>OZ010606.1:29504513-29724513 GCA_963932145.1 Acanthosepion lycidas
ACCATGAAAGTATTTATAGAAAAGGCACAGGGAAGCTATATTACAGTGATGTGAAAGCAACTGAAGCTGATATGCCATGTCAAGACCAATGATATTGCAGATTATTCTTTGAATTTTATCAAAAATCTCTAAATATATAGCAGGAACACCAGACCAGTTGAATTGGCTAATTATACATATCCTCATAATATGCACCTATTATTCCATCCTGGGATGCCCTTACAACAACTTCATTTATTTACCTTCTACCTTGACTGGCTTTCGAGCTTTGTAAAAAAAACAGTATGATAAAAAAATACACAAGTGGTTTTTTTTCTCTTTTGTGAGCTTATCTATGGGCATACAAATATATTTTTCACATTTCTTTTGACTTTGAGCCATATTCTTTTTGACACAGATATATAAATATGTATTTTTTTAATTGATTTCACCCCATGCATGACAGTAAAGACACTAAAACACAAGTGGCTACTGAGTGTGGAAGAATTAGAAAACAGAAATATTATTAAGGAGTGAGAACAATAGAAGAGTAATCAAGAAGACAGGAGATAGTTCCACAAGCAAGAAGTGTGAGAAAAGAAACTGTTAGCATAGAACTTAGTGTTACATGTAGCCAATTCAACTGTGAATTGGCGAGACGTTGTTGCTAATCTAGTACTGGGCTTAAATTCATAATGTCTAGGTACCATGGCAAAGAGCTATTAAAAGTCTTGAGACCCATCATTAAAAGAGATTTATATGAGAACTGAAAATAATATTGAAGCAAAAGAATTCTCTGGGAAGCATTAAAAATTGTTCCAAGTAGAGTTAAAATTCAAATAAAAGTAAATCAATAAATGAAAGACTGATGAAGCGTTTAAGGAAAAAAGTATGACAAAGTAGAAAAAGTTTTGTGTGAAACATTTTGTCCTTTAGAACTTCATTGGACTAAAGTGATGTTTACATTGATATCATTATATAGTTTATTTTGTTTTGTGTTAATTAAGTCTTTTATTGTTTTAGAAGTAGTTCTAAAGACAACAGAAAAAAAACCCTGACATGAGCAATGATTAAAATAAAGAAAGGCAATTTCACAATAAAAAAAAAAAAAGTTACTGAGTAGAAAAAGACGTTGGTATTGATAGGTTTAACATTTCAAATGATTTCTATATACAAAACATTGATTTCATGTTACAAGCTCCCCTGTAGAAGACAGGTTTTAGGAAATTTAAGGGCAAAGGTTTGAAAGTTTTCAAAATAAATGAATCCAACCCTTTCTGTCATGATGTGAAAATGACTATCTAATTACAATAGCTAAGACATAGACTATATAAATGCCCAAACGCTATAATGGTAGAGTAGCTCTCAGTATACAAGATCGATTCATATCTTTCCTAAGGATATTTGCACATAAGTCAATATAACAAACCTGAGTGGAATTCCAATTCCAATCTGACACACTCACACAGTTCAATGGATTAGAAACATGCTAATGTTTTATCATCACAGAGCAGACCCCAAGCTTTATCCAGTCATGTTGAATGCTGAACTCTCAACGAGGCTCCTTGCCTGGTATGGCTATTGGGATTTGAGCTCTCTGCAGGCCTTAAGTGGAACTTGTACATATGATCTATTGCTAAAGATGCTGGAGAAATGGTCAGTTTCTTGGAGTGCTTCAGTATATAACTGACTCCTCCTGCCATGCTTTTAGCTTTACAAGAGTCAGATCCAACCCAAAATGGAGCACTGTCACCATATCTGGGCTGGTGCTGCTCAATATTCACTTTTTAGCCTTGACAGATTTCAACACAGTTTTGTGAGCTGTCAATTATTTTCCATCCTACAACACCTTTCCTTCAGATGAAACATTGCTAGCCTCTCATTACTTTATTACTGTTTTTCTGACAGACATTCAGACGAGCTACATTCCTCAGTCCCCCAAGTTCAGCTAGAAGATGCCATTCTAAAAGGTCAGCATTAACTTAACCTCATTCTCATTGTGCTCCAGAAAGAAATTCCTCTCTGACAACTTTTTCCCCATGAATTGTTACATTATGGAAAAGACTCCTGAAAGGATGCTTTTTTGTTATCTATCCACATAATATGCACCTATTACTTCTTCCTGCAACAACTTCATTCAGTTATCTTCTACCTTGAGTAGCTCTCAGGCCTTGTGAAAAATAGTATAAAAAACATACACACACTACTGCTAATCCCATAAATGTTTTTATTTCTTTTTTCCAAGCTTGTCTACAACTATATTTGTCTCATCACTCTCTTTTATATATATATATATATATATATATATATATATATATATATATTTTTTAAATCCATTTCACCCCATGCAAGGCAGTAAAGACACAAAGGGTTACTAGTTGTGGAAGAATTAGAAACAGGAACATTACTAATGGGGCAGGCAAAAAAAAGTGTAATGATGGGGATTGCCATTGCATTTAAATGTTTGAAGATTAAAGTTGGCTGGAAAGCATAGAGCCGGAAGGATGTTCCGCAAGCAAGATGTGTGAGAAAAGAAACTGTTAGCATAGAGTTTATGGCTACCTCTAACCAGCTCAACTGTAAATGGATGAGATCGCATAGCTATTCTAGTACTGCACTTAAATTCAAAAAGTCTAAACCCAATAGCAAAGAGCTCATCCAAACAACTACCATGAAAGTATTTATACAAAATGGCACAGGGAGGCAACCTTACACTTTTTTATTTTCTTAAGCTTTTCACCCTTAGCAAGGTGGGAGTGCCACTAGCATGCAAGGGGTTAGAGAAAGTGGTATCAAAAGTAAAGAGGCGTAATAGAGGAAAGGATGAAGAGAGGAATGGGGCATCAAGGCATCTGGAGATGTTGATTGACATTGCATTTGAATAATGGGAGATTATAGATATCTAGGAAAGCAAGTAAGAGGGCGGAAGTTCCACAGACAAGAAGTGTGAAACATGAAGCTATTGAAGTAGAGAAGATGGCTAACATTTAGCCATTTTGATAGTGAAAGGGTAGGACTGAGATGCCAACCTAGTAGGACGTTTAAATTCATGCAGTTTGGGAAAATAGCTCGTCATGGCAGTTACCGTGAAAGTATTTGTAGAAAAGACAGAGGGAGGAGATGGTACGTCTGTGAGAGAGCGACTGTTGTAGTCAGAAAATGACTGAAGCTGAGCCACCAGATCAGGACTAATAATATTGCTGATTCTGCTTTGTATTTTATTATGGAGCTCAAGGTAAATAGCAAGAGCACTTGGCAATATATGGCAGCAATATTCTAAGCATGGGCAAATGGTAGACTTATAGATAGTATGATAGATTCTGGAAAGAAAAATTGTCTCTTACAACACAGTGAACCAAATTTCTTAGCAGCTGATCTAGTAATGGATTTGATATAGTCTTTTAACTTTATGTCAGCTGTGAATGTTAACCTGAGAAGTTGTGATGAGTCACCTTCCTGGATGACAGCATCAGCCATGCTGATGGGAGGCAGAGAGGAGTCTCTGAAGTGATTAATGGACAGAAGTTTAATTCTGGAGATATTAATTGGAAAGGTAGTCCTTTATCTCATATACTGAGAGCTACCCTACCCTTATTGCTTATGGGCATTTATATAGTCTATGCCTTAGCTATCCTAATTAGGCAGTTATTTACATATCACTATAAAAACTGTTGGATTCATTTATTTTGAAAATTTTCAACCTTTGCCCTTAAATTTTCTAACATCTGCCTGCTATAGGGGGACTCGTAGCATGAAACCAATGTTTTGTATATAAAATCATTTGAAATGTTAAACTTAACAATAGCAAAATATTTTTCTACTCAGTAAAATTCTTTTTGATCATGATATTTCCTTCCTTTGCTTTTAATCATTGCTCATATCAGGTTTTCTATCTGTTGTCTTTGAATGTACTTCCTTTTTAAGTGAACCCATGTTCCTACTGCATGTCACACAAGCTCTGTCGTCTTGTAATATTCATGATCATTACTGTTTCTTTAAGATGTTCGCTGTTATTTTTTTCAGCTTTCTGTCATTTTCATTTACATTTCTTAAAAATGATTTCTGCTTTGATTTATTTATAATTTATTGCTAAACATCTTATTCCACACAAATCACTTGCAGCCATATTGTCTTGCAGAAGACATGGCCAAATGTTGGAATAACAAAATATATCTTACTTTTTTTTTGTTTGTAAATCAAGTTTTGATTGACTATAAACAAGATTTTGAGAATAACACTGTTTTTTGTGTATATTGCGTTGTTTTATATTCTAAACAAATATAAGGGAAATAACTTGCTTTTTTTTTTCTTTTGTAAGGATGTCATCAGGCTCTTGAGATGGAAGCTCGGAAGTAAATGTTGCCAGATGAGCAATAGATGCTTAACGATAAATGAGTTTTACAATTTTTGTTTTGTTTATAGAGAATAAAAAAAAAGTGTCAAACTATCTATTCTGCTGATATCTCCCTATTTGGTCTGTTTCTATCTTTCTTTCTTTCTTTCTTTCTATATCTATCTATTACTCTCTGTCTATTCCTGTCTATCTTTCTATCTATATTTCTAGCTCTCTATATATATCTATCTTTCTATCTATATTTCTAGCTCTCTATATATTCCTATCTATCTATCTATGTCTGTTTATATCTATCTATTTATCTAGCTATGTTGATATCTCAGTTCATTCATATCTATCTATCTCTATACCTATCTATCTATTACACTCTTTCTATTCCTGTCTGTCAATCTTTCTATCTATATTTCTAGCTATCTATCTATCTTTGCATATTTCTATCGCTCTATGTATATTCCTATCTATCTATCTATCTATCTATCTATTAATTACACTCTATTTGTATCTATGTATCTTTTACTCCGTGTATTTGTATCTGTCTATATATATTCCTAGCTATCTTCCTATTTATATATCTTCATATCTGTCTATGTATATTGCTATGTATGTATGTATCTATTACCTTCTGTCTATTCTTATCTATTACCCACTGTCTATCTATCCCTATATTTCTATCTATCACTCTGTTCTTATCTAACTATCTATTACTCCTTGTCTGTTCCTATCTATCTATCTATAACTCCTTGTCTGTTCCTACCTACCTATCTATTACTGTCTGTCTGTTCCTATCTATCTATCTATCTATCTATTTTTTACTGTCTGTCTGTTCCTATCTATTAGGTTGGTGCAAAAATAATGTCGTTTTCTCACATAGTAACATATGTGAGAAAACGACATTATTTTTGCACCAACCTAATATCTACCTATCTGTTGCACTGGTTAGTGAGGCTCGTCTGGTTGACCATGTCTATGAGTTGTGAGTTTGATCTTCACTTGGTGCCCCATACAACATTTGACATTAAATAATCCCACAAGGGTTGACATAAAATAAATCAACATAATCTAATCTGTCACAGAAAGATAGGAATAATATGAGACTTTTGTATGGAAAGCAAATGAAAAGAAAGATAAAAGATAGATATTAATGGGCTTGGATAGAAAATCTATCTACCTGTTTATCTATCTCCCTAGGTAGCTCATTCTGTTCATGCTTTACCTTTCTCTCTTGCTTGAGTGATATATGAGTACATGTGACTGAGTCTAAGCATACATATACTATAACTGTAATATTAGACGTTTTCTTATAAGTAAACATTCAGTATTCATTGAACAAGCCAGTTATTCTGTTGGTTGAAATTTATAAAGTCTTTGTATTAAAATAACTTTTTTTTTGAAAAATAGGTTTCTCAAGTCCACTAATTGTTATTGATCTTTCAGCATTGACAGGAGTTTACTTCTTAACCTTTTGTTTGATGCATTGTGGAATGTCAACATCTGTATATTTCTACCTATTTTACGACAGTGGAAGCTTGGAAGGGGAGAATTATGTTTCTGGATTCACAATTAGTAGTGAACAACAAAAATTCCACAAGAAATAGATGTCCATCATTGAGATTTTGGGATTATATTATGTAAAAAAACAAATAAGAAAAAAAAAAAAACAAATAAGAAAAAAAACTGGTTTTCTTTATTTTTCAAAAAAATAAAAAATTAAATGGTTTTCCTTAAAAAAAAAGTGTGTATTGTAGTGTATAAAATGAGGTTATCTGCTCTCGAGAAGTGGAAGGAGAAAGAAACAAAAAAAAAAAAAACGTATTTCTGTTAAAACAGATTTTTAGGAAAATAGGTTTCTCAAGTCCACTAACTGTTATTGCTCTTTTCAGTATTGACAAGAGTTTACTTCTTAACCTTTTGTTTGATGCAATGTGGAATATCAACATTTGTATATTACTCCCTCTATCTATCTATCTATTTCAGTCTGTTTATATCTATCTATTTCAGTCTGTTTATATCTATCTATTTCAGTCTGTTTATATCTATCTATTTCAGTCTGTTTATATCTATCTATCTATTTCAGTCTGTATCTATCTATCTATCTATTTCAGTCTGTTTATATCTATCTATCTATTTCAGTCTGTATCTATCTATCTATCTATTACTCTGTATATTTCTATCTATCTATAAAACAGTATAAGCTTAAAAGAGGAAACTAACATTTCTGCATTTGCAAATAGTAGTGAATGCTACTTCCATGGAAAGTGCTCAGAAGAGCTACATTCCCTGGTCCCACTGAGGTAAACCTTCACAGCAAGAACACACCATCTCACTTACATAGTCACCCCCTCCTACACACACAGATTTGCTCTGTATTCCATCAGTGAGAAGTAAGTTCCACTTGAACAGCTTCTTTTCATGAAACACTGACCTGTGGAACTGACTCCCAGCAGGATGTTTCCCTGATCACTGCAATCTTAACCGCTTCAAGGCTAGGGTTAACAATTATCTTCCACTACTATGCACACAAATGGCATGGCCTCAAAATGTAGCCCTCTACCTTGTGTGGCTACTGGGCCTTGTAAAGGGTGAACCTAGCTGTAAAAAAAATCAACAACAACAATTCCAACAGAAATCGATGTCTGCTGGTGTGGTGTTGGGATTATATTATGTAAAAACAAAACAAAAAAAAATGGTTTCCTTTATTTTTCAAAAAAAAAACAAAAATGGTTTTCCTTAAGCTCTCAAAAAAGAGGAGTATTGTAGTGTAACTACAATACTCCCCTTTTATAAAAGGAGATTATCTGCTCTTGAGAAGAGGAGGGAGAAAGAAACAAAAAACATATATACGCTGTATACATTGAATCAATTTGGTGAGAAGGCACATACTTGTTTTACATCCCCTTCTATTTTTGTATATTTACTGAATTTATTTTCTATCCATATGCCGACGGTTTTTTTTTCAGTATATGTTCTGGGTTATTGTAATGTCCTTCCAAAATAAGTCAATGTTACCTAGCTTTCCATCTTTCTGCAATTTCTCCGCTATCTGTTTACTCCGTCTATACCAGCAATAAAAATCTTCTTGGTATTAAATAACCCATTGAGGTTGATATGCCATAAAACAAAACAAACCAAACCTTTCTGTCTCTTCTATCAACAGTGCGTCATCTGCATATCTAATGTTGTTAAGATTGCGACCGCCAATAATGGATCCTGATAAGACTTCTAATTTTCTCAGAATCACCTCATTGTATTGTTTAAAAACCTTAATAATTGACGTCAAGTTAATTCTAAATTGGTTCTATCCTAGAAAAGTTTTAACATAACAACATCTAATCTAAAAGTGTTTGATTATATATTGGATAATTTTATTGTTATGTAACGTATCTCAAATAAATGTGATATCTTTCTTCTCGCTTTCCTTGATTATCTTCTGTGGGAGTTTCTGTAGTTTCCTTTCCATTTCTTCTATCAACCCTGTGTCATTTGCATATCTAACATTGTTAAGATTGTGGTCACCAATAATAAATCCTGATAGGACTACTAATTCTCTCAGAATCGCTTCAATCTATAGGATGAATAAGTCCAGTGAGAAGACACATCCTTGTCTTACACCCCTTTCTATTTTTGTATATTTACTGAATCTGTTTTCTATCTGTATGCAGACAGTTTGCTGTCAGTATAGTTTCTTTGTCATTTTAATATGCTTCCGAAATATGTCAACGTTATCTAGCTTTCTGTTCCTTGCAATTATTGTTTAGTCTCTTCTTCTCGCTTTCATTGACTACCTTCTGTTGGAGTTCTTTTAGTTTCCTTTCTGTCTCTTCTATTAACACTGTGTCATGTGCATATCTAATGTTCTTAAGATTGTGGTTGCCAATAATGAATCCTGATAGGACTACTAATTCTCTCAGAATTGCCTCGCTGTATAGATTGAATAAATTTGGTGAGAAGGCACATCCTTGTCTTATGCCCCTCTCTATTTTTGTATATAAGCTGTACTCATTTTCTATCCATATGGTTTTCTGCCAGTATAGATTTTTGATTATTCTAATGTCTTTCCTGAATAATTCAAGATTGCTGAGCGGCTCTAACAGATCTTTGTGGTGTACTTTATCAAACGTGTTCAAGATCTTCAGTTTCCTTTGACTAATTGATACATTGTGGTATTTGAAATGTTTAGTATTTAATAATGTCACATACTGAATTTTTATGATAGATTCAGCGTACATGCTATCACTGCTTTCATCTCAATTCCTGATCACAGTTTGTTTTGGAAATGTTTATCTTAAATTCTGTTTCTTGGAATAATTGGTAGAGAATGGTGATGTTTTTTGTTTTTTTTTGAGATTATGTGGTGCAGACAATGTATCTGTAAAACATTATGAGACTATAATCCTACTAGTAGGTGATCATCCAAAATGCTGTACGCATCAATTGCCTAAGGAAATTACAGTATTTACATTATGCAGACCATTGTCCTCATCTTTGTCGCCATATTTGTCACAACGTTTCGGCCATTGTATGCTCCGGCCTTCTTCAGGTGGTTGGAATTTCGAACTGAACCCTTTATTTCGATCCGTGGGGTAGACTGTTCTAGTTCCACGTGCCATGTTTAATGGATGTCAGTTATCAGTTATCTCCTGCTGATTTTCCCTCTGAAAGTTCTCTACTGCCTTAACCGGGTATTGAACTCACAGCCTTTGGGTTTGTCACTGGATCTAACCAACGCCTTTATCCACTGTGCCATGTGTCCTTGTGAAATTCCAACCACCTGAAGAAGGCCAGAGCATACAACGGCCGAAACGTTGTGACAAATATGGCGACAAAGATGAGGACAATGGTCCGCATAATTTGTAAAAAAGACAGAGAGAGGCGACGACACATCTGTGAGAAAGTGACTGTAGACGAGATGCCAGAGCAGGGCCAATTATATTGCATATGCGCCTTTAGAGCCTATCAAGAACCCCGAGGCAAACAGAGGGGTCACCAGACCATATATAAATTCAGCTCTTTGATTAATTTTTTTTCACTTATGAATACTCTAAATTATTGTTAAGAGTAATTGTGTAAAGATAAATGATGGAGGTCTTAGTGAAAAAACGTTTCCCTTTTCATATAACCATTTCACAGATATGTTTTTTTTAAATCTGAATTTTTACATACATACATATACATACATATATATATATATATATATATATATATATATATATATATATATTATATATATATATATATATATATATATATATATTTATATATATATATATATATATATATATATATATATATATATATATATATATATATATAATAAAAATACAGTCTTAAGATATGCTATATTTATGGGTTAAATTGTTTAGTATCAGGAATAGAATGTATGTAAATATAAATGTGGACAGTAAAGTCAACTCCCAAGCAACAAAAGTCTGTTTCATGCTTAAATGGAATCATGAAGACATGTAGTATTTTAGTTCAACTATTTATATATGCTGTTCAGCAGTGCATTAGGTCTATTGTTTTATTCTAACAGTTATTCTCTGGTATTCTATTATGTTTCAAATTATTCTAGGGATAGTATTTACATTATGCGGACCATTGTCCTCATTTTTGTCGCCATATTTGTCACAACGTTTCGGCCATTGTACGCTCCGGCCTTCTTCAGGTGGTTGGAATTTCGAACTGAACCCTTTATTTCGATCCGTGGGGTAGACTGTTCTAGTTCCACGTGCCATGTTTAATGGATGTCAGTTATCAGTTATCTCCTGCTAATTTTCCCTCTGAAAGTTCTCTACTGCCTTAACCGGGTATTGAACTCACACCCTTTGGGTTTGTCACTGGATCTAACCAACGCCTTTATCCACTGTGCCATGTGTCCTTGTGAAATTCCAACCACCTGAAGAAGGCCGGAGCATACAACGGCCGAAACGTTGTGACAAATATGGCGACAAAGATGAGGACAATGGTCCGCATAATGTAAATACTGTACAAAATACCTCATCTCAGAAATATAGACAGACTCCCAAGGAAATTAATATAATTATAATGAATACTTCCAGCAATATCAGCAACAGATGAAAATTGTTGAGATTTCAATATCTTTTTTTTTTCAAAATTTAGAACATAAAATCTGTTGATGCCAAACTGAGGCTGTATGGAAGGTCTTGCACTAGTTTGTACTGTTTTTTGAAGGCTGTACAGTCTTGCATTGTCAGGATGCAGAAAAATATTATTTCAGATACTGAAAGCAGTTGTATACAGCTAACAATTTTCATAGTTCTGAATGAGTCTCTTGCCATATGGAAGTTCCAAGCTGACAAAACTACTTACAAACATGACTTGAGCTTTTAGCTCAATGTTTCGGTTCAGTAGCAATTTGCAGTGTTAGGTTAAACTACTCCTAGCACAGCTTATTTTATGTTCAATTTACTTTCAATACTTAATTTATTATAACTGATCCATACACTGAGGTATTTGAAGTGTTTAGTATTTACTAATTCTAATTCTGGATTTTTATGATGGATTCAGAGTATATGCCATCATCTTGAGTCCTATTTCTTGGGACACTTGGTAGAGGATGTTGATTTTTTTCTTTGTATGAGATTATAGGGTGCAGACAAAGATGTCTGAAAAACAAAACATGAGAAACCATGGATAATCCCAGTGGAGAGGGATTATCCCAAATGCAGTAGACACCAATGACCCAAAGAAATTAATAAAATTATAATGAATACTGTCATCAACATCAGATGAATGTTGTGAACTTTCAATATGTTTTTTTTTTTAAATTTAGAACAGAGTCTGTTAATGCCAGACAAAGGGTGTATTGAAGGTGTGCAACAACCATAAATTTCAGGTGTCTCATTATTTTTACTATTTGTTGAAGGCCGTACAGTCTTGCATTGTCAGAATGAAGAAAATTATTTCAGGTACTGAAAGCAGTTGTAGACAGCTGACAGTTTTGATAGTTCTGAATGAGTCTGTTGCCATGTGTGGTGTCCATATGGAAGTTCCAAGCTAACAAAACTATTTACAAACATAACTTGAGTTTTTAGGTTATAGTTTTGGTTTAGTAGCAATTTGCAGTGTTAGGCGAAACTACTCCTAGCACAGCTTTTTTATGTTCAATTTCCTTTCAATACTAAATTTATTATAACTGATCCTTACACTGAGGTATTTGAAGTGTTAATATTTACTAATTCTATATCCTGGATTTTTATGATGGATTCAGAGTATGTGCCATCATGGCTTTCATTTCAATTCTGGATCATAGTTTCTCTTTTGGGAATGATTATCGTGAGAACTATTTCTTGAAATACTGAGTAGGGGATATTGATTTTCTGTTCAAAATCCTGTATATCATGAAGACCTCCACAATATTGTTTGATATTTTATAGTTCAGGCTTTCAAAGAAAAAATCTCATGAAAGCATTGACTATGATATAATCATGTTTTTGAAGAGAGAAATGATTTAAAACATAAAACCTCACATCAATATTTCTTACTAACTTTGACTCATAATATGTTACATTTTTTGAGTTTTCTTGTAAACATTGGCAACATCATGGTTTGTCTTCTTATTGGTTAGGCATCTCAAAGAAAAATTAGCAGCACTGAGAACGAACACAAAAGGAGCCGAATATATGATCAAGACAAGCAGGGCACCAACAAGACTTCCACATGAGAACATTATAGAAAATGTGCCTGCTTTTACTGAACCCAAAATATTAGTGGCTGGTTAGCAAAATGAGTCATTTGCATAACTAATGCTCAGCTCACCATCCCAACTATTTTGTAGGGTAGATATTTTATTTCTTCATATCCAGATGTACTGGGGTTCACACTGGCTCTGTCCTGACAGGGCAGTCATTTGCTTTCTTTTTACGAAGACAGCACACTAGATGTTGTCTCTTTGACTGATGGGGATGGGTACCATTATCAGTGGTGGTAGGCAACTTAGTTTGCATTTCATTCCTGTTTCACAACATTTATTAATAGATATTACTATCTATATCCCATAACAGTTGATACATTTGCCTAGTGTTCTTTTGATTACTGGCAAAACTTATTAATAAATATTATTATCTCTGTCTCATAATATTTGGTACACTGGCTCAGTTTTTTTTTTTTTGAGTATTGACAACATTTATTAAAATTACATTTACATATCTAAACGACAACTTCATATGAGGTGTGATCAAAAAGTTTCAGGACTGTTGCTATGGCAATGTAACTAAAGTATACAGTGAAGACACTTGGCACAGATTGACTTTGAACTCAGTCGCACATACATGCAAAGTTATAACATTCTCACTCACTTCCATTGTTTATAGCAGTGCTTGGAAGGAAAATGTGTAGAGTGTGGTCATCTCACCACACCACAGAGGTTCCATCAGTGACCACAGCTAGTGCAATTTTTTGACCAAGCACAATATCAATATTCCCCAGGTCTCACAGCCATCACATTTGCCAGATCTTACCTCTTGTGATTTTTTTCCTCTTCAAAAATCAAATCCCACTTGAAAGGAACAAGATTTCAAGATGTCAAGGAAATCAAAGAGTATGCAATGTGGTAGCTAATCACTATCTGCAAAAAGGAGTTCCATGAATGGTTCCATAAATGGAAATGGCACTGGATAAAATGTGTGATTCAGAAGAGAATGACTTCGAAGGAGATTAAATGCCAAATTGATATGTGTTGTAGTTTTGTTTCTATAGCAACACTCCTGATACTTTTCAATCAGACCTCCTAGAGTTGGGTTTTAGACTGACAGTGGTAAACTTTTGAATGACAGGAGAAGTCTGAAATGTTATAATATTTAAAATTTCACCTGCTGTGTTCGTATATTTTAGCAGAATAATAACAAACTGGAGTGGAAAGTTAAGAGCACATGTCGAGAGGAGATGATACTTACAAATGAAAGTAATTTCTTCAAAATTAAATAATTGAGAAACTTTCAAATGAAAGTCGGCCAAAAACCAGCATTAAATATAAACCTGAAATGCCATATAATAATCTATATATATATATATAAAACAGAGGATTTCTGTGTGTCTGTCTTTTTATTCAAGATCCATCCAACCAATTTTGACCAAACTTGGCACATACATTGTAAAATATAAGAGATAGGTTCTTAGCATAAAAAATTGATATTTTAAAAAATCAATAATTGATAAAGCCGATCAAAAATCAATAAATTCAACTTTTTTCCTCTGATTTCATTCAAATTCGGTATGTAGGTTACTTATATCATGACGAGCTCAACAATACATCATTTTTATTTCTACACCACTTTCGTTTAGCAAAAAACGACAAAAAACAAAAAAATTGATTTCAACAGAAATTTTAAACGAGAAACTACCTCAATTTTCAAGCAATCTAATACAAACTTCACTCAATTGTAGCCAACAAGAAGTTGATTGTTTAACAGTCATTTAACTTGATAATTGAGTCCACCCATGTAGTGAAAACCTGCGTAAATAGTGAAAAATGGCAATTTTACTGATTTCTTATTTTTTGTTGACCTTTCAACCAATTTTCATCAAGCTTAACAATTGCTTTATAAATGTATCCTCTTTTATATCCCTGGTAGCACATTGAGAAATTGAATTTCAAAAACTCCAAAATAATTGTGGTCTGAAGTGGGTCTTCATGTTGCCTGTTTTACTCCTTCATGTCCTCAGCTAACTTTGATTGAATAAATGCAGACTAATTCTGTTATATCATTAACTGCATTAATTCAAAATGTTTTTTTAAGATAGACTCTGTTACATCTAAACATGATGCTGTTTTTGTTCCATTCTAATTGAACAGTTTTTCTGATCAACCAGTTGGGTATGGCAGCCAGTGAAATATTATTACACCTATTTAAATGCTTCTGAAAATTAATGGTTTTAAGCACAGAACCAACAAACTTATTTCATTTTTGTTGAGTTTATATTTTGTCTTTTTTCTTTATTTATTGACAAATATAGCAACTATTT
Source organism: Acanthosepion lycidas (assembly GCA_963932145.1). Taxonomy (NCBI): domain Eukaryota; kingdom Metazoa; phylum Mollusca; class Cephalopoda; order Sepiida; family Sepiidae; genus Acanthosepion; species Acanthosepion lycidas. The sequence goes on from OZ010606.1 coordinate 29,518,828, forward strand.
TTGGGCTACTTTCATTGATTAACAAGTAATAGTGGATAAAGGAACTAGGTCAGAAGTTTGCAGCATTTCATTTGTTCAATAAACAGTTATTTTAAACAATTCTGACCATTGCTAGGGTTGCTTAATTTTTATAGAAGGATTAGTATTCAAGTTGCTTAAATTTTTCATGCTTGCATCCAATAAACAAAAAAAAGACACTTCAACCTATCTATTGTAACCTAGGGAAGGTTACTGAATAGAATAATCACATGAAGGTTAGTAATGAATGATAATACTTAGGACATGAACAACATATATAAGATTTGCCAGCAGCATGTAGAAGTAGTAGTCAACTGCTAGAATTGAGTCAAGTGAATTCCATAATAAATCTCCAACTGCAGACCAACATACAGTATTTACTACTGTATTTATGTGAATAGGAACATACCCATTATTATCCATAGGTATGCTAAAACACTGACTAAACTAGTAGTAGAATTGGTAAAATTCTTGGATACAGTATAAACTAACTTATTTAGTAACACCTTTTGTTTAATTTTTAAGCTTTTATTTCTTTCTTGGTTTTTAAACAGCTTATACTAAATTGACATGGTGTAATGATTAACAAGCTTATCTTTCTACATCACTTACCACTGAATAGTGAGTTCAATCTTCATTGGATGCTCCACACTTTTAACCTTGTGCCACCTCTAAGCTATACTTAGAAAATCATTAGGTTACTTCAGTGTGGTGTAATGGTTAGTAAGCTTGTCTCACTAGATCAATTATGACTGAATAGTGAGTTGGATCATCACTGGGTGCTCCACACTTTTGACCTTGTGCCACCTCTAAGCTACACTCAGGAAATCATTAGGAAAGTTTGACAGGGTGTAATGGTTAGCAAGCTTGTCTTGCTAAATCAATTATTACTGAGTAGCGAGTTTGATTGGGTGCGCTTTACTTTTGACCTTGTGCCACATCTGAGCTATGCTTAGTAAATTGCTATACCCCACTGATGTTAATTATGGAGTTGCTAAAGATTTAGTCAAATTTTAATATGGTTACATAAATGATTTGCTTAAAAACAAAAAAAAAATTGTATACTCCAGTCTTGTATTCAGACATCTAATATTAATAGTCTGTTTTGACTTTCTTTCTGGGTTTTTTAGATCAATTATACATTATTAATACATAGTTAATTTGTTATCTCACAGTAATTAGAATTTTCCTTTTTATCTTTTATTTTCTTATATACATCCCAACTGGTAGTAAGGAGCCCAAACTCTCTGGTAGCACTTATTGAAGCTGATCTGATTACCAGTCATGCACTATCAGTGCCACGACTTGCATAGATATTGTAGTGGGCAAACCTGAGGCAACACTTCACTGCAGTCTGTACCACCTTCTGGCTGGTTTTTCTTGCTTTAGACAATCTGCAGCAACTATCCTAAAATAGTTGGTACATTTTCATTCACATTTCATACACTAAATGGAGAATGGGGCAAATCTATTGCTATTTCACCATATCTGTTCCAAAGCACTTGGTACATTTTCATATAGTGGGTGTAACAGCAAATTGTCTAATTGTTAGCTTTGAACTGTTGTATCTTAGAAATGATTAAAGATATCTTACTGGAATTTTCCAAGGATTTTATAATACTACTGGACTCTACTTTGAGTAATAAGAACTCTCCAAGCTTAACAGAAGAATCGTGATGAAATTGATCATAAATGAAAATGACATGTTCATCATTAATTAATCATAGCTAAGGATCAGAAACTCATGAAAGATTGAAATAAAGTTCAAATATATATATATTATTCCAGGATAATTTCCCACCTTATTCAAGATGATCTTTGTCCCCTCTAACCTTCTAACTTTCTTTCTTGGAGTAGCCAGTTACTTCACAGGTTTCACATACAATTTCATTTTCAAATATTTTTTCACTGCTCTTTAGACTGTCATAGCTGAAACTCCTCTCTCAAGTGCTGAATATCTTATGGATTGAGTTGGATCTTTTCTAATTGATCTCTTTAGCTCTTAAGTTGAAATGATGATCCCTTTTCCTGTTGTGACCTTTTGATCCCATTTCCCTCTCTACTGTTCCCTCTTTTTTAAACTTATTCACTGTTCTCTTGATGGTTCTTGAATGGACTTTGAAGATGGAAGCAAGCGTATGAATGTTGGTACCATTACTGAATGACATTTTCCTCTTACCATTGCTCACTTGGGAAGGCAGTGGTGCTGACACAAAACAATTTTAACCTGTTCTCTTTCTAGCTGAATAACTCAAAGGGTTTTTCAGTCACTCTGACGAGAAGATGGGGTCAAGATGGCTAAACGTCTTATCTGAAAACCTGGCAAAAAGACTTAATTAGTTTAGTGGTTTTTTAGATATTAAACATTTTGTGGAATGGACCATTATCCTGTAACATGAGTTGAACAATTTTGCTGTTACACCTGGCATATATTTCATGCTCTAAATGTAAAAACCATTACGGGACAGGGATGCGTAGGCAACATAATTGTTATTGGTGTGGAAAATGGAATCGGTGAACTTAGTTCAAGTTCCAGCCTACATTCACTATTTTTCTTTCTTTTTTAATTCTTTCACCCCAAGCAAGGCAACAATGCCACTAAGACACACTAAGTGAAAGAGAATTAGGAGACTTTAGAAGAAAGAACTGGAAACCAAATTCTAAACAGGAAACAAGGGATGTAATCCTTTACTCCTGTTCAAAAAACAAATAAAGAGTTTGAACCAGGCATTCACAGTAATACCCTTAGAAGACACATGAATCTATCTCTTCTTCTCCCCCCAGGTATGGGTTAAATAACAGGGTTGACCAAGTTCTGTAGCTTTGGATATCAGCTAGTCTAGCAGAAGGGAAACACATATTATGGGTAGAGGTAGTATTTGAGATTAGGAAGCAATTATTTTGATTGACTTCTGAAAGGCGTAAAGTCCTTTAGTAAAAGAATTCTTTGTAAACTCATGGACCATCCCAAATTACCTGATGACGACTGCAAAATAGTTTGGTCAGACGATCATATTATAAAAATGGTGTTATAGGTCGAAAGAAATCTCTTGGTTATTAAGTTTGTCGCTGTTAGATTTTGTATAGTTGTTGATGGCCAGTAAATTAAAATGTACTGTTGATACAGGCTATAGTCAAAGTACCAATACTATTATTGATTAAAAATGTCTGACTGCAGCAAGTCAAAGTGAATGCTGATCACAGATATTTGAGTGGATAACTCTTTGCTTTTGAAAAGATATGTGGAAAGTTTGGGTGTGACAAACTTAATACTAAATATTTGCTTTTATTCTATGACAGATTTATGCATTCTGGGATTGGATCATTATCAAGATTGTTAAAGTCAGTCAATCTTTTGCTGCTGCTGCTGCTGCTTCCTAGTTAAGTAGATATAGGAAAGTGGTTTACCCATGTAGTCCTTCACATGTTTCCTTAACTCAACACTGTTCATATTGATGATAGCAATAACAGCTTTTTTTGTAACTGCCTGGGCAATTAAATTAGTTACCAGAAAATGGTTACCCCAAGTGCTTGTTCACATGTTCTCTTGATTGAAAACTGTCATGACTGACAATAGATGAAAAAAGCTATTTGTTGCTACTTATTTTTTTAATCATTTCACCGCAAGCAAGACGACAATGGCACTAGAATACAGGGAGTAAAAGTGAAAGAAAATACCGGGACTGGGAAGGATTGGGGAAAGGACAAAAAAGCAATAGGGTTCAAAGAGACAGAAGATGGCGATTGATGTTGCATTTAGATTTTTGAAGATTATAGTTATTAGGAAATCAGAAGGGCATTCCACAGGTGGGGGGTGTCTTTTAATTGTTATCCCTGTTTTTTATTTCATTAAATAATGAAATTAACAACAACCAGCCTCAATAGAGAAACCTGCTAATAACCAGAGAAGACCTTCTAATGACTAGAGAAGACTTGCTAATAACCATAGAAGACCTTCTAATAACTAAAGAAGACTTGTTAATAACCAGAGAAGACCTAATAACTAGAGAAGACTTGCTAATAACCAGAGAAGACCTTCTAATAACTAAAGAGACCTGCTAATAACCAGAGAAGACCTTCTAATAACTAGAGAAGACTTGTTAATAGACCAAAGTAATAAACAATTATTTGATTTTTGCAAGAATTTCCCAATCAGTGTTTTTCACCGTAAAAAAGTGCAAAAAAATCCTAATCGTAATTGTTACGTCATAAACAAAACAAGATTTTTAACAGAAATTTCGAACATGCTAGAAAGGATTAAAAAACCAGAGAAGACTTGCTAATAACCAGAGAAGTCCTGCGTATTAATTCTGTCCTGCAATAACAATAATATTCATAAAAATCTGGCCTGGTTGCTAGGATCAAAGTGTAGTATCTGTGCTTTGTGAGCTTCCGAGTCGGGTTTCTGTCGAACTCTCTGCTAATGCAGAGAGGAACTCGGAGGAAGCTTTGCCGAAGGGTAAGGTTTCCTTCGGGGAGGTAGACAGGACCGGAACCTGTCTAGGCGGGTTCAAAGGTCATATTTTTGGCCGAGCCTACGGGCTCGCAGGCTACCCACATTAAACCGGCCACATTCGATCCTCGTGGGTGGATTGATAAAGAGCAACAATAATATTCATATAATTTTATTTTGACTATTGGCAGCAGTCATTAATGATGGCATTTATATCTGTCTGAATTTCTGGGATGAGAATTTTACATTATTTGCACTATTTACAACAAAGATGAGGACAACAGACTGAATATAAATCAATACTGTTGCCATATATGGTCTGGTGTCCCCGCTATTCATCTCAAGATTCTTGACAAAATCCAAAAACAGATATGCAGTGTGATCAGTCCTGACTTGGGGGTATCTACTCTAGCCACTTTCTCACCGATGTAATGTGGCTTTTCTATAAATAATTTCATGGCATCTGCTCTGACAATCTATTTTCACTGGTGCCCCGAATGCATGAATTTAAATGTGCTAATAGGTTGGCATCTCAGTCCCACTCTTTTATGGTTGAAACAGTTAAATGTAACTGCCTCTTCTATTCCAAAAGCTTCTTCTCTTGCACTTTCTTGCAGTGGAACTGCCTTTCTCTTACTTGCTTACCTAATAACTATTAGGTTGGTGCAAAAATAATGTCGTTTTCTCACATATGTTAACATGTGAGAAAACGACATTATTTTTGCACCAATCTAATATAATCTTCAAAAATGTAAATGTAATGTCAGTCGACCTCATCTGTTGCTTTGATCCCTATTCTTCTTTTTATCCTCCTCCTCTGTTCTTCTTTTTAACTTTCTACACCCTCACCATATACCCCAGTCTTTTTCCTTTACTTACACTCTTTCTGGCCACTTGCGTACTAGTGGCACTGTTGCCTTGCTTAAAAAAAATAATTTAAATAAAGCTTACATTTATATATCCGAGCAAGATCTTTGTATGGTTATAGTCCTACCTGACAGTGATAAATTGTTTAAAACAACATGAGATGTCGGAAAGTGAACTGTCGGAAAGTAAGCAAAAATTATAATTTTCAAAATTTCACCTGCCATGTTTGTCTATTTTAGCAGAATAATAACAAACTGGAATGGAAAGTTAAGAGCACATGTCGAGAGGAGATGATGCTTACAAATGAAAGGAATTTCTTCAAAATTAAATAATTGAGAAACTTTTATATGAAAGCCAGCCAAAAACGAAAACCTGATGCTGAAATGCCAAAAAAAATGCTTAAATTTAAATTCAATTATGTAAATGTTTCTGAAAATTAATGGTTTTAAGCACTGAATTAATATACATAAATTTATTAAACCACTCCTATCTGGATATGATTCCTCTACTCCTGTCCATATATGATTCCCTCACCCCTATCCATATATGAGTCCACCTTCCTTATCTAATTATGATTCCCCCACCCCTACCTAATTATGATTCCCCCACCCCTATCTAATTATGATTCCCACACTCCTATCCATATGATTTCCTCACCCCTACCTAATTATGATTACCTCACCCCTACAAATATATGATTCCCAATTAACCCATCCCTATCCATAGTTGATTCCTTCACCCCTACCTAATTATGATTCCCCCACCCCATCAATATATGATTCCCCACCACTATCCATATATGATTCCCTCACCCCTACCTAATTATAAATTCCCCCACCCCTATCCATATATGATTCCCTCACCCCTACCTAATTATGATTCCCCCACCCCTATCCATATATGATTCCCTCACCCCTACCTAATTATCATTTCCCCACCCCATCTATATATGATTCCCCCACCCCTATCCATATATGATTCCCTCACCCCTACCTAATTATGATTTCCCCACCCCTATCCATATATGATTCCCTCACCCCTACCTAATTATGATTCCCCAACTCCTATCCATATATGATTCCCTCACCCCTACGTAATTATGATTCCCTCACCCCTATCCATATATGATTCCCTCACCCCTACCTAATTATCATTCCTTCACCCCATCTATATATGATTCCCCCACCGCTATCCATATATGATTCCCTCACCCCTACCTAATTATCATTCCCCCACCCCTATCCATATGAATGAATATATATATATATATATATATATATATATATATATTCATAAATATTATGAAAATATAGATTTATGGTATGCAGTATCTGACCTGAAGATTGTGTGATTTCATTTAAGCATGAAACAGACTGTCACCACTCTGTCTTGACCTCAGTGTCTACTCTTGTATTTATTCATATTTTCTAAATACACACACACCACCCACACACATGCGCACACACACACACACATATATATATATATATATATATATATTAATGCATGTTTCATTAAATAATATAGACAAGTTTTGTCTATTTCTTTTTTAAAAATTAAAAATTCTTGAAGCTTTATACCTAAGCAGTTGAAACCTAACCTGAACAAAATAAACTATGAAATCTCCATAAATATTCTTAAATGCCTATAATTTATAACAGAAGCTATTGGTTTATACCAATGGCTTCCTATACTTCATACTTCTCATTTTTCACTCTCGCGTGGTCATGTGTGACGTCATGAACTGCGATGCAATTTTCACTTCTGCGTCTCATATATATGAGTTTATCGTTACTTGGAAATTGTCATGCGGCAAAGGCGGACTAGCATTGTTGTTTCATTCGTGTGTTGTTTGATTTATTGAAATTGTCATCTTTGATAATGGCATGTGTAAGCCGAAAGCTTAGATTGGATTTAAACATGTATCAATATGGCGTTTTCCTTTCGTCTTTCAACAATAATGTGATTATGCTTATCAGACAATATGAAAGGAACTTACTTAAAATAAATAGACAAAACTTGTCTATATTATTTAATGAAACATGCATTAATGAAAAATTGTTGCCTAAATATACACAATATATATATCAGTTCTCCTATATGAAAGTGAATGTTGGAAAATCTTCTCAGAGATGAAGAGACTTGAATGCAATGAAAATATATATATATATATATATATATATATATACTAAAATCACAGCAGTTTTCAGTCTGTGGTATCCTGAGCATCCTTCTGTAGAACCATATTTCTGTTGTATTCATGTCTCTTCATCTCAGAAGATTTTCCAACATTCACTGCCATATAGGAGAACTTATATGATGTAACAGTTCAATAAATCTTTCTTTGTCGCTAACAAAATTTTCATGGTTCTTACTCTGCTTAGCTTTTGGAAGGCATCTTTGGCTATCTGAATGCTCCTTTGGATTTTGATTTCACACATTCCATCCTCTGTTAAAACGCTTTGCAGTTATTTAAATTGTTGCACTTGGTTGGTTTTGGTATCTCCAATTTCTAATTTGCATCTATTCCATCTTCTTACAATTGATGTCTAGACCTTTTGTCTCACTTTCCTTCACTATCTTCTGTGGGTGTTCTTGTAGTTTCCTTTTTCTGTCTGCTATTAACATTGTGACATCTGCATATCTAATGTTGTTAAGATTGTGGCTGCCAATAATGACTCATGGCAGGACTTATAATTCTCTCAGAATTGCCGCACTGTATAGTTTGAATAAATCCAGAGAGAAGACATATCCTTGTCTTATACATTTTTTTTATTCTTGTATATGTACTGAATTCATTTTCTATTCATATTTGGGTGACTTGTTGCCAGTATAGGTCCTGGATTATTCTAACACTTTCCAGATATTTAAATTTTTATCAGACATTAAATATCATTTCTGTACAAAACTGAAAGTGGGTTCATACAGTAAAGAATTTTTATTTCATTACTGAATAGAAAAAGTTTAAAACTTGTTACGTATTTATGATGAAACTTAGATAAAAATGTGCACTTTACGATGAAGCACTATTGATAAATTAACTGATAAAATCCTTTTAAAAAATCAACTAAGAAGTCATTGATCACGTTCAAATTTGTCAACAATACACCAGCTTAAAATTACAGCAATTAAAGAACTGGCTGCTACCGTCTTGGCACCAGATAAATTACTTTCTCGTTTAATTAAAACAGTATTCTTTAAGTGGAAATTATGGTCAGGGCAATTACGATAAGTGACTAATGCACTGAGTGTATTGTTTTGTAAAAGATAGCTTTCGTGTTGTTCACATAATCTTTTATTTACATACCTAGATGTCACATATCAGTATTTCTTGGGGCATTTTACGGTCAATATTGTAGCATGGGATTCCAGTTAAATGATGCTATTATTTTTGTTTTGTGCTAATTGAAGTAGTCATGAGAAATTTATATTAATTATTTGTCTGAAGAAATTCATTCTCAGAATGAAACATATCATCTATAAGTTTTTACATTTTGTCATTGACTTACCTACTATTTGTTTGATATATATATATATATATATATATATATATAATCAAATAAATAAATATAAATAAATGTTTGTTCACATACAAATACATATATATATCCTTTGGTGTAAGAAAACCAGTGCTTATATATATATATATATAAATTCCCAAGAGGAGAGAGTCCAGGTAGAACTCAATGTCCAGGACAGAGTAAGAATAATATATATATTCTGTCCTCTGGGGAATATATATATATATATATATATATATATATATAATAATATTAGATTGGTGCAAAAATAATGTCGTTTTCTCACATAGTAACATATGTGAGAAAACGACATTATTTTTGCACCAATCTAATAATAGCTGGCTACTCACATTCAAAGATACCTGTCTACTAGGGTGGCTAGTCAGTCCTATTGCAGACACTGACTCAGGCACATTTTGTGTTTATTCAACACCCACAAAGCCCACCCGTGGCCTATACTGCAACTATGCTGATCAGACATTAGTTACAGTTTCTGGGAGAGAGTGCGTTATCTAGTATGATCAACAATTCGAACAAGGCCAGCACACTCAAACTCTCAGTCACAATGACTTGTGACTTCATGCTAGCATAGCTATGGATGGCCCCACTATGTTCTGTCTACCCAATTTCACTCACAAGCCTTCAGTCAACCCATGGTATAGTTTTCAAGCACTTTCCAAAGGTGCTGCACACTGGGATCGTTCCCTTGCAGACCATAACATCAGGAAGTCTCCTTCCTGACAAATCAACCATGGTGAGATTTGTATCTGGGTCCCATGGTCAGAAAGTGAATGTTCTAACTACATGGCCACGCACATATATATATATATATATATATATATATATATATATGCACACACACACACATTATATATACATTTATATATATATATATATATATATATATATATATATATATATATATCTGTCATAATTAATTCCTTAAGTCTAGAAGAATCCTCAACAGAATGCAAAAAGCACTAGACTGCCATTTTGTCCTATTTTTGGGACTCATCAACAGCGTGCATTCACTACCGAGAATTGAACCTGAAACGTTACGATATGACGTGTAATACCCACTGGATCTACTTGTCCCAGTGACGGAGAGGTAACAAACCAAACTCGTAACATTCTGGGTTCAATTCTTGGTAGTGGATATACACTGCTGATGAGTTCCCAAAATAGGATAAAATAGCTGTCCAGTGCATTCTGTTGAGAATTCTTTTAGGCTCAAAGAATTAATGATTATTCAAATCTCCCTTAATCTCTCTCTCTCTCTCTCTCTCTCTCTCTCTAGCAGGTTTATTAAAGGCCAAATGGGCAATAATAGTAGTAAAAAATAAATACATATAAATAAGACTAGTTAGTCTGAAAATACAAACAAACAAGCGTAACATGAAACATGTGAGAAAAGCAGTTGGAGGTTGAACTATAAGTAAAACCATTTATCACAGTAAGTAAACGAAAAACACTTCATTTACATGAATATGTATCAAGTTTACTCATCATCTTTGATCTCCTATGCTTAGTCAAAACTCCATTGACAATCCTTTTCCACTGTGTTCGGTCCTGCATTGCTGTCCCCAGATCCCCAATGTCCAAACCTGAGTCCCGAACTATGGTGTCTGAGAAAGTCAATTTTTGTGAGAAGGCACTTCCAGAAGGATGCCATAGGAGTAAGGATGAGATGATTTTCCGGTCTGTTTGATTGCAGTGGCCGGCAAACTGTAGTCATTTTAGCTTAAGAGAGATTGGTCTTAGTTCTCTGTAAATTGTGTTAAGTGTTGCATGGGATCTCCAACTGATGTTCTGGATTTTTCTAAGTAGATTTGTATATGTTCCATCCAGTCATCTTTCAAGACGAGCAGATACATGTTTCAATGTTGTAGTGAGTTCACAGGAAAGAAGTTACGAGAAGGTTTCATTTGGCAACGGTATGTGTGGACATGTATTAAATGGAATGTACACAGTGCAATACAAACATAAAATAAAGTAGGCCAGAACATACAATGACCAAAATGTCATGAATATGGCAATAAAGATGAGGACAACAGTCTGAACAATGTAAATGATGTAAATAAAATAAACATAAAATATGATTGCATAAAACAATATTCAAATAATAACAGGACAGAAATGTAGAGAGACAAGTTATAAAAAGTTACAAACTGATGATGATAACATTGGGAGTAAGATTAGGAGGATGATAAAACTAAGAACTATTGCAGTGATCATCATCGCCATCACACACACATACATACAGATCATATGGCAAGCATTCATTGGCTAATCTCCTCAAAACTAGCTTGCTGATTGTTCAATTCCGATCAGTCAAATCACCTGCATGTGAGGAATAATTTTCCCGTGAACAAGGCTGGAGCCTGTCACGTGAAACACAACCCTATATAAACAAAACACGAATAAGCCTTTCTCGTGTTCTCTTCATTCATCTTTTTCCTTGCAGCCAAGATGTAATCTTCAAGAGCTCCTGTCTTAACTGTGCAGTCAGACGTTAAAGAACATTGCCAACAACTTTTACCAACTTTCTTGCAAGTTGTCAGTAGAGTCCAGTTATTTACACCTGTCTACACAAATCCACGACTTTACTCACAACGCACACACAGACACAGATTTTTGTATCAAATTACACATATTCTTCCTCTCTGTGACTAAGCCAAATTCATGAACCAGCACTCTCTTAATTTCTCAAAACAAAACACTTCTTAATTAACTGTATTCTATTCTAACAGCAGACTCTATTCAACATAGAATCCTGAACATTCTTATTCAAGAGAAACTCTTTCGAACATTCAATCATAAATCAGAATACGGTTGAAGGGGAACAACTTTTTTCTCCTTAATCATTACGCTTCATTGCATGATTGTTTTGTATGTTTGTATATTTCAATATATATTTTATTGTTGATGCACAAGTTTCGTTGTTTTTTCTTTAATCGTTAAGTGTATAATAGACAAATGCACTTAAAACATGCAATTACATTTGATAAACTCAACGCATAAACCAAAGCAGCACTTACCCTATGTGCCCATGTGTGGGATCTGGTGACAGCTAAGGGCTAACCGGAAATAGTCAAAAACAAAATCCAAAAAGTACCAAAACTAAAGAAGGGAATTAAAACAATACAGTTTCTGTGCTGTGGTAACAGAAAAAAAAAAAATTATAATTGTAAAAACGCATAATCTCAGACCCTGAAGCAAAAATAGGCAATCTTGTATGTTATTGTACAGGTCCGAAAGTCTTGTCACCCATACATATTATAATTTTCTATTTCAGATGGCTGACACGAGCTCATACAGTTTTGAAGCTCGGCTGCATGCAATTGTTTGGACACATCATTGTGTACATTCTAGCAAGTGCATGGAAGATATATGACATGACTTTGTATTACTGTTATTTCTCATTACTTTTTGGTAGGAGCTGACAAGACTTTTGGACCACCCTGTAGAATAGAAAAGGTGGAAAAGAATGGTTCGTTTTTGTAAATTACCAGCTTCTTATCATTAAAGCCAGCACTGATGTTTACCTCAAGAGATAGATGTTACTACATTGCCTAATGGTCTTGGCTGTAGGGATACGAAAGGCAAGCAATTGTTTTTTTTTAGCATGGGAAAGGCCCTTGCCTCACTTGGATGGAGGCTAAATTTGCTTTCCCCAGCCAGCTCCCACATGTCTTTCCCAGATATAGAAAGAAACTATCTTCAGTTCACAGAGTCCATGTTGGGAAAAACCCAAAACTTGCCATTTTCTCATTTGCAGAATTTGTCCACACTAGGGACACACAGATATATCTGTCTCACTTAAATCTGAAATCCTAAATATGGCTTCTCGATAAACATAGAATACGCTCCAGCAGCTTCAGTTCCCATTGAGAATTATTATACACAAGTCTATCTTTTCATTCTCCTTTCATACTGAGTGTTATGTAGATGTTTGGGACAAGTGTAAATATGTATAAATAATTTTGTGTATGACGTCATGGCATAAACATCTCTCTGAGAATAAAGCATGTTTGTAATTCCTTTTCTTTTCAGCCATTCCATTCCACCCATGAAATAAAGTATTATTATACCATGGATGTAATAATGCTCATAATGGGGGAAATGAATAAACTTTTCTTCTATAGCAACTATCTGGTGGTATTCCTGACATGAGATATTATTAACCTCTATTATTTGGTGACTTACCTGACATGTGATAATATTATCCCCCATTATGGCAAAAGTCATCCTTTTTTTGAACATTGTAGACTGGTGTTACAGAGTCAGAAAGAAAGAACTGCATCAAATAAGAGAAGCCACATCACTTGAGGACTACCAACAGCAGCAACAACTAAAAAGGAGAACACATGCAAACTGAAGAGAAAGTAATGACACAATCAAGATGTCAATATTCCACACTACTTCAAATAAAAAGGTTAGGAAAGAACCTCCCTTAATATGGGAAATAACAATAACAGCTACAAGACTTGAGAAACCTATTTTCCTGAAGGATTGTTCCAAGAGAATGATTTATAAATTTCAACTGAAAGAAGTATTGCCTTCTCAGTCAAAGAATGACAAATGTTTCCTTATAGGGAAATGGCTAATATTTCTATTACCATATTACCAGTACACTCATGAGCTCATGAAGAAGTCTTTGAAAACTGTAAACCATACAAAGGCAAATATAGGTGTATTTGCTTAACATTTTCAGCTCTTACAACATACCATTTTTGTGAGGTATTGTAGAATAAAAAAGGAAGAAAAGTAATACAATTTGTTTTTTAAAGTACCAATTTCTTTCCAGTAAAGCCAGTATTTTCTAAATTCCAGCTTTGATAAGTACCTCAAGAGATATAGGGCACGACTACACAACATGAGCTACCTATGTAGAGGTAAACATTGGTGTATTTGCTTAAATCTCACAAATCTCAAAAGCTTGATGACTACAATTTTGTATGTTTGTAAAATCAGTTTTTCTTTTTTGCTTTTTCTTGAATTCCTTTTTAGAATGCCTTGATTTTATTCATTGCTTTTTTCTTCTAGATCCTGTTTCTTTGTAAGTTTTATGCAATTTGTTGGAGGCATTTTATTCGTAATTTATCCTCTTATCTTCTGAACTGTTGCTTTCTTAAGATACAGAATTCCTATATTTTGGAGCCATAACATATAAGAGTTTTTTTATGCATAGTGTATGCATAGAAATGGTAATGAGAATGTCCAAGCTCATTTCAGAAGCAGAAAGGTTAATACAAGCTTTGATTTGAAAATGAGGCGGGCTGATTTGAAAATGAGGCTCTCTTATTTAAGAAGGAAACTGGTTTATTTCATCGTAAAGAATCATTATGATCCTTATGAATACCTTAAATATGCAATGAGAATTTTAAGTTACCAGTAGTTTTCATTATGAAATCTATTCAGCAGTTTTGATTGGTCAAGTTTAAGAAGTGGAAGCGTGGGTAGCAGAATGTTTATTAATGCAGAAATTGAAACAGGGAAGACAAGTTTGTTCACTTAGCACTTATAGAATGATGTCAAAATTGACATTGCAGACCATCACAGAAATATGGCATATTGGGGTTGATCAAGTGTCATGTGGGAAAATTAAATAAAACGAATAAATGAAACTGTAATAAAAAAAAAAAAGAAAAAAATAATTAATTTTCTCATGATGCAAATTATAAAGAAATCAGAAAGGGTTTCTGGACACATGTGCAATTTTATGACCCCCTACTTCTGGAAAGAACAGAATCTTTCTCTTTGCACTTTCTGACGATATCCTTCAAATGTGTTTTGGCAGCCAAAGTCATGAAGTAAGTGATTTGGTCGCTCCAACTCAGTGCAAGGCTAACTTGAGTTTGACCATTTAACCGTTGTTATCTTAACTTACTTATGAACCAAAAAAGAAAACGAACATATCCAAGAGACATTGATGACTTTGTTTCACTACAGTCATCATAAAAAGAATAAATGTCCATATTAGAAACTCAAGTTTTTATATACTTCTATCTTCTTTGTTTACATATTGAACATGCACCATTACCTAAAATACACACAAACCATACAACCTGTTAACTGCCAAAACCACTCCCAGCTGGAAAATGAAGAACATGATTTCACTTTCACATCTCATTTTTCAAATATATGAAAGAGTTAGAAGACATACAGTTATATAAATAACCATCAACAAGAGCAGTTGGGCAGTTTGTCACACATCACAGCAGAGAATATAAGCTCTGCATAACAGACAAGGGTTCAATGGAGCCAAACTACAGACTTGTTGGGAGTAATTGACAAAGTAATTGAATGAAATAATGTTAAATATGCAAGATTCAAGTTTTGCGTTAATCATTTGGTCCAAATATTTTAACATAAACTGACACCGTCACTTTATAGAGAGAGGGAATGAATTCATTTCTTTTCACTTCACCAATGAGGGTTGTTGTAACCTAGGGAAGGTTACTGAATAGAATAATCAAACAAAGGTTGGTAATGAATGATAATACTTAGGACAAGAACAACACATATAAGATTCGCCAATGGCACATAGAAGAAGTAGTCAACTGTTAGAAGTGAGTCAAGTGAATTCCACAATGAATCTCCAACTGCAGACCAACATACAGTATTTACTACTGTATTTATGTGAATAGAGACATACCCATTATCATCTGTAGGAATGCTACAACAGTTTTTAACCATAAAGCATAAAACCTCATAATTTAGTTTCTGTCTGAATTAGCAACTTACCTTTTATTACATATATAATAATTATCTTCGGTCAGTAATACTTGCTTCCATTTTTGTTGTAACCTAGAGATGGTTACTGAATAGAATAATCACACAAAGTTTGGTAATGAACGATAATACTTAGGACAAGAACAACACATGTAAGTTTTGCCAGTGGCACGTAGAAGAAGTAGTCAACTGCTAGAAGTGAGTCAAGTGAATTCTACAATGAATCTCCAAATGCAGATCAACATACAGTATTTACTACTGTATTTATGTGAATGGGTATGTACCTATTATCGTCCGAAGGTATGCTACAACAAGAGTAGAATGGGATTTTTAGCACTGAGTAGCAGAATCTAGAACAGTACTTCTAAACCTTTTTTTACTACAGATACTTCACACTTGTAGAATAACTAAAACTCTGGACACACTTTAAAATTTAATAATAATAAGAAAATAGTCATAAAAATAGGAAAATAATAAAGAAGTCTCCTGGAATAAGTATTTATTTTTTAAACATTACATTGTATAAGTACAGTGCTTGATGTGCTTTGGCAATTTTTTGAATGTTAGGCTTTATATGTGATAAACATATTCTTATTTCCTCAACAATGCATTTAATATTTGATCTATTTTTTCATTTAATGTTGCTCAGTGCAGAAAATCCTAATTCACAGAGGTATCCGTCTATATTTCTGAGATGAGATACTATGTACATTATTTACTTTATTCGGACTATTGTCTTCATTTTTGTCACCATATTTATTACAACGTTTTGGCCGTTGTATGCTCCGGCCTTCTTCAGGTGGTTGGAATGTCAAACTGAACTCTTTATTTTGCTCACTGGGGTAGACTGTTCTAGTTCCACATGCCATCTTTAATGGATCTCTTAAGGTAAGGCTTCAAGAACACCAGAAAGCTGTAACATGAGGGGAAGTGGAAAAATCAGGTGTGGCTGACCACATATGGAGAGAAAAAGGAGATCACAGCCCTCTGTGGGATCAGGTTGAGATCATAGACAAAGAACACCATTGGAAAATTCATGAACTTAAGGAATCAGCACATATGCTAGGCTACAAAAATCTCCTGAGCCGACCAAGCATAGAAATGAGTACAATATGGGAACCAGTAATAAGGAGTGCCAGAGAAAAGCGATAACAACAAATATTGCAATATGACCTCTAGTAAAAACATGAAATGATAACAGCAAAAAATTGCAATATGAGCACTGGTAAAAAATGATTTCTGAAGACATTAGGTTTATAATACACAGAAATTCATATGCAGATGTCCTCAAGGACATATGGCACACTGGCACAGTGGATAAAGGCATAGAATAGTTAGATCTAGTGACAGGACAAATATAGACAGATCCTTTCCTTCTGTTAACGATATCATCAATTGAAATATCATTGAAAGAGCTGTGAATCCAATCATGTTGT
Organism: Acanthosepion lycidas; assembly: GCA_963932145.1. Lineage (NCBI taxonomy): Eukaryota > Metazoa > Mollusca > Cephalopoda > Sepiida > Sepiidae > Acanthosepion > Acanthosepion lycidas. The sequence goes on from OZ010606.1 coordinate 29,535,858, forward strand.
TCACTGTTTATAGATGGAAAGTAATAACTCAGATTCCAAAGTTGTTAAATGATCCATTATTAGAGGGATTTAATTACTTGAGGAAAGCAAAATGGTAAGGATTATCCACTCTTTAACGATTAAGGAATTTAGCATCTATTTTAAAATATAAAAGGACAAAGACTTGATTAGACATGGAAACGATGTGTTTGGTGTCTCTAGCTTTTAAAAAAATAAAGATTTTTGATATATAAAAAAAAAATTCACAAATTATTCTTCTGTTAACTTGGAGGTGCACCTTTCAGGGCACATTAGTGCACAAGGTGTACCAGTTGAGAAAAAGGTGATCTAGGAGAAGGATGATTCTGAATTCGAAACAATGGAGAAAGCAACAGGAAACTACTCCACTATCTTTACTTAAACTCTTTCAGCATCACTTCTCTTTTCTTACTTCTACTGGTGCCAAAGCCATGCTGTGAAGAATGGCTCTCTCTGACATTGTTTCTTTTTCTTTCTTCATTAATGGCTCCTGTATGGCATTTATTTCTATGCTAGACCTACTGAGAAGGCTGTTATAGCCTAGCATATGTGCTGATTCCTTAAGAAAGCTGATTCTCCAGTGTTCTTTTATGTATAGTATATTTACTTTATGACCACATTTCACCTTTCATACCTGATCAGCTATGCATGATTTCATTGTCTCACTCATAATTACAGTTTTTTGATGTTCTTCCAACTTTTAGAAGTCAACTAGTTTCACCTATATATTCTTTGTCACAATTGCAAAGGATGGAATACACAAAGTTCTTGATCATGTTCTCTGTGTTAGGATTGAATAGGATTGATTATATTAAGATAAAAAAATATCTAGCTTTAAAAAAAATGGGGGTAAAAAGAAAAATCTAGCTTTAAAAATAAGTCAGTTTTATTATACGACACTCTTTAAGGATGAGGCACGGTGGAGTAATGGATAGCAGCTTGGATTGAGGAATTGGAGAGCTGAGTTTGAATTCCGCTTGAATCCATTACATTCACTTACATGCTTATACCCTATGCTATAAATCCTCTTCTCCCTCTAGCTATGGGTAAATAGCAGAACAAACTGGGTTCTATAGCCTTGGATGGCACTGGTCTACTACAGAAAGAAATGGCAACCTACTGTGGGAAAAAATCTGCCTTGTCAGTGTGCATCACATATGGCATATAACTGACTCTTTAAGCTTCCATTTCTCAGGCTGCTGTTCTTGTTCTTTGTTTACTAAGAATAAAAACCCATTGATGCAATTTTAAGCCATATAGAAAAGACTTGCCATTCTCATATTAATATTAATATTGAAAGGTCCCTGAGGAAATAGTGTCAAATGTTACAAATTATTCTTCATGAATTAATAAAAATGGCTTGGAGATAAAAATAAAAACATCAGATGACATGATATGCTTGAGAACGAAAAATACATTATATTGAGCGAATAATAGATACAGAGTCACTGAAAAAGAAAAAAGAAAAAAATGGAATCGTTATACATAGAAGATTTTAATCTAATCTTTTTAATTTTCAGGGAAGAAGTCACAGTAATGATAAAAAACGATGTTTGTTTCATCCCAAGCAAGTCAATAATGCTACTAAGACACAGGGGGTTACTTGGAGTGGACGAGTATGGGAAAACTTTAATGAGGAGAGAAGACAATAAATGAACAGATTTCAAGCAAAAAGTAAGATGACAATTGATATTGCATTTTGTTATATTGGAATAAAGTGTCGCTGCAGACATAGAACATAGATCGCCAATGAGCAAACACAGGCAATCACATTATTGAATTAAGTAGACCATGTGATCATAGAGGAAACGCATATATGTAGCAAGTAGCTGATGACTAACAACCATTATTTCTAGTCTATCCTCTATACTATACAGATTAGCATTTCTGTTTTATCATCTATTACTATACAGACCACTAGTCTCTATTCATTATACTATTTCTCTTTTGAGATCACTATATGAATTATTATTGAGCAAGTACTATTAGTATGAGTGTTATACGAAGGCGCTTGACAACAGTATTGTTCAATGGCACTACTATAGTTGTATCTGCGATAGTAAGTCTCTACTACAACTATCATTACAAAAGTGACAACGAGTATTCATTGGCATTATGAAGTGGCAACGAGTGTTTGGTGACATTACAAAACCTTTAAATCTTTGAAGATTGTAGGTAGCAGGGAAGATGAGAAACCAGAGGAGAGATCCAAAGGTGAGAATTGTGAAAAAAGAAGCTATTGGAATAGAACTTACAGTTACATATATCTATTTAAATTTTAAAATGATGAGACCTCATAACCAATCTAGCAGTATGCTTAAATTCATGCTCCTTAGATCAACTGCCATGGAAATATTTACGTCATGGCAGTGAGAAAGATGCCAAGTCAGATAACATTGCAGACTCTTCTGCGGATTTTGTTGAGAATCTTGAGATATATAACAGAAGCTCCAGACCAAATAAGCAGAAATCTTCAATGCATGGGTGAATGGTAGATTTATAAAGGTGGAAGGTGAATTCTGATGAGAAAAACTGTCTGGCACAACACAGTGAACCAACTATCCTAGCAGAAGATACAGCAATTGATTCAATATAATCACGCCACTTCATGCTAGTGGAAAACATGAAACCTAGAGGGTGTAATGATAATAACATTCTTTTTGGTTTCAAATGCATTTCTATTATAAATTAATAGTAATGCGTTTATATTATACATATAATAGTGCTATTCTATCATTAATGTTTGCATTAATTGCTGACCAATGCCAATATTTTTCTTTTTGGGTTCCAATGCATTGTATAGAAAAAATGGATTATATTAGAAACAGTTTGGAGATAAAAATAAAAGTATTAAATGAGTAGAAAGAATATATCATATTTAAAGAAGAATAAAAAAAATATTTATCCAATTGCATTTATTATTAACACAACATTTCTTGCCGAAAAATCCTTTGCTGCATTCTATTTTAGGTATTAGTAAGGACCACCCTTGTTTGAATAATGTGGACTGGCACTACAGAATCATAAACAAAGAACTGTACCAAACAATTATATATAAGGTGGGATGGATAAATTGTCATCTAAATTAGGCAAAAATGAAAATATCACTGACATCTCATTTTAACAGATATATTTACTAAAATCATACAAAAATATCTTGAAATAGTAAAGAGTAAATCTATTCAATAAAATCGCCATTGGCTTCAACCATGGCCTCCAGACAACTTTGAAATTTCCTGCATCTCTTCTGGATGGTCTCCTTGTTTAAGTTGGTGAATGCTGCCATAATCCTTGCCTTCAGTTCATCTTTGATATTACTGAGTGTTTTGTTTGTCTCTTATTAAACTACACCCCATACATAATAATCAAGGAGGTTGCAGTCTGGAAAGTTAAGTGGTCAGATGTAAGGAGTGATATGGCTGCAGAAAAAATTGTCTCACAGACATGACTGGATTCCTCTGTTATTGCGGCATGGTGCAGAGTCCTGTTGCCAGACATAGGGTCTTCCAACTGCCACCATCTTGACTCAGGGCAGTACTTTCTCCTCAAGGCACTTGATGTAGGCCTCCGTGTTGAGTCCAAGGCTCTCACCAACAAACACATTTGTTCTTTTCTTATCAGAATGAGTTTTCCAAGTGGAGTGAATTGCATCGTATGGTTCTTTTTCTCATAGATGGTGCCCAACTGACCCTACTATACTGTGCAGTTGACAAAATCGAAATAAAGAACAATGTGCATATGCAAAATTAAAAATATATAATGGTGACAATTTACACATCACAACCTGTATTTATAATTTTGATGAAATAAAATTGATTTCCTCAATTCACAAACATTTGGTGATATTTTAAACTGAATTTAAAACAAAAAAAGTTTTTGTGTTACTTTAAACTCACTATAAATTAAAACTTAAAATTACTAATTTTTGTCAGTTATTTTAAACATTGAATTTTAACTCTACCCTCCTCATCTGGGAAAAAAAACATCTCAATGCTGGATGCCCAAGCACCAGATAAAGAGTAGATTTTCAATCTAGGGTTCATTGTGATTCTAAAAATGTATATGTCTATGTAGAGCAAATGTGGCCTGAATTAGATGGGTTTCAGGCACATGGGCATATAGACAGAATTTGTTGTTTATTTATTAGGAGATATAGAAAGCAGGGAGAGATGAATTCATGCCAAAGAATATTAGTGCTTAGTGAACACAAGTATCCTGAAAGTGAAATATTAAATTAGGTTTGTCAATTCTTTATTATGCGCTGTCCGTATGAATAAAACAGGCTTTTTATTAATATTTTCAACAAAAAGAAATTGCTTTGGATTTTTTTCAAAAAGTAAAGAATTCCATTTCACTTTCAAGCATAAAACTGTTACATGGGAAATACACTCATCAAATAATGACTTGGCTTTAATACCCTCAATAAAGGCATGAATCTTCCTCTCCCTGCATTCTGTCACGATAAATAGAGGTGTGAGTAGCTATAATTATGTCTATATATTTAATGATAAGAATGTATTTGACATTAGCACAACTTCTCTTTGGACTGAAAGTAAGATTGTGATCTTAGAATTTTAGAGATTGAGGATATATTAAAATATTTGGTAGTCAAAGACTGGTAACTATCATCATTTAGTAATTTTTAGTAATTTTTAGTAATATTTACTTTCATGTTACAACTTTAATCATGCTGTCAATAGTGTTGCAGTAAAAGCAATTAAAAAATTAAGATAACAGTAAAATCTGCAGCAAGGAAAGTTGGGTCATTTTGTCATTCCAGGAGGTTTTTCTCATCAGAGTCCCTTTTGCATATTTACAAATCTACTGTTCATCTGCTGCAAGGAAAGTTGGGTCATTGCGTCATGCCAGGAGGTTTTTCTTGCCAGTGTCCATTTTGCATATTTACAAATCTACTGTTCATCTGCTGCAAGGAAAGTTGGGTCATTGCGTCATGCCAGGAGGTTTTTCTTGCCAGTGTCCATTTTGCATATTTACAAATCTACTGTTCATCTGCTGCAAGGAAAGTTGGGTCATTGCGTCATGTCAGGAGGTTTTTCTTGCCAGTGTCCATTTTGCATATTTACAAATCTACCATTCATCTTTGCGCTGAATACTGTTCCCACATCTAGTCTGCTACTCCTGCTATTCATCTCAAGGTTCTTGACAAAATCCAAAGAAGGATCAGCAATGTAGTCAATCCTAACTTGGCATCACAACTTCAGTCACTATCTCACTGATGTGGCTTCACTCTGTCTTTTCTAAAAATATTTTCATAGCTATTGCTGTGATGTGCTTTCTTCTTCAGTACCCCGACTATGTGAATTTAAGTGTTTTACATTGACAATCCTATATTGTTGACACATTGATGTAATGGAATAACACAGCACCTCCATGAATAATTACACTATAGGTATTAAGTACCTTGTTATGGGGTCCACCCCTTTTTCATATAAGTGGACTATACCAAGTGTACCTGGACTGTTGCCGTTAAATACCCAGAGTTACAGTCAGTGAGTGCAGTAGTAGTCGTATGGCAGTCGGTAATCAGATATACGAAGAGTGAGAGAATATACGAATGGAGATAGTGGGAGGTAACCTCTTGTAGAAGTCAGTTACAAGCACGTAGACTCTAAGGAAGTCCTACTTCGAGACTGTACATATCTATCTGTATTTGCTACTAACCATGTTCCTGGACTTACTAACAGTATTACTCTTTGTATGATTGTGTAAATACATTTTTATTTCTTATATTTAATCATTGTGTTTGTCGTTCTTTGGAGACCAAATTCATCTCGGAATCCACAACATACCTATAAAGTCAACTGTCTACGAGAGACATGATGAGAGAATTAGTGAGAAGACATAAGCGCGTCCGACCTTCGAATTAGTGGCACTCGCTACTAGATTGACCTGTGTGTATGACTGTATTGTATTGTATTTCATATTGTACTTGTTGTGTACAATAAACCTTTCTTCTAGTATCCACCTGGTGTTGCTTATTTATTCCCTTAGCACGGAATATAACATTGGCAACGAGGATTGTTGGAACATAACACACGTCTAACAATAACTATCACTTCTCAAATACATACCACACTCCCCTAGCTCTGAGCTCTGTCCCTTCTCATTTTCATTTCAGTCACTAGCTCTTCTTGTTTTGTTGAGTAATACTGACCTTATGGATCATCTGGCTTTCTTCTACTTCCTTGGTTGAGGCCCTGGTGTGTTATTTCAATAGGATTGATTCAACTCGGGTTTCCCAAAATCCTATGATATTCCGATTGAAAGCACATTCTAGTGTGAATTCCTCTATGTATATTTTTTCATTCCAGCCCAGGAATTGCAGGTGGGTTCTTTTGTGTCAATTGTTTTATGAGCAATACCAAGCCACTCTGAGTCAACTTCTCTTTGTTGGGCCTGATCTCCAGCTGTGAATATTTTCACTTCATCTGCTGGAAATGCCATCAAAGTGAATCTCTGGCAACCTTGCTTGTTGGGCTGATTTTTTGTCTGTCTGTTTACCTTTCTGAGTTCCTCTCCAAAATTTGACATTATATATATAGATATATAGATATGTATAATTTCTCTACCTGATCAACTTAATTTTAGAAGACCTTGTTAAAAGACCATATAGTACTTCCTTTGTTTGCTTAAAATTGTCCTAGGTATCATTCTGTAAAGGTAATTGTGCATTTGTGATAATTATGATTCTTGGGTAGTCAACATAAACACACCCCAATTATGGGTAATAAGTAATTTTGATAACACATTAATCACGTCTTCTTATCAGTGAAAAGTGGATAGGGTTGCAAACCTTGGCTTTGCACAGTTTTACTGAATCTTATCTAGTTGCCTCTGGGTTTGATGTTCCTTAGAACTGTTCTGAAATTCATTTTGTTATTTTAAGACATAATTTTAACACATTTTGTTTTCAATTTTCTTCTGAAGCATTCAACCTATTCTTCTGAGAATTTTAATAATTATTATCCAATTAGTAGTTCCTCTAAATCACCATCCTGCAATTACAAGCATTTAAATGTTTAAACAGGCTCAGTGCCATGTTACAAGTGTTGTAACAGATAATGGAAAATGTGACCAGAAGATCTGAAGGGACACAGAAATAGTGAATGATGCCTTCCAAAAGTTAAACAAAATATAAAGAAACATGAAAATTTTGTGAGAAACAAAGAAAAGATTGGTGAACTGCTATGTCACATTAATCCTCCTTACATGGTAATAAATGCTGGACAATTTCTCCACAGATGAACAGTTGACTTGAGACAACAGATATGTGGTTCTCACAGAAGAATTCTTAGAATACCATAGGCAGGACAAAAAATTTAAAAAAATCCAATATTAATTATCAGTTTCTTCTTATAACCTATTAATGTCTACCTTCCCAAAAATAGGATGGTGGACATTCAAAGGTTAAAATAATATCTCGAAAGCAAAAGAAAAATAACCACATTATTGTGATAGTTAAAAATAGTCTTATTAAAATGAAAAAAAGTTCCATAGATATATTCACAAAGATTCAGACAGTGTGAGGTGATATTTTTTTGAAAGGAAAATGAAATGTCTTAAAAGATAAATAATATACAAGGTGTGCCTGAAGAGTAACAAGACTGGGTATACTGTGTGAACTATGAGCAAAAGACAAATAAGCGGACTGTGTTATCATCTAACATGATATCTTGGGCGTATATAACTGCAATCTTAGCTTTCTGAAACCATTACATTTTTTTTTTCACAAATTTTTTGTGACAGAACAAATTGTGGCTGCTTCACCATGCCAATGCACCTGCTCACAACACCCTAATCATCCATCAGTTCCTGGCTGAGAAGAACATTGCCATACTGGAACACCTTCCCTAGTCACCTGATCTTGCACTGTGTGACATTTTTCTTTTCTCCAAGTTCAAGGAGATCATCAAGGGCACCTATTTTGAAGGTATGGAGGCCATCAAGAGGGCCATAATGATGGAGCTGAGGGGTACCCAAAAAAAGCATGGCAGTGAAGGCTGAAAAAGTGCATTGGATTCAAGGGGGATTACTTTAAAGAGGAAATCATGTAGTTTGTGGTTTGGAATTGAAATAAATTCCTTGTGACACTAGTCCCATTACTTTTCAGACCTCTCTCTCTTTGTGTGTGTGTGTGTGTGTGTAAAAATTCAGATATAAATAAAATATATCTGTAAAATGACAACAGGGAATCTATCAGCAGCAAGGATTAGCTAACCACCCCAGCAGACTAGTGTACTCAGAAATCATGGCTGCTTCATTACAACAATGCACCTGCTTACAATACACTGAGCATCCAAGAACATCGCTGTACTGGAACAACCTCCCTATTCACCTGATCTTGCTCTGTGGGACTGGTTTGATCATCAAAAGGACCATAACAACAGAGCTGAGAGGTACCCAAAAAGAGTCCTTCCAGCAGTGTAGAGAAGCATGGCAGAGAAGGATGAAAAAGTGCATTAGACTCAAGGGGGATTACTTAGAAGGAGAAACCATGTAGTTTGTTGTTTGAAATTGAAATAAATTCTTTGTGACACCAGTCCCATTACTTTTCAGACAGACCTTGTGTGTGTGTGTGTGTGTGTGTGTGTGTGTAAAAATTCAGATATAAATAAAATATATCTGTAAAATGGCAATAGGGAATCTATCAGCAGCAAGGATTAACTAACCACCCCAGCAGACTAGTGTACTCAGAAATCATGGCTGCTTCATTACAACAATGAACCTGCTTACAATACACTGAGCATCCAAGAACATTGCTGTACTGGAACAACCTCCCTATTCACCTGATCTTGCTCTGTGGGACTGGTTTGAAGGCATAGATACCATCAAGAGGACCATAACAACAGAGCTGAGAGGCACCCCAAAAAAGTCCTTTTAGCAGTGCAGTGAAGCATAGAAAGAGAAGGATGGAAAAGTGCATGAGAAGGGGAATTACTTTGAAGGGGAAACCATGTAGTTAGTTTGTTGTTTGAAATCAAAATAAGTTGTTTATGGCACAAGATCTGTTAATTTTCAGACACCCCCCCTATATGATATTCCCCACAAAAAAATATTAAAATAAATTTTACTTTCAAGTACAAAACTGTTAACTGTTAAATATAGCCATCAGTAATACAGGTTGTGATGGGTAAGTTGTTGCTAATTTATATTTTTTGTGCATCAGTGTTTTTTGTTTTAGTCAACTGCACAGTATAGTAGGGTCAGTTTGGCACCATCTATGAGAAAAAAAACCATACGATGCAATTCACTCCACTTGGAAAACTCATTCTGATAAGAAAAGAACAAATGTGTTTGTTGGTGAGAGCCTTGGACTCAACACGAAGGCCTACATCAAGTGCCTTAAGGAGGAAGTACTGCCCTGAGTCAAGATGGTGGCAGTTGGAAAACCCTATGTCTGGCAACAGGACTCTGCACCATGCCACAATAACAGAGGAATCCAGTCATGGCTGTGAGACAATTTTTTCTGCAGCCATATCACTCCTTACATCTGACCACTTAACTTTCCAGACTGCAACCTCCTTGATTATTATGTGTGGGGTGTAGTTTAATAAGAGACAAACAAAACACTCAGTAATATCAAAGATGAACTGAAGGCAAGGATTATGGCAGCATTCACCAACTTAAACAAGGAGACCATCCAGAAGAGTTGCAGGAGATTCTAAAGGCTGTGGTTGAAACCAATGGCGATTTTATTGAATAGATTTACTCTTTAGTATTTCAAGATATTTTTGTGTAATTTTGGTAAATATATCTGTTAAAATGAGATGTCAGTGATATTTTCATTTTTGCCTAATTTAGATGACAATTTATCCATTGCACACTGTACATGTTGATATTAAACATTAAAAGGAAATGGATGAACTTATTTGAGAATTTATAGTGAAAAAGTATTTTTGATGCAACTGTTGAAGCATTCCAAAAGGTAAGCAAGTTGTCAAGATCTGAAAAAAATTCATTAGAAACAAAGAAAACAGTGCTAGATTCAGTGATGTGTAGAGGTTAGGTAATACTCAGTGCCAACTCCTTGATTGTATACCCGTAAGACTCAGGTAGGATGTCTTACTCTGGTTCCACTTATCTAAGCATGGATCCACATTCACACCAGTTTGTGGGACTGTAGGGCACTTGTACAACAAAGTAAACAAAGATGATTTAAAATTACAAAAACTATATTTTTATTTCATTCTTTGATTGGATGCCCTCCCAATATGAATGCCTGGTGTCATTTTACCCTGTGAACCCTCTCTGCAGCAGAAATGTGGTTCTACAGAAAGATACTGAGAATTTTATGGATGAAGTGAGTAAGCAAAATAAGTGACAATAAAATTTGCATTTTATATGTGTTGTAACCTAGGGATGGTTACTGGACAGAAAAACAAACAAAGATTGGTAATGAACGATTATACTTAGGACAAGAACAACACGTATAAGATTCGCCAGTGGCATATAGAAAAAGTCAAATGCTAGAAGTGAGTCAAGTGAATTCCACACTGAATCTTCAACTGCAGACCAACATACAGTATTTACTACTGTATTTATGTGAATGGGGACATACCCATTATCGTCTGTAAGTATACTATACCAATATGAATACTACCTTACAAAAATTGAGATGTAATAGAGTGGGGGAACCCTGTAGCATAGATTTGGATACAGTGAGGTACAAGATCCTTGCACCAGTCTTTTTCTTAGTTCTTATGAAAGAAAAACAGTATGGACACTAGAAAAACTGAATAAAAACCCAACCTTGTTATGACTATTATAGGAGGGTTGTTCTATTAAAATATATCCTGTCTCTTCTGTTTTGTTATAATTCTTTATAGAACATCTAGATTATATCCTTAGATTGAGGTGTTCAACTTTATAACCACAATCTGCATGCAGAATAACCACAATTATATCCTTAGATTGAGGTGTTCAACTTTATAACAACAATCTGCATGCAGAATAAAATTTTCTAAACTTAAATTTCCAGGGCTTTTTTTTTCTTACTCCATTATATCTCCTTAAAAAAAGTCCTGTAAGTGCAAAACAGAGGCTGTTTTCCGATCAATTAAAATTGCTCAGGATTTGAGTACTCTTCCCTGTGAAAACCAATTCTTAAAGTAGCCATTATTGTTTGGGTTTAGGTCTTTTACATATGGAAATATCCTGTTTAACACAAGCCACATGAAATGAATCCATTTTTTTTAAAGACAAATTTGTATGTTTCTTACCTGAACTTGTTTTTTTGCAAAGACTTTCTTTTCAAATAAGAACTTACCTGAAAGACAAAATAAAAGAAACTTTTAAGAATGGAGAATGATACTGTTATTATTTATTGAATGAATAACCAAGAAAAAAAAATGCTAGTTAATTATGACATTAAAAATTGAAGAAAAACAAACAAAACTGCTCTCTCTCTCTCTCTATATATATATATATATATATATATATATGTATGTAGAGGCACCTTGAGGAGGTGTAATGGTCAGCAAGTTTATCTTGCTAGAACAGTTACTACTGAGTAGTGAGTTTGATCCTCACTAAGTGACCCCAACTTTCGGTTTTGTGCCACATCTAAGCTATGCTTAGAAGATCACTATATATATATATATATATATATATATATATATATAAGTGAACATTGAAGTCAACACTCAGAGGCGACAGGCTGTTTCATGCTAGATGCAATAGTCAGGCAGCCTGACGATTGCATCTAGCATGAAACAGCCTGTCACTTCTGAGTGTTGAATTCAATGTTTACTTTTATATTTACAGACGCTCTATCTCTGATATTGAGCACTTTATCCCATAAATATACCACACCTTAAAAATTTATTTCTTCATGTATGTATGTGTACATATATATATATATATATATATATATATATATATATATATATATAAGGTTGGTGCAAAAATAATGTCGTTTTTTGACGTTAAAAAATATGTCGAAAAACGACATTATTACGTCATTATTTTTGCACCTACCTAATATGTATAAAATATAAAAGTGAACATTGACATCAACACTCAGGCCTAGTGATTGCATTTAGCATGAAACAGTCTGTCACCTCTGAGGGTTTCTTCATCAACCTTGAAAAACTGTCCAAGTCTTAACCCAAGTAAGAAGGCATAGGACAAAAAAAAAACTCACACAAGATGTTATCAGGAATCACTTCAGGGCAAAGAAATCTTTTGTAACATTTCCTGTTAGACGTTGCAATAAAACCGTTATTTTCATTTTATCCATCATCATCTACAAACTGCCTGGAATAACTATACAGCTGTTGAATGTGATAAGAATATAATGGCAAGGCTAGGCAAAGAAACTTCTCACAAGTTATCTGATCAGCTACTTCAGGACAAAGAATGTTTTGTTTGATATCTTGTCAGTCATGGAAAAACAATCATAATTTTTATTTCCTTCATTGTCATGCCTTATGGCAACATCATGTTGAAACACTGGTTTCCGTATGATCACCAAAGTTAAGCAACGTCAAGCCTGGTCAGTAGATGAGGCAAAAAAAATGGACACACCCAGGAAATGATGACAAACAAAATATAAAGCTTATTACATTTGTATTTACATTTATTAACATGCCTAAGAATTGTTCCGACTTCGAGAAAGGCCAAGTCGCTGCTTTTCATGATCTTGGACTGTCGAATAGAGCAATAGCTGATAAGATTAATCGAAGTGAGTCATGTGTCTGCTTGTTAATTAAAAAGAGAAATCAAACTGGAACATATAATAGATGTAGTGGATCTGTCCGACCACTAAAAACTATTAACAGAGAAGATAGAAACAACAACACAAGATGGTTTCCAAAGCAGCTAGTTTGGTGGTTTCTTCAAGAACAGTCAGACACAGGCCTGAAGCAAAAGACATTGTTTCTAAATACATAAGAAGAAACCTTTCATATCTGGAAAAAATTGATGGACATGGTTGTTTTGGTGCAAAGCTCATTTACACTGGACTAAATCTGATTGGGAAGATGTTATGTGAAGTGACAAGGGCCCCTTTAATCTTAGATATGAAGGATGAATATGTGTTTGGTGTATGCTCGGTAAAACAAATACTCCAGTGTCTGCCAAGGGCACTGTTAAACACAATGAAAAAATTAACATTTGGGGTGCATTCCCAGAAGCAGGAGTTGGTAATTTGTACAAAATCAAGGGAATCATGGACTAGCATCAATACCACAATGTTCTTGTTAATCAAATGTAGTAATCAAATTTTTCTGCTAAAAAGCTTTTTTGCTCAAGGTCAACGCTTCATGTTCCAACAGGATAATGATCCTAAGCATACTGCCTTAAAGAATAAACATTATCTAGAGAGGAAGCATGAAAAGGGTAAATTGCAACTCTCCCAGTGGCCTAGTCAGAGTCCTGACCTTAACCCAATTGAAAACCTTTGGGTAATAATGGATAAGCATGCTTGTAATAGGAAAGTTAACACAGAAGATGAGCTTTTTTGTGAATTAAATGAATGCTGGAAAAGTCTGTACATTGACTTACTAAAGAATTTAGTCTATAGCATGCCATAAAGAATTAAAAGGCTGTTATTAAAGCAAAAAGATGCCTAACAAAATACTAAATCATTTTTTGACTTGTATAATGTACACATGTACACCTGTATTAACACCCGATATTAATAAATGAATTCTGTTACTCACTTGTCTTGGTAAAAATACAAAAATCGACTATCTATGGGTGTGTTAATTTTTTTTACCTCATATTGTAGATGGGTGGCCACTTGGGAATACCAGATGTTGTAAGCTTGGATGGGCAGATAGAATAATGTACTTATGACCACATCACATTGAAACACTGGTTCACTTATGATCACCGAAGTTAAGCAATGTTGAGCCTGGTCAGTACCTTGATGGGTGACCACTTGGGGATACCAGATGCTGTAAGCTTGGATGGGCAGATAGCATAATGTGCTAATGACCACATCACATTGAAACATTGGTTCCCTCACAATCACCAAAGTTAAGCAGTGTTGAGCCTGGTCAGTACCTTGATGGGTGACCACTTGGGAATACCAGATACCATAAGCTTGGATGTGCAGATAGCATAATGTGTTTATGACCACATCACATTGAAACACTGGTTCCCTCATGATCACCGAAGTTAAGCAATGGCAGACCAATTCTGTATAACCATAATTGTGGATTGGCATAAAACTATGCTAATCATTGTAAATTATTGATATAATGGAATATGTATACACCTGTGTTCCCCCTCACTGGAATATGATTGGCTGGTGTCCGTCATAAGTACCGACAGACGTGTAGGAGAGTCAAAGAGCCTTAGTCTGAGAGCTAAGTCTATAACAACGCCCATTGGACTATGCCATTGATCTACACTTCTTACTTGCGACTACGATGCATACCAGGCGATTACTTCTACCGTATTCTACTTGGTTATAGTAGTCAAAACCACTTAGCTAGTTCATTTAAATATATCCGTTTCTGGGACATATCAATTATTTAAACTCTTCAGTCTGGAGTAATTAAAAAAAAAAACAATTGTACTAATGTGGGTATTCCACCAGGGCTCCATCCTTGGGGTCTAATCTCTTTTTAATTTTCATTAATGTCATTCTTGATGACATCAGCTCTCAACTTGATATCTCTGCTGATGGCACAACAATTAACTCCTGTGTCAATAATAAAGCTGATCAGTTCAACAAGGTCAAAATGGCATCTGATGCCCAAAAACAGTCCATCATTAACGCCTACAAAACTAAAATGAGAAACCCCTTTTCTGCCTTCAATCAGCATGGCTGATGCTAACCTCCAATAAAGTGACTCATTGTAACTTCTCAGGCTCATGTTCTCTGCTGGCATGAAGTGGAAAGACTATATTGAATCCACTGCTAGGTCAGCTGCTAAAAAAGTTAGTTCATTCTGATGGGCCAGACAATTTTTCTTTCAAGAATCTATCTTCTTTCTTTTTATGTGACATGTCCTTTCAGGACGTAGGTGATCATGGCTCTCCACAAGTTCCTTCCCTCTGCCACCTCCCCCAGACCAAGTTTTGTCATCCACTTGCTTAAGTTCACCAGGTATGCCATGTGTTGTTTTCCCTTGGTTATCTTTCCATCTATTCAACCCATGAGTATCAGCTTCTCCAGGCCCCTCTTCCTCATGATGTGTTCCAGAAACTTCAACTGCCTCTTCCTGATATTATGTATAAGCCTCCTACTTGTTTACATCCTCTCTATGACCTCATTGTTGCTCACACCCTCAGTACATGATATCTTTAACATCCTTCTGTAAAACCACATCTTGTTGCCTCAAGTCTCTTCTTCATCTTTGAGGAAATTGTCCAACATTGGCTGCCATAAAGAAGGACATATATGTCACATAACAACTCAGTATTCATTTCTTTGTTACCAAAGAAATGCTCGCAATGTCTTGCAATACTCTGCCCAGCTTTTGGAATGCATCCTTGGACATTACAATATGTCTACAGATCTCAGTGTTGCACTTACCCTCCTCTGTCAAAATGCTTCCCAAATATTTAAACTTCCGCATCTGTTTGATTCTAGCGTTCCCAACCTGCAAATTGCATTCTGTCTTGTAGTTTATGCTTAATCTTTTCTTCTCATTCTCTGTCGCTACCTTCTGTAGGAGACTTATATATCTGTAAGTCTACCATTTGTCCATGCTTAAAATATTGCTACCATATATGGTTCAATGCATCTGCTATTTACTTTGAGTCACTTTCCCACCACTGCATAGTTACCTCTCTATGTCTTTTCTATAAATACTTTCATGGTAATTCAATTTTTGGATTAAAGAGCCATATGAAACTGGCATCAAGATGTCATCAAGTTGAGCTGGGTAAATGTAGCCATAATTTCTATGCTACCAGATTCTTTTCACCCACTTCTTGCTTGTGGAATTGACAGCTCCATGCTTTCCAGCCTACTTTTATATGAAAAAATTTAAATCCAATGTCAATCGCTATCTACTGTCCTCCTGATTACTCTCTTCACTTTCTGCTCATCATTATTGTTTCTGTTCCTAATTCTTCCACTTGATATCAATTATACATATATATATATATATATATATATATATATATATATATATATATGTATAAGCATGTATTAACTATTAACAGGCCTAAAAGATGAAAAATAGAGCAATACATGCCATCAACCTTCTGTCAAGGAAAATAACTGAGATTTATATTTTAACAACCAAGATGTGTTTCCTATACTGTCATATAGAACATAAATGAATGGAATTGTTCGTTTATGTAAATAAGCAGAGTTAAGCAGAGTTGAGGAGAGTTAGCATTAGGTCAGTTACTAAGTGTTCCTATGTGTAGTAAACCTTCTATGTCATTACTTGCCTACAATTTTGTCATCCTGATTTATTTCTCTCTGTTATCTCAAAAACGCGATACAACGCATACACATCAGTGCTATGACATTAAAAGAACTCCCTCTGGGTCCGTTCACAGGTTTTACATTGTCAACAATTATAAAAACAGCCCTGAATACATCATAGGATAATGTTTATTTCTCAGTTAAAATAACAATATATACAATATAGTTTAAGTTAATCAAAATCCAAAAGGTCCTTTAACCGTGAGTAGTGTCTCCATTGAAACCATTTTTATTTCAATATAGCTTGGGGTGAACTGTCTTCCTCTAGTGATGCTATGCTATGCCACCACCTGAGGGGAAGAAAACAACTTGAATAAAACAGTTGACTAAGATTGAATTGATAAATACACATACTGTCCTCCTGATTACTCTTTCTGCTCACCATTAATATTTCTGTCCCTAATTCTTCCACACTCTATAACCCCTTGTGTTTTAGTGGCATCACTGCCTTGCATGGTGTGATACTGATTTAAAAACATTTGAATAATCTAGAGTGCCTCTATTTATATTATTCAGACTATTGTCCTCATCTTTGTTGGTATATTTGTCACAACATTTCGGCAGTTGTACACTCCGGTCTTCTTCATGGAAGAAGGTTGGAGTGTACAACGGTCGAAACCTAATTTTAATAATTTCATATAGTTTTAATGGAGACACTACCTTGAAGGACCTTTTAGATTTTGTTTAATGTTGTACACTCTGGGCTTCTTCCATGAAGAAGGCCAGAGCATACAACAGCCAAAACATGACAAATATGGCAACAAAGATGAGGACAATAGTCCAAATAATATAAATTGTGTACATAATACCTCATTGCAAAAATATAGACAGATATTAGAGTGCCTCGCCAGTCATGTATTAAAAGATACATGATCGCCTAAGCATGTATCACGTATGGAAAACAACTGACTGACTAGCCTGGCATCGAGGTCTCATCAATTTACAGATGAGCTGGCGAGATGTAGCTGTAAGTTCTATGCTAACTTCTCGTTTGTGGAACTTTCGTCCGGTTCCATGCTTTCCAGCCAACTTTAATCTGTAAAAACTTCAATGCAATGTCAATCGTTATCTACTGTCCTCCTGATTACTCTTTTCTCTTCCCACTCATTAGTAATGTTTTTGTCCTTAATTATTCCACACCCCGTAAACCTTTGAGTCTTAGTGGCATTACTGCCTTGCATGGTGTGATACAGATTTAAAAAAATTATTGTACAAAATTTTTATCTTTATTAGGTTACTCATATTTGTGGATCTATACCAGGCTAAGACAAACCTTATAAATAAATTGAGCTCTTCCCTATGAAGTAATGATTAGTTTGTGGATCTTGTTGGTAATTGCAATTGATCGTCAGCCATAATGGAAATGTTAATACCACTAATCAATACGGATGATGTTTATATATCTGGTTAGGATGAGGTTCTCTTCCAACCTTGTCAATAGAAGTTGGTTCTAACATGTCAAGTACATTCTGTAGCATGTTATATTTGGAGTATCATATGGAATGAGTAAGCAACAAAGAAGTCCCAATGAAAATGGTAACAGAAAGCTGGGTATGACGATAAACTATATCCGACAACAATGTCTCTGTTTTGGAAATTAGAGATTTTGCCGAGTGTGGAACCACTTCTTAATTGCTGTTGTTCCCAGGTTAACTTTGACCTAGGGTGGTTGCACATATTAGGGCCCTAGCTATGAGCAAATATTGAACCTCTAAACAAAACAAAAGACAATGAACATAAAAACACGTATTTATAGTAAAATTAGCAATACATTTTTAAAGCAAAATTAGCAATACATTTTTAAAGCAAAATGACCAGCAATAAATTTCATAGTAGAATTATCAACAATATTTTTTATAGCAAAATGACCCAACAATACATTGTATATGTAGATGAAGGTATACTACTGTGTTCAATATGTGAAAATTATTGTTAATGAAAGATTGTTTTAAGTATTTTAGATTATTATAAAATATTGTGTATATTTGGGATATTAATTCATTAAATTATTTATAATGGCTTTGGATATGGGTAAGAAAAATGTTTATATATCAGAAGAATTTTAGGAAAATCTATGACAAAGTGGAAATTTTTTTTTTTGTGACACATTTTGGTCTTTGGTTTGGTTTGGTTTATTTTGTTTTACGGCATATCAACCTCAATGGGTTATTTAATGCCAACAACATTTTTAGGATAGATTCGTATGAATCGAGTATGTATTCTTTGGTTTAGATTGGTTTAGTTTATTTTGTTTTACAGCATATCAACCTCAATGGGTTATTTAATGGTGACAAAATTTTTTATTGCTGGTAATATTTTGTTTTGTCAAAAATCTGTTTCTGGTAATATATTTCCTTCAAAATTATATTGCTGGTAATAACTTTTTCAACAACGTATTGCTGGTAATAGTTAACTATTTACCCATAGCTGGGACCCTAACAGGTGCTACCACCCCAGGTAAGGGTGGACCTGGGAACACCAGCAATTAAGAGGTGGTTCCACCCAGGACGCAGATGTAGTTTAACATCTTACTCAGGATGCAGATGTAGTTTAACGTCTTACCCACAACGCATTTTGGTCTTTGGAACTTCACCAGAGTAAAGTGATATGGTTACACATGCACATGAAGGAGATAGATTCTGAAATTTTAAATTTAAATTTAAATTTAAAAAAATTGGGGAGTTTTAAATATGTTTGGTTGTATAGTCTAGCTGATTTCATTTAGTTTCTTTTACTTTTTGTTTGTTTTTATCACTTTTCTCATACTTTGTATATCTATGACAATGAAGCCCTTCTAAAAAAATAAATCTTATGTTTGGTTGTAATATATAAAGTTGAAAGTTTATGTGTGTGTCCACTCAAAACCTGAACATTAGTTTCCATATATATTTGCGTATCATGTGATGTTTGAACACCTAATCTTGAAGCTAAATGGATATATAGTTTGGGCAATGATGTAACCAGTGCCAGCAGCACATATGCTAATATTATATCTAATGTGTGATGTGACCCCCTTAAAATTAGCTTCAAAATTAGGTCTTCAAAAGTTGCATGATACCTGAGTATATATGGTAAATGTGTTGGTTGTCAGTCCAGGTGCAGAGAAATCTATGACAAAATAAATGGAGTCCTGGGTAAGACGATAAACTACATCCAACAGCAAGGCCTCTGATCAGGAGGTTTTGAGGAGCATGGAACCACCTCTTAATTGCTGGTGTTAGGATCCAAGCTATGGGTAAATAGTTAACTCCTAAATTGGGGTCAAAACTATGAAAGGCCTCTGATCAGGAGGTTTTGAGGAGCATGGAACTACCTCTTAATTGCTGGTGTTCCCAGGTCCACCCTGACCCGGGGTGGTAGCACCTGTTAGGATCCCAGCTATGGGTAAATAGTTAACCCTTAAATTGAGGTCAAAACTATGAAAATGTAAAAATAGGTTTTTAATACCAGAATACTTTGTAAAAATTATTACCAGCAATAAATTTTTGAAGAAAAATTATTACCAGCAATACATTATTAACAGGAATACAATTTTGAAAAAAAATATTATCAGCAATACATTTTTTGAAAAAAAAATATTATCAGCAATACATTTTTTGAAAAAAAAAATACCAGCAATAAAAATTTTGTCAGCATTAAATAACACATTGAAGTTGATATGCCGTAAAACAAACCAAAATTAAATGAGACTCTTATGTATAAGGGGTGGAAATTCTTCTGCTCTCTCAGTACTTGTAATGCCTCAGGTATCAATGACTGACATTGATCCTCCCAATTTTAGTGTAAAAAGAGAGGCAATGTCTGGGGTAGGGTCCCCTGGAGCTGTGCATAATAATGAACATGAATAAGAAATGCTATTTTATGTTCTTTTTTTCTATTAACCAACTTGGCAAATCTTGTCTAATGCTTACTTTCTTAGGAATGTATTATTTTTCAAACACAGAAAATACAAGCATAATAATCTCATCCACATGCAAAAAAGATTAAAAATAACAGCAGCCCTAATAATAAAAGAGGAAAAGCCAACACTCAGTAACATTAACTATGAACACGGCCAGAATGTGTTGACCATGTTCAGAAAATAAAACATTCTTATAACTTTAGACACATGCATAAAAAAACCCATATATTTAGTTAAAAATAAAAAATAAAAATCGTCCTTGTTAATGGCTAAAAGAATAGCTAAAAGCACTCTGATATGCAGAACTTTTGGACAATTTTCACACACTTTGTGTTCAGAAACGAAAACACTTCTATAAACCCAAGAAAAATTCAATAAAAAGCTTAATCACAGTTGTCTTTAATGAAACATGCATATATTTATTATAATAATTATTTTTTTAAAAATATGTCTCCATCGCAAATAAAAAAAAAATAATAATATTATGCTCTACTTGGTATTGAGCACTGATTTTTAAAAATAAATACTAAAGAACTCTGGATTATAGATCTGACTTTCCTTTCATATTATTTGAATATATATATATATATATATGTAACAAAAGTTACCACAGCACGGTACCTACCTCAACCTATGTTGAAGTAATTTTTGTTTTTTTGCGGTAAAAAATACATATGCTCTGTTATAATAAATACATGGAGCTCTCTGTAGATCACTTTTTAATAATTATTATTAGTAGGAGCCACCTGGATTATATACCAATGGGTCGATTACCAGTATTTATATATATAATTATTTATTTAAAAATATATTTTTAAAAAAATAATTATATTTATGCTCTACTTTTGTATCGAGCACTATTTTTTTAAAATAATAACAAAAATACTAAAGAACTTTGGATTATTTACCTAATGAGTTCTTTCCTATTTTCTATATATTTTTACACACATACACACACACACACATATATATATATATATATATATATATATATATATATATATATATATATATATATAATGTAGTGTTACATTAGAACATGCACATGAGTGGGTATGTGCATGTTCTAATGTAACACTGCATAATAAATAAATATTTACGGCTCTACTTTTGTATCGAGCTCTGTTTTAAATTTAGGTTTTGAACGCTGAAATCTTCATTCTTTTACATAAATCATTTGGCCCATATTGCCTGAAGATACCAAAAGGTTGAAACTAAGGTAATGTGATTGGCTACTCCTAATTTTATATACATATGTATGTATGTATGTATGTATATATATATATATATATATATATATATATATATATATATATATATATATATATGTGTGTGTGTGTCTGTGATAGTGATTGCTGTATGAGTTGTACGATTTTTGAATCAAGCACGGGCAACGGCGGGCCATACTGCTTGTTAATAAATAACAAAAGGATAAAAGAATAAAATTATGCATATATATTGTAGAAAAATGAACAGTTGCAAGTTTCAAGTGTGCAAAAAGAAAAGTTGCAAGTTTGAGGTGTGGCAGGGTGAACAGTCACAAATCTAAGTAGTGCTCTCCCAACAGTCAGAAACCGCTGATACACCTCTTGATACTGAAAAAAAAATATCTGTGGCTGCAACCACAGACGAGGTAAGATTTGTTGATAATGTAGCCTGACCATTAATCACACAAATTAGTACAATGACAGCTACGTGAATCTAGCAGTGATGCTATATATGTTGAGGGCCTGCTTTCTACTAAAAGTAAATTATTCAGTAGAACACAATTATTTCTTATATATATATATATATATATATATATATATATATATATATATATATATATATATGGAGTAATGGATAGTGGCTTGGATTGAGGAATCGGAGAAGGCGAGTTTGAATTCCAGTTGAATCCATTACATTCACTTACGTGCTAATGTCCTTGGGAAAGGTGTGAATCCTCTTCTTCTCCCTCCAGCTATGGGTAAATAGCAGGACAGACTGGTTCTATAGCCTTGGATGGCAATTGGTCTAGGAGAAGGACAACTCTGAATTCAAACCCAGAGTGGAGCCCCGAAGGTGGATAGACGGCACATTGTGCTACATTCCAGCAACTCCTGCAGCCACACTGGTACCATACTGTATTGGTTTATCCTCTCCTTCGGACTCTGCTAGCAAGGCTGAGAGGGGGAACTAGACGTCTGGGCATCCCTAGTTCTCCATATACCCTGCCCAGGCTCGTAGTGCACCGCATTGCTCCATTGTCTCTCTAGACGGATGGATGCCGACAACGACAATATACATATATATAACATGATAAGTAACAAACAGCAAATGCTTATAAATTTAACATGTTTCTCTTTTAATTAAGCTCCATCAGAATATGAAATATTCTCCTCCATATTTAATTTTTTGATGAAGCTTAAATAAAAATCAAAACATTAAATTTATAAATGCTTCCTATTTGTTCCCTATTTTATCAGTCTGTTGGTTTCTAATCAAGATTTGATCACAACACACACACACACACACACACACACACATATATATGTAAGCAAATATATGGATATAGATCCGACAGTATGAAGAAAAATATACGGAAAGAACAAACAAAAATCCTAATATGCAATTATGCTGTTTTAATGTTAATATAATGTCAACGTCGGACGTTTCGGTCTAGTAGACCATCTTCAGGACATATTCATAAAACATAATTAACATTAGACCATATTCAATTCAATAGGAAAAAGACGATGGATATAAGAGCAAGACCAATCCAAACAGATAACTGAAATCTTTTATAAGATCAGCGTTCCGTTTAAATATGATCACGTCGTCGTCACGTGGGCGATGTTGTGAAAACGTATTCCTAAAATTTGAGTATTTTGAATGAAAAACAAAAAGAATTTTATTTTGATCTAAAACTTATATGTATGTTTGTCGAGCATTAATATATATGTATATATTCTTCTTCTTGTCCTGTAACCTGTCAGTGTCATGGTGTATTGTATGTATGCTGGCTTGCTCAACAAGATGCCTCCGTTTGATTTAGTCATTGGCCAACATCTGGGTCTGGCCCAAACCTTTGCTCGTCAATTTGACAATGTTTTCCTAACACCTCTTTCTTTGATATCCCTCTTCTTCTCCTTGCACCATAGAAGAGCAAATATCATAACTTTAGTCACTTGCCTTTTTATACAAATGTGGGAAATTATCCAATTTGCACACCCAGTGATTTCTTAATTTCAAGTCAGGTGTACTTGGAGGTTTTTCGTTACATGTATATATGTTAGCAAATTCTCCCCTTTTTCATTTAAAAGTGCTGGTTGAGCTAAGTAGAAATAGAAATTTTTTCCTATTGGTACAATAAACAAAACAACACACCCAGATAAATTCTATATATTAGGTTGGTGCAAAAATAATGTCGTTTTCTCACATATGTTAATATGTGAGAAAACGACATTATTTTTGCACCAACCTAATACATTGACATGCAAAAAGAGGATTTTTAACTCATTAATAATATTATTAACTTTAAATTTTATTCTAACCTAATTATGTACAATAAGGGACCATGTGCAAAAAAAGGTGAACAATTCAACTAGTAAAAAGGAAAATAAGTCCAATTTATCTAAATATAAATTAGAGACATGTCATAATAGATCATTCCATCTTAAATAAATCAACAATGTTTTGCAGCAATTTTTGACATCAACTTGAGATTTTTCTTCTTAAAAAGTTGAATAATTCTAACACATTCAACATTATGGAATATATTGAATTTTATATCTTGTTTTTTTTTTAGACTTAGCATGATTAAAACAAATTAATGAATTTGGACAAAAAAGACCCCAGAATGATATCAAAATCTGTAAAAACTGAACATTTTTCATCCTTTAATAGTCAGTTGGGCTTAGTTTAATTTTTAACTTGTATAAATGTAGGTAGAAAAAAAAGCAAATGTTGTTAAGATAGCGAGGGTCACACAGCACTGCCCCTAGGGTTTTGGAGGGAATAATGAATATTAAAGAAAATAAAAGCACATTTTCTTTAATAAATTTTCTGGAGCATGCAGACCAGTAGACAAAATAAATACTGTTTAAAATAAATGTATGCCCTACTCAGATATGGGCAGTGCCAGTGCAAAGGTCTCATGCCCTGACACTCCAAATCTATGATACTGGGCACCCACTATTACATCTCAGTTTTTATATGGTAGAAGTCATATAAAATACAAATTTTATTGTAGGCTAATTAATGATGTACAATAATGGAATATAGGTGAAAAATTGAAAATAAATACAATTTATCTAAATACAGATTAGAGACCTGTCATAATAGATCATTCCATCTTAAATAAATCAAAAATGTTTTGCAGTAATTTTTAACAATGCTTGAGATTTTTCTTATTAAAAAGTTGAATAGTGAAGTACCTCATTTCAGAAATATAGGCAGGTGTATATATGTGCTTGTATGTATGTAACTGTATGTGTTAAGTATAAATGCGTAGGTATCTATGTGTATTATACGGGCCCTGCCATTCTATTACACCTCAGTTTTCATAAGGGAATATTCATATAAAATACTCAATTTATTGTAAGCCAAAAAAATCAGACATTTTGAAAAAGGTTTCTTGGTTGGATTGAGAATTTTTAAACAACACACATACATATATATATATATATATATATGGCTAGTACAAGGGTCTCATGCCCACACCAAAATATTTGATACTCACTCTGCAATCTACTACATATCAATTTTCATAAGGTAGAATTCATATAAAATATAAATTTTATTCTAGCCTAATTACATACAATAATGGATCATATGCAATATAGGTGAACAATTCAAATAGAAAAATTGAAAATAAATACAATGTATCTAAATACAAATTAGAGACATGTAATAATAAATCATTCCATCTTAAATAAATCAACAATGTTTTGCGGCAATTTTTAACATCAGCTGGAGATTTTTATTGATACAAAGTTGAATAATTTAACACATTCAACATTATAGATAAAAAATAATGATTTTATGTTTTTTTCAAGACTTAGCATGAGCCAAAAAATTCACAATTTAGATGAAAAAAAAACAAACAAAAAACGTAGAAAAATCTAAATAGAAAAAATGCAAATATTGATATGATAGCTAGGGTCATAAAGCACTGCCCAGGGCCACCAATCAGACTTACTCCTCACGTGTGGAGGCAGCATGTAGTGGCCTTGATATATAGTATATCCTAAGACCAATAAAGAAAAACATAAATTTATTGTCAAATAAATAAATCTCTGTGCCATTTTATAAATATTTTCTTGGAAATTGTTCGGATGAGCTCTTCACTATGTTACCTAGAATTTTTTACTGGAAGCACTAAACTGGCATTGAGATCTCATCAATTTACAGTTAAGCTAGCTGATGTTGTAACGTCTATGCTAACAATTTCTTTTCTCACACTTCTCGCTTGTGGAACTCCCTTCTGGCTTGATGTTTTCCAGCCAAGTGTAATCTGCAAAATTTTAAATGGAATGTTAATTGCTATGTATTGCTCACCTGATTGCTCTTTTCTCTTTCTCCACATTACTAATGTTTCTGTTCCTATTTACTCCACATCCTGTGATCCCTTATATGTTAGTGGCTGTATTGCCTTAGTTGGAGTGATACCGATTAAAAAAAAAAAAAAAAAAAAAAAAAAAAATAATACAACAGAAATTTATGAGCACTTAGAAAGTGAGTATGTGACAATAAAGTCATAAAGAAAAGGGCAACAAAAAGGACACTTATACTTAATATTAGAAAGGGAGAGCTGAAATTGCTTGGACATGTAATGAGGAAGGAAGGCTGGGAAAACTTAACCCTCATTGAGGACAAGACAGCCACCTAACTGATGTGAATGATTGGTAGAAACAAGGCCTAATAAGAGGCTTAACAAAGGAAGAAAACCAAATAACCACATAAGATAAGAAGTTGTAGAGAGCTATGACTGCTCATATCCAGAAAGGATGTGGCATAATGAAGAATGCTGGAAACATTTCTATATTTTTCAATGGAGTCATCTGTAGAGGATATACATGGCTTGCACTTAGGCCAAATTAATTATGGCAATATAACATGGCTCAGATTTCTCTAGGGTGAACAATGCCTCAAAATAAAAGGTAACTCCTAAGGTCAAATTATTCTTCATAAACTTGAAAATCAAACCTCTGTTACGATAGAATTGGCATCAACACTGTCCCATTTAATCAACCTCTGAATATGATGCCAAGATTTGTGTACGTATCCCACAAGAAAGTCATCAAAAATCAATGCTCACAAGTTAAAAATGGCTTAGTTTAGCAACAATTATGAAATTATGAGGATATGCTCTCTCTCTCTCTCTCTCTCTCTCTAGAATAAAACATTATCATTATAGTGTGGTGGACACATCTGTTTACTCCTGTTTTGATGTTAAGTCTGATTGGTTCAATATGGTCAAATTATTTAAAAAATGACCTACAAATTTTGATAAGTGGGCCAAAAATTGCTTGTAAATTTTAATGCTTCCAAACAAAACTGTTCTCTTTTACTCATCTTAGAGATTTTTTTGCCTTTCATCAGTATGGCTGATGCTAACCTCCAGAAGAATGACTTATTGCAATTACTTGGGCTAATGCTTTCCCATGATCTAAAGTAGAAAGATTATATTGAATCAATTATTAGGTCAATATATCCATGCTTGACAATTCACCAGAATCTATCTTACACAATTATAAATCTACCATTCCCCCTTGCATTCAATATTTCTGCCACATCTAATCAAGTGATTTTGCTATCTGTCTATATTTCTGAGATGAGGTATTATGTACATTATTTACATTATTCGGACTATTGTCCTCATCTTTGTTGCCATATTTATTACAATGTTTTGGCCGTTGTACACTCCAGCCTTCTTCAGTATCTGCCTATATTTCTGAGATGAGGTATTATGTACACTATTTACATTATTCAGCAATAGTCTGAGTAATGTAAATAGTGATTTTGCTATGCATTTAGAAATTTTTGATAAAATCAAAGAATCTGCAATTTTTTCATTCCTGACCTGGCATCTTGGCTTCAGTTAATTTCCCACCATTTTCCTGTACTATTTCTTTAAATATATTCATGTTAATTGTTCCAATGAGTTTTCCATTTTGGTACTGTAACTTTAGGAATTTAAGCACAAGTACTAGATTGGTAGCAATGTTTCATCATTTCACAGCTGAAGTAGCTAAATGTAAGTTTCATGCTAGAAGTATCTTCTATCGCACTTCTCGCTTGTGGAACTCTCTTCCAGCCAATTACTTTCCTGTCAATTTTGATCTTCATAAATAAAAATTCACCATCACTCATTATCTTCTGTCTTTCTAGTGCCTGTTCTTTTATTGTCCTCTCTCGTTAATAATGTTTTTCTCATATACTTTTACACTCAATAACCCCTTATATCTTTATTGCCTTGCTTGGGGTTTAATAATCAAAAAAAAAAAAAAAAATGATTACATACACAGGTGATTTTAGATAAAGTCTGATATCACAGGCAGGATTTATAATATATGATATTGTAGGAACATCGTTATTATTATTATAAATAAATATAAAATAATAATAATAATAATGAAAATTATAAATAAAATAAAATAATATTTAAACCTCATTTAAAATAAATTAAATATTTCCATCATGCAACAGGGACTGTTCCTGCTGGAAGCAGAGACATCCTGCCACAAGATGTGAGATTTAATCTCTTTGCCAAAGAACCATCAGGATGACAACAAGTGTGTAACTTCCCTCCATGATAGGACTTGTGATATTACAGAGTGACTTACTCCATTTTATAACATGAAAATTATCACAATTGTAATATAACACATACACACTAATACACACAAATACATAAATAAAATTACCAAACAATTGACCATGTATTTTTATTGTTATTGTGTACATTTATTTGTACTATTTTTCCTCATGAACACAAGCCCAAATTTATGACTCTTATGTTGTGAGTGAATACCTCCACAAATCATAGACTACATGTATTAATATATATATATATATATATATATATATATATATATATATATATATATATATTCAAAACATTCATTCACTAATCATATAAACTTTTTATTTTACTACTTTTAAAAATGTTAGTCTTTAATAAATGTTTAATTGTCTTGACTGATTTTTTCTAGAACACACTCGTCTGAGATTAATGTCCTTTTATGAAGGATGGATGGTTAGTATAAAAAATTGTTATAATTGTATATTTTTGGGGTTCAAATCAACATCAAGGAGCAGAAGGCATTTGACGTCAGAAAGAGAGTGTCAAGAAGGCACAAGTTTACCAACCAGCTTCAGAGAGATTAAAGAATTTTTAAGTTCAAGTGGAAATTCTTCTGTGGTTGGACAACAAAGAACAAAAAAAAATTCAAAGAAATTTTCTCAAGCACAGTGTGAATTTAAAAAGGACTTTTCAAAAATTACTTTATATCCCACAGATGCTTGTCAGGCAAGTAAAAGTAGATGTTTTCGTTTTGTCTCAAAGGTGTTTGCATCTTGGTTTTCTGCCTTCTTGAATTGTTTTCTCTTTTTGTCTATTTTGGAATTCTTGTGTTTTCCTAAACTGTAATTTTTCAATTTTTATCAGAAAAATTGCCGCAGTAAGTGCAAAAAAGAAAATTTTTGTGCAAACTTTGTATTTATACCTTTTTTCTAATTGTAAAATAAATGTTTTTTACTTTAAAATTTTTCACAATGGTTGAGTCTTATTTTGTGATTTGCACTTATAATGACTTGCTATTCCTGAGGAGGCATGGTGAAGTAATGGATAGTGGCTCAGATTGAGGAAACAGAGAGTTGAGTTTGAACTCTGGTTGAATCCATTACATTCACTTACATGCTAATACCCTTGAGAAAGGTATGAATTCTCTTCTTATCCCTCCAGCTATAGGTAAATAGCGGGACAGACCAGGTTCTATAGCCTTGGATGGCAACTGTTCTACCGAAATGAAAGAAATGGCAACATACTGTGGGAACAAAATCTGCCTTGTCAGTCGTGTATCAAAAGATACATAATCACCTATATGTGTATCATGTATGGTACATAACTGACTGATTCTTGTTAGCTAGTTTTTTGTGTTTGACACTAGAATTTAGATTTGATAGAGAATAAAATTTTTATATTTTGCACAAAAACGATGAATGTGGTTTTTGTGCAATATAAAATTTTTATAATCTTTAAATAAATTGATGTCACTGTTTAAAAAACAGTAATGTCCACTGAGAAAAGTGTATTCAATAAATTATGGTTTAGTGGAAAAATTATTTCCAATTAAAGCTATTTAATTCTTTAAATTACAGTGTATGGTGAATGTTTTTAGTCATAAAACTAGTGACAGTAAAATTTAATAAATTTATTCATTCATTCCTATTATAATGGCATAGCAAATACTAAAAGCATATATAGAAAGTAAACAGAGGCCAACATTTCCATAATACATTTAGTGTGCCAACAGATACAGCAAATATAATATTCATTAAAAAGCTGATCATTATATATTAATTCATATTCTCTTAAAAATGTATTCACTTTAGATGTATATCCAAAGTGTATAAAGGGTATATTTTGACTATTGCAATGGGGGAATTAACCATAAGCCATGTCTTTGTGAAAGTTGGTTTTGGTAGAGGAAGATAAAAAGGTCATTCACAAGAAAAATGAATGAATAACAATTGGCTGCTTAAAAGATGATCTTGTTGATTTTTGTGATAAAAATCTTGGCACTAAGTCTGTGTTTTACATTGAATGTCTTATAGGATGTGATTGTTCATGTCAGGAATTAATTGAAGCATTATCGATTGCACTTAGTGCTATCATATATATATATTTATTTATATATATATATATATATATATATATATATATATATATATATATATATATATATATTTATATTTATATATATATATATTTATATATATATATATTTATATATATATATATATATATTTATATATATATATATTTATATTTATATATATATATATTTATATATATATATATATATTTATATATATATATATTTATATATATATATATATATTTATATATATATATATATATATATATATATATATACAATTAATATGAAAAAGTTTTTCACTTAACTGAACAGTATTTCGATCATGCTGACTTTGGAGTTTCATGGTCACATAGATATGTGACTACTATTCAGATCAGAGTTTGGCTATTCTATATATTTGGAATAGCCCACCTCCGCTCCAAAGAGTAGTCACATATCTATGTGACCACGAAACTCCAAAGTCAGCATGACAGATATATTACTTAAGTGAAAAAGTTTTTTCATATTAATTTTATTAACTATCTCTCTCCCCAATACTGAGCACTCTATCACAAAGTGTGCTTGCCTTAAATAATTCCTTATCAGCAAACCACTGAAAAACCAGCAGTTTTGGATTCAAAAGCAGCCTCTCAAACTACCAATTTCTGGTTTAAATATATATATATATATATATATATATATATAAATTGCTGCCTAAATATACACAATATATATATATTATGTATATTTAGGCAGCAATTTTTCATTAATGCATGTTCCATTAAATAATATAGACAAGTTTTGTCTATTTATTTTTAGTAAGTTCCTTTCATATTGTCTGATAAGCATAATCACATTATCATTGAAAGACAAAAGCAAAACACCAAATTGATACATGTTTAAATCCAATCTAAGCTTTCAGCTTACATAAGCTATTATCAAAGATGATAATTTCAATATATCAAACAACACACAGACAAAACAACAACAATAGTCCACCCTTGCTGCATTAAAAATTTCAAAGCAATGACAAACCTGTGTATATGAGATGCGGAAGTGAAAATTGCATCGCAGCTTGTGACGTCACACATAACCACATGAGAGTGAAAACAAAAAGTATTAAGTATAGGAAGCCATTGTTATAAACCAATGGCTTCTGTTATAACTTATAGGCATTTAAGCATATTTGTGGCGATTTCATAGTTTATTTTGTTCAGTTAGTTTTCAACTGTTTTATGTATATAGCTTCAAGAATTTTTAGTTTTTGTTTTCATGTTTAAGTATAGTTGTGTTTTCAACAAGGATTTTCTGGAATTGAGTATGTGGCCAGGCATGTTGTTTAAATACCTAAAAATGTTAGAGTTATCATTTAAATGTAGAGTCAAGCACTGTGAAAGTGAGTTTGTGGTATGACTAACATAAATATTATTTAATCCATTGGAAATACAATCTCTCAATAATATATATATATAACTTCTCAGAGTTATAAGCTGTTTTGAGGGATTCAATCTATGTCCAGGCTTTTTCCCTATTTCACCTTTCTTAACAAAATTACTGCTCTCCCAAATAAATATACACAACAATATCGTAAAATCAAAAGAAAATGGTTGAATCCGTGAACACAGCTATAATGACAATATTCTACACACGTGGCAATAACTGACATTATTTTCAGTTAACAATATGAAAATAGCGTTCTCTACATTCCTCCATTTGCTAAGAACATTCTTTTTTTGTTATTATTAGTCATATTCTTTAATTAAATTCGTTTCGTTTTTTGCTTTGAGTAAGTCCATATTATATGAAACGCATCAGCAATAACTACAGTTTTCCTATTGTCTTTTATATTTTTATAAATATATATATATAGGTATATATATAATTAAACCAGAAATTCCTCGTGATTTTCTTGAATGGCTGTATCTGCTTGAAGCGTATCTTAACATAAACAAATGACAACATATATTATGAAATGGACTAAGTCCGATAATTATTTTAATATATTTTCTGTTTATCTGTTATTTTTATAGATACAAATATTTAAGTAAATGCTTTTCATAGAAAATATGTGACCTCCAAGAGGAATCAAACCTCAAACAAATGACAACATATAGGTTTATTGTAGTTATATCTCTATTTTTAATTTTTATACTTCCAATATATATCAAGGAAGAAATAACCACAGTATCCAACACAGGTGCAGATATACACATATACATATACACGCATACAAAGAAGAAGATAAAAATAAACCAAATACCAATAAAAAGTGCATAAATTATTTTTTAACTTAATATAAGAATAATGAAAATGAGAAAATTGGCAGTCAGTTGCTGAAACCTCCTGATGATTGGACCAAAAAATGACACAAAGGTTCGTCTATGAAATTCTGGAGTAAAGGTACTGAATATAACATGAAACAGCTGAGTGAGAAATTTTATATTTGTATTACTAATATATATATATATATATATATATATATATATATATATATATATATATATATATATGTACTGGTAGTTTGAGAGGCTGCTTTTGAATCCAAAATTGCTGGTTTTTCAGTGGTTTGCTGATAAGGAGGTTTTTTAACAACAAATTTCCTATAATATTTTCTTGAATGCTCATATCTGCTTGAAGCATGTCTTAATTTAAACAAATGACAACATATAGGTTTATTGTAGTTATTTTTTATACTTACAATATATATCAAGGAAGAAATAACCACAGTATCCTACACAGGTGCAGATATACTGAATATAACATCAAACAGCTGAGTGAGAAATTTTATATTTGTATTACTTATATATATATTACGGAAACAAAGAATGGGTAACCTGGAAGGCAGAACTTGTTGTTGTTGTTGTTACTGCTGAAGAGGTTAATTTCTTCTTTGCCTCAGCTAACATAAATTGTATTTTGCATATATACAAAGCTATCATACTACCTGTTGCTGTTATAAAAGGCAACAGAGTGGGAGAGGAAGAATGTTGGCTGATGTCAGCTGATGTTTTGTGAAGACAGCGCCGTGTCAAAAGATGAAGTTGGAAGTGATATTGTCGCATTCAGTGTACATGCTGTGTTCTTGACCAACCTCTGTGTGTCGACATCCCAGCTGGGTCTCTCTCTCTGACTTTGCCCTTTGTGGCATTGAATCAGGGAATTTATATCAATCATATTGGCTCCACATTGCAGTCTGGATCTTTTAGCTGGAGTTATTTCTATTGGCCAATATATAAAGTTCATTTTATTTCGTTCAATACCAAAAACATGCATTGAGCCATGATTTGCAGAGATGCATTTTCACATTCTGCCTTGGGTCATCGAGCAGTCAACATCTGGTTTAGTGTAAGAGACACAATTATATACATACATATATATATATATATATATATATATATATATATATATATATATATGTAAATAATGATTCATTGGTATATAATCCAAGTGAATCCTATTAATATAATATAAAATATTACCTAATAAATATTAAACTTATTCATATAAAGCACTCTAAGTTTTAAACAGACCATATAAATATATTGTATATAACTTATAATTAAGCCAAGCATATTGCATGTAATTTAAAATAAATATATGCACGCACATAAAATAAATCTAGCATAGTCTTCAGTGAACATTGAAGTCAACACTCAGAGGTGACAGGCTGTTTCATGCTGGACGTAATTGTCAGGCCTGACGATTGCGTTCAGCATGAAACAGCCTGTTGCCCCTGAGTGTTGACTTCATTGTTCACTTTTATATTTACATTCACACACACTCTATCTCTGATATTGAGCACTTTATCCCATAAATATAGCACACCTTAAATGTATATTTCTTCATTCATATATATATATATATATATATATATATATATATATGTGTGTGTGTGTGTGTGTGTGTGTATGTATGTGTATTTAAGTAGCATATCTTCCTTTTAAACATGTTTCATTAAATAATATAGACATATTATGTTTATTTTTATAATAATCCTTTTTGGTTCTCTAATTATCTTCTTGATGTTAAGTTGAAATTCATCAAGGAAGGTGTGCCCCAGCTTTTGTTAACCCAAGTACTTTCAATTTCCTCCAAGATCA
Source organism: Acanthosepion lycidas (assembly GCA_963932145.1). Classification (NCBI taxonomy): domain Eukaryota; kingdom Metazoa; phylum Mollusca; class Cephalopoda; order Sepiida; family Sepiidae; genus Acanthosepion; species Acanthosepion lycidas. Next base: position 29,570,136 of record OZ010606.1, read on the forward strand.
GCCTCAATTTATTACGAATCTAGTAGCAATGTTTCAAAATTCATCTGAGTTGACTAACATTTATAAGCCTTGATAAACCAGTGACATGCTCATCTCTGTATATAAACATGTGCAGCATAATAAATTCTACAGTGCCTTGATAAAGTCTGTCAGAGGACATAACGCATCAGCATAGTTTTTCCTCTTGTCTCTTTTTATTCATATATATATATATATATGTGTGTGTGTGTGCGTCATTAAATTATATAGACATATTATGTCTATTTTTATAATAACTGTCTCTAGTTCTCTTATTATCTTCATGTTAAGTTGAAATTCATCAAAAAAGATGCCTTATTTTTTGTTAACCCATGTACTTTTGATCTCCTCCGAGATCATCCTCAGAGGTGAATTGTGAAGACAAACTTAATGTAATTGCAATCATTGTGATAAGGATTTTTGTAAACATGTTTGAATGTTGTCTGTTATAATTAATTTAAAATTAACCATTGCGGTTAACGTTCCCAATACAAGGGGAATAACCAGATATAATAAAATGCAACATGGTGTTAAATTTTAATCAACTGAAGTAAATTTAAAAAAAAAAAAATGATACTACACTTGGAATAAATTGAGGTTGATTTCACAGGATATTGAAAGTAATTGAGTTAACAAAAAATATGGCACCTTCCTTGACAAATTTCAACTTAACATCAAGAAAATAATTAACTAGAAAGAACTAGAAAAGATTAATATATATATATATATTATAATAAAAAGAAAGAACAGTAAGATATATAATCCGGTGTTCTTATTGATATTTCTATTTTTATTTTATTTTTATAAAACAGTGCTCAATGATTTAAAATATGGTTTCTTTGCTACACAGAAATTACCATGTTTCAAAAACCAAAGCTAAAAACTTCAAATTTAATTATATAATTAAATTAAAAGCATTAGTTTTGTTTCATCTTCAAGTGAATTTTGGAATAATTTATTTTTAAATTTACTGAGTTTTAAACACACATACACTTCATAATTTTTTGTTTCCAAGGATAAAGAGAAATCCAATCATTTAGACAGGGGCGGTAGCATGTTCATTTTTATTAACTATTATTGTATCAATTATGAGTTATGTTCGAAAAATGGCGATGGTAGGGGTGCATTTTTCAATGAATTTTGACATCCATTCAATGCATGTTGTCTATTTTTTTTATCAATGATAAAAAGTTTTTTGGCATTTTTTCCATTAAATTCATACTTGTATACTTAAAAGGAGTGTTTGGATTAGAATAGGTTATGTTGAACTACAATTATAAAATATTAGTTTTTACTCATAATTACTAATAGACTATATTTCTTTTTAAATCAAATAAATGTAATAGAATTACTTAAATTATTTAAAAATTATTATTACATATCAAATATAAGTATGTATATTACCAGCTCCCATTTTTTTATTTTTTATTTTATTTTTAATATTATTTAAGGAAAATTTTTGATAATGTCGGCAAAGAATAGCTATTTCATTTCTTTGATTCAGTAAATTTTTTTTTTTATAAACTTAGTAATATATAGTTTCTCATGTATGCACAAAGGACATGGGTCAATTAATGACCTACATATTCTAGCTTTATTAATATTAAGATTAATATATATATATATATATATATATATATATATATATATATATTCCTTCCTTAGGTGTCATGCATGATGCATGCATGGGTGATCATCTCTCTTTTTGATTTATGACTGACTGTACTTATTTTCTGCAATAGACTAGTTGTCAGCCAAGGTAATAAGATGACTGTCTTCCTATTTAACACATAGCTCTGGAGAGAAGAGAAGGATTCATAACTTTTCCAACAGTATTTGCACATAAGTAAATGTAACAAACTTGACATGAATCTAAATTCTATGCTTCTATTTCTCATTTTGAGCCATTATTCTGCAGTGTTTTCACTCACATGATAGAATAGTGGTAGTAGAATTTTAGGCTTGTTTTTACAAAGATAAAAACAGGAAAAATTAAAAGTACACAATACAGAGAAGACATGACAAGTTGTCTGATAATTTCATACAATTTTATTTATGCATTTGTGTGTGTGTATTTTACGTTACAATTGTGATAATGTTCATATTATAAAAGGGAATAAAATACTCCATAATATCACAAGTCCTATCACAGAGGAATGTTACTGTTATAGTGGAACACACCTATTCTATAGTTAATAGACTCTCCCACCTATAATAAGTAAGAGTAATGAGTCGGTCGGTCAGTCAGTCGATGTCGGATGACAGTCGAATACTAAAGACCACAACTAGATTACTCTGCGTTATACCTATTATATCAAGTTCCTAACGTTTTGTATGTCAAACCTATTTTAGGACCGACAGTACAAATACAAGCCACCACTGTGAAATCACTCCACAACAGTTACACACGTCATCCCGACTGTTCTTAGGTGGAGATATTGGACCTCATGTCTTTTGGCAGGATGTCTGTATTTCTGGCAGGAACCATTTTTGTTGCATGCTGGGAATAATTTTATTATTTTTATTTTTTATTTATTTTAAACAAGGTTTAAATATTACTATTTTATTTTAATTATAATTTTTGTTATTATTATTATTTTATTTATTTGTAACAATAATAATATTGCTACAATCCATAACACCACCTGCACATCCAAGCTTGCATCACCTGGTATCATTTATGAAAACTAGAATAGCCTTACTCTTATATAAATGTTTTGAGGAATGAGGGCTGGAGAAAATAACACTCAGAGGGCATACTGAAGGAAGGAGATGCAGATAAAAACAATGAGTAACCTACTGTTAATGAATAGCGCAGTCTGCTTGCTTCCACTTCCATTTTTTCCTCTGCCCTTCACTGTCGTTGTATACTGCCTTTTGAAGTGGGTGGTCATCCTTGTGTGTAAATGACCCACATTCATAAAAAGGCTCAATATCATGCCCATTGGACCTATTGTAAATGGTGGTTTGGCAGGTCAGACACCTCATGCACTTTGGATCAGGTAAGTGTGAATATCTATCATCACACTGCCCACTGATCATATGATCACACTTGGTAAAGGTTGCTCCTTCCTCTCCCTTTCTCTTAGATGGGGTGCCACTGCTGCCTACACTGGAACCTGGTTCTCACCATTCATTACTCTCAGATGAATGTGTCACCATCATTGTCCACTGTCGGCCTTGAACTGAGCCGTGGATGCATGTCTCCCATGTGCCGAGGCGGGTCATTGACGACTACCAACTGTGGATTGGTTATCCTGGTAATGTGACCTGTATTAAATTTTGACATGTACCATCCCTGTAGATTTTCACCCAGACTGCATCCCCCTCTCTGTACCAGGCCAATGTCCCTTGGTGGTCAGGTGGGAATATACCATCATTTCCTTTCAATTGAATCTGATGCGAATGCAGCAGATTGGCAGGCAAGGACAACGTGGACACATCGTTCTTGGGTGTAATGTACCAATATACGGCCTCCCTGATATGACACCTCTCTACAATATCATTTCCAGATGGTTTGTACGTGCAATGCCATCAGAATCAGTTGTCCTATTTATCCATGAACTGTCTGAATAGCTGACTGCAGAAGGCAGTGTCACATGTGCAGTATCTTGCCAAAGCAATGGTTGCCAGATTGAAAACCACGTGGGGTCACAATTGATCATTGTCAAAAAGTGACAATCATTGTTATGCATGATGTCCATGGCTAGCCAGTTTGACATTTCACACACACAGTGCTGGTTCTACAGACTGACACTACTCACAAATGATCGACCTCACTGTCACTTTTGACACAAAATATAATGTCCACTTAATTCCAAGGTGTGTCAATGAACCTCAGTTAGATGGGCAGGGCTCAGGTAACCGACAGCAAAAGCATACACCAGCTGTATAGGTTCAATCTCCTTCTGAACATCATTGAGCCATCTCTGTGGAACTCTAGTCAGGAATTCCTCCTGGTTCTAGTTGGATATTACTGGTGCCACATCGACCAAAAGATTGTACTCTTTCACAAGTGAGGTCAGCCTGTCCAGTCACTGTCTTAGGAGTATCTTGCTCGTGGCTTTACTGTAAGGGTATTGCCAAACAGTGTTACACGTCAGCCATGCTTCCCCTAGGCTTCTAGTCCTAGCACTCTGGCACTGTCCTGCAACTTCTCTGGAACCTTGTTAATCAGTCTGTATAGTTTGAGATTTGAGATGCTTCCTCATGGATTCTGCCAATGCCACATCCTTAGTTATATATATATATATATATATATATATATATATATATATATATATATATATAGTATTTACATTATTCGGACTATTGTCCTCATCTTTGTCACCATATTTATCACAACATTTCGGCCGTTGTACGGTCCGGCCTTCTTCAGGTGGTTGGAATTTTGAACTGAACCCTTTATTTCGATCACTGGGGTAGACTGTTCTAGTTCCACTTGCCATGTTTGATGGATGTCAGTTATCAGTTATCTCCTGTTAATTTTCCCTCTGAAAGTTCTCCACTGCCTTAACCGGGTATTGAACTCACACTCTTTGGGTCTGTCACTGGATCTAACCAACGCCTTTATCCACTGTGTACTCTTTCACAAGTGAGGTCAGCTTGTCCAGTCACTGTCTTAGGAGTATCTTGCTCATGGCTTTGCTGTAAGGGCATTGCCATCTGTCCTTTGATATATATATATATATATATATATATATATGCTCTCTTTAAGGTCTCATCCTGCGCTAACACAGCCTCAAGCACAGACCACATTATCAGGATCACTACATTCAGACTGAACCCCAGCCTGGTTAGAAAATATCTCTTTCCTTTGAATATAACTGTCTGGTGCAGCCACAGGGAACTCCCAATGTGAACCTGCAGGTATGTTTACCTGAGATTCAGAATGGATATGTTTGCATCCTGTTGTCTCCATTCTTGCAGTTCCTTAATGCAGGCATCCACAGCACCCATCAATGTATCAACATAGGTGTTTAGTTTGTGATAGTCATTTACAGGGTGCACCTTATGTTTATTCGTCTGTAGTATGGACATCAGTCCCTTGGGCAAGCCAAACTCCTCATCAATATACAGCAGCAACCAACTGTTATCCATCCAAGTCTTCAACTCATGCTCATACTCCTCCCTCAACTTGCTAGACACCAGATATTCAGAGATCCTGTTCCCAAGGTTTTCTGGTGCACAACCTGCTGAGCACTTCCACCACACCCCCTACCACTTGTCAAATTTTGCCCTAAAATTGGTTTTGTTGATGCAAAGCATTGCACAAACGGGCCAGGTTTCCTCAAACTTCATGCTTCCAGACTGTGTAATATGAACTCTGCCGAGCACCTTAATGACATCAATACAAAGCAATAGATCAAAATCCAGAGACTTCCTTCACATAACCAGCACATCGATTGTGTTACCGGTTGCTGTGTGAATCCCAATGGTGCTGCTTCCTCAGCACGCTTGTGTTGCTTCGATTAATGTGGTTACCACCATATCTTGCTTTGAATAAGACCAACATAGCTGTGCACTCAGAATAAAACATGAGCACCCAGAGTTGAGGAGAGCTGTGCATGGTGCACTGTCAATGTAGATAGTGATGATAGATAGCATCAAGTTCATCTTGTTGCCTGGGGAATAGACCAGCGCCAATGTCTCGTTCCCAACTTCGTTCTCCAGATAATCTCTGACCAGGTGACTAGTCTTGTTGCACTGATAACAATGCACATGAGTGGTCTTCTCCCTCTGCACACAGTCCCTCATGGAGTGACTGGGAACATTGCATTTATAGCATGTAACAGGTGGGCTCACACCTGGGGAAGGTTGAGCAATCTGGACAGGCTGTGATGCAACAATTGACTGGTTCCTTCACTGCAGCTTCATCTTTCGTAAGTGCCTGAGCTCAGGCCAACAGCTCTACCATAGAGGAGGACAGTGGGTGCCTCTTCATGGAGTCAGGAAGCCCTGCACAAACATGCATGCTATTTCATGTTCTGGGATTCCTCTGAAAAAGACTGACAACTTCCACAAATCTACCAAATACACATTTACAGTCTTACCCGGATGCAACACATGGGCCTCAAACTTCTTGTATGTCATGAATCTATCAGTGGCAAAAGTGGTGATTAGTGATTCCTTGATTTGGGCTGTGTTCAATTTCTCATCATTGGTTAGTTGTTGGTAAACTGCAAATGCTCCCCCAGTTAGGTGAAGAGGGATAACATGATCAAGCCAATTCACCCCAGACAGGTTGCACAACAATTCCAGCTTCTCGATACAGTCCTGTCAAATTTGGGAATACTTTTCAGGTTGAACTGGTTGTCCATATCTGCCAAAATAGTACAGTCTTTGCAAGAAAAAAAAAATCTCCCAAATGCCACGTCTGCTGTTGTATACCACCTTTTAAAGCAGGTGATCCTCCTTGGATGCAAATAACTGACATTCATAAAAAGACTCAACATCACGTATGCATCTTGAACCTCTCGTAAATGGCAGTTCGGCAGGCCAGACACCTCTGGCGCTTTGGATCAGGTCAGTGCGAATATCTATTGTCACACCGACCTAATGTACTTGTCTAAATGGATGACAGAACAGAGATTGGGAGAGAAAATACTGAGCTACAAAGGAATAGGAAGCTGTGTAGAGCCATGATCACAGCATGAACGGATGTGTCACATTAAAGGAGAATTGGTTTTATAGATAACAACTCATTAAAATAGACTTTAGATGATCAAATAAATAGCCCATTTTTTTTAAAAAAAGGCAAAGATCAAAGGAAAATTGATTTATAGAGAAAATGATAGTAAGTTTTTTTTACTTTTATTTGTTTTGAATTACTTCTTAATTCTTTAGATAAAACAGACATAAATTGACTATAAACCAAACAGATCCATTAGAAATTAGCCTGAAATGTGCCATGTGGTGCCATATATATTTGTGGGCCATGATGCTTCCTAAGCAAAACAATCTTAAATGCTTCAATTCAAGTATAAATCCATATCTATCCTACTTATCCCCAATTAAAAATTAGTAGAACTGAGATTGAATTCCACTTGGGTTTGTTATTTACTTGCAAGCAAATACTTTTGGAAAAAGTTGGAACCCATCTTCTCCCTTCAACTATGAGTTAAATAGTAAGGCTTGTATCTTTTAAAGTAGGTGGTCATCCTCATATGGAAATGACCGACATTCATAAAAAGGCTCAACATTATGTATGCGCCTTGGACCTCTCGTAAATGGCAGTTCGGCAGGCCAGTCAACTCTGGCGCTTTGGATCAGGTCAGTGCAAATATCTATTGTCACACCTACCTAATGTGCTTGTCTAAATGGATGACAGAACAGGGATTGGGAGAGAAAATACTGAGCTACAGAGGATAGGAAGCTGTGTAGAGCCATGATCACAGTATGAAGGGACATGTTACATTAAAGGAGAATTGGTTTTATAGAAAACAACTCATTAAAATAGACTTTTTAAAAAAGGCAAAGGGCAAAAAAGAAAATTGGTGTCTATATTTCTGAGATGAGGTATTATGTACATTATTTACATTGTTTGGATTATCATCCTCATCTTTCTTGCCATATTTATCACACTGTTTAATAAGAAAATTGATTTATAGAGGAACTGTTGGTAAGTTTTTATTTTGTATTTGTTTTGCTTAATTCTTTAATAAAGAATTGTTTGTTTACATCTTTTATTATTACTTTTCTGCTTTGGCTTTAAATAACCAAAAAAAGGTTGATAAGTTATAAAAAATAAATAAATAAATTTTATAATAATCACCTTCTACCACCTTCTCTTGAATTCATACTGCACACCTCATAACAATTTTGATAGTTAATATCTTGAGTAGCTCTTGAGCCTTGTAATGTATGAAATTTAGTGCAAGAAATCATACAAATTGTGAATAATATTCCTCCTTTTGCATCTATTGATGAAATACAGTGAGAGTTGTAGGTGAGCTATTTTAATGAGCCATGTGTTGTGCCATCATGTTCCATACATATCATGACCAGCGAAGTTGTTGAACGTCTTCAGGAGCATGTTGTGTAGTGCAGATATCACATTGTCAAGCATTATTCTACTGGAACAGCTCATCACATTCCTGCTGCAGGAATATCAGCAGAATGGTCGGAACCATTTCAAACTGGATCTTTTATTTAATCTGTTACAGTTCATTATTCTTGTTCAGCTATCCATATCTAAAGATATCTCATCTTGTCCTTTTCAATATTGCTCACCCTGTTTCTACAGAGCCTTGGTCTGTATTACTCAGTGCAGGTATTAAACTCACAAATACTATACCACCAAACTGACAAAGCAACACCATAATCCACTAAGCTACTGCAATATGGGAAAGTACTAAACCTCAGGAATGTCAGACTCAAGTTTAATTAATTACATACTCGGCCTTTTGAACAGGAGTAAAGGTTTATCCCTTGCTTCACGTTTAGGATTAGGTTTCTGGAGTCTACTTCAACTCTATACTTCTAACATCTCCACCTAAACACTATTTTTCTGTCAATAACAGTAGATAGTGTTTATCATTTTTGTTGCTAATACTCAAGAACAAAGAAAATGCATAAATTCACTTTCATGTTTAGATTTTATTAAAATTCTAATCATCATTTCTTAAAACAATAAACATTGCTAAGGTGGTATTGTAGCAGGACCATGGGTTTATGTGTTGTTAAATTAGGAACACAAGTGTAACTCCTGATAGAATATTATGAAGTCAACTACATGAATATAACGGACTCAAGTTGAGTCCAACCAAAGATATGTAAAAAAAACAAACAAGACTGATATATATATATATATATATATTTTGAACAATAAAAAAATAAAAAAATTAAAATCTTTAGACACACTGGGTTGTAGATTAATATTCTTTCGTTTTTTTTTTATTATTATTCCATTTAGATTCCTCGACTAGTTTCGACCAAAATGGCCATCATCGGGAGGAGAAATATTTCTGCTTGCTGCTAGCACTAAACTACAGAAATGAATGTCTTGATGGAGAAAATGAACTTTTGTCTGTAGTTTTCATTTGTTTTTTTTATTTTTTTATCTTTTTAACATGAATCTTTTAACATTCCTTGTGTTGGTCAAACAGTCTCTTTTAAGTTGTTATTTGAGATAAGAGCTGGATAGATACATGCTGCTATGAATTCTCTGGTCAGTTTGACAGTTTTATTGGGCCTGGTGAGGGGATGTGTCTCTGTTTAGTGTTTGTGTGTGTGTTATTTGGTTCTTAGGGAGTGAGTGAGTTTGATGTGCGTAAGCATGTGTATTGTGACAAAGATGAGGACAATAGTCCGCATAATGTAAATACAGTACATAATACCTCATCTCAGAAATATAGACAAACAAGACTGATATATATATATATATATATATATATATATATATATACATACATACATACAAACAAGTATATGTATTAAACAACAAAATTTAAAATGAACAAAGACATTAACATTTGTGTTTGTGTGTGAACGTAAAGAGTTTGTATTTTGATGAATGTTTGTACGTGTGTGTGTGTGTGTGTGTGTGTTTCATGGTGTTTTCCCACAAGTGGACAAAATGCAAATCTCTGTGAGAGATCACATTTTTTAAAATGTGTCCACTGAAATCCAAAGTAAAAAGAGGATGAGACAGATTCTCATCGTGCGTATATATAGTGTCGGAAGAGCGCCCCCTAGTGAACAATTAGGAAATTAAGGAGGAGTTAACTCCGACAGTATCGTGAGAAAAACCGACCTTTTGACACCATGTCTTACTGCAGGCATGTTTATCCATGTATATCAGATAATTGTCGCCTTTTAGTTTTTTTAAGACACCACCCTAGGTTTTATGAATAATAAAAGAAATAATAATAGTAATAATATTAATAAAAACTAAAAAAAACTTTAATTATTTAAATTAAATAGCAAAAAGATTATTTTCTCAACTATTGTAAAGATGCTCAAAGCTTTTTCTTTGTATATTGTGGTTAATCCTATATTTTGGGTGATTTGTTTTCAGAAACACCAAGTGTCCATGTGATTTCAAATTCCACTAAAAAAGCAAGGAGCTTTACAAAGGAAAGAAAAACACACTATCTTGAACTAGCTCAATATATAAACCCTATTGACAGACTGAGATATAATGCTACCATCAGCATCATCATTGTTAATGAGGATGCTGGTGATGGACTTTTTGGTATAGTTTAGAATCACCCAGGTACTTTGTGTATTTAACAGGATGAAAATAGACCAATTCAGAAGATATATTAACAAACAATTTATGCAATTTGTAGCTTTCTGGAGATAAAAGATTTCCTTTTTCTCATTGATTATACCTGATAAAGAATGAAGAATAGATCAGTTGAAATGTGTTAACAACAGCAAATATACAAAGAAGAGATTTGAGTGTCCAAACAATATTGGATATTTTAATGACTCTTCTCAAAAATTATAGAGGGAAGATTATTAAATATTGGAGAATGCTATCTGATAATTAAATTGCATCTTCATTATTTCCATTAGGAATTTTTAAAAATGCTTTTCATAATTGGGACCTTTTAACAGCTACAAAAGCTTAAAAGATTTGTGTATAATGGGTTAAGATGAAAAGTTAGCCATTTCAACAAATGTTGGCATAATATGAGTGAATAAAGATGAACATCTGACTGTAACAGTTTCTTGCTTTTAACACAACATACAGTTTCCAGACTCCAGATTGTAACAATGTTCAGCACGAGATGTCGACTACAGAAACCTATCAATGGACATCTAAAGTGCTTCTTGATGTGACTGATATGTCAATGGCAGCTCTTAGTCTGAGGACAGCCTGAATGGATTGCTAAACTGAACTGTCTTTTTTCTTTTCATTTTTTTGTTACTTGTTTGTCACTAGTGAATTGGAGCTGCTGGCTGCTTTTGCAGACAATGATTTCTTTAGGAAAGGAAAAAATATTCAGTGGATTGAAAAGAGGATCATTATGACTTAATTGAGATTTAAAAGAAATGAATGCATTAAAAAAAAATACAAGGAAGGTTTTACTATAGAAATGAAAGATATCATTGAAATTAAGCCTCATTTAAATGTCATACAATGTTCGAAAACCTCCTGTAGTATGATTTGTAGTTGGTTTATCTTTCAGGCCAATCCAGTTCAATTCCTATTGAATGCTCAATTATTCTAGTCTTGTACCAATCTAAGCAAAGGTTAGTAAATAATCATCACACACCTACTACAGTGCAATGGTTAGTAAGCTTGTCTTTCAGACCAATTCCTCACTGTAGTGAGTTCAATCCCTACTGATTGCTCAATTACTGTTGCCTTGTATCAAACTAAACTAAGTAATTAATTATTGCCTTCAATCCTTCTTCATGTAAAAATAAATACAGATAACCTTCAGCGAATTTTCAACTGAACACTTTATTAAATCTACAGGGATAGATTGTTCTCATTGTTCTGTCAATTTCTAAGTATGTCTTATCCTGTTCTTATTTAGCACTGTGCAGTTATTACTTGCCCTGTTTCTACTGAGTCTAAATCTGTACTAACTGGTCCAGGGATTGAACTCATAATTACTGTCACCAAACCTATCAACCAAAGCCTCATGAATCTACAAAACCAATTTACTTTTGTAATGAGTTCCAGCTTTTCAGGATGCTTGTTTAATATAGCCTTGTGACAAACACAGATGAACTTATCTAGGCTCTGCACAATGGAATCCTGGTTACTAAGCTAAAAATTATTTTAAGAAAAATTTTTTTAAATTATTGTCTATATTCCTGAGATGTGGCCAGGTATTGAACTCAGAACTCTGGGTGAAATCACTTTTTGGATTACTACACTATGCTATGTGCTTCCAAGGACCGAAAGAGTTGTGAGTTCAATATCTAGTCACAGCAGAAGGAACAAAAGTTTAGAGAGTTGAGCCATTAAAGGGAATTAACTGAAATTGAGATATCCAACAAAGGCATATCACATGGAATTAGAATAATCTACTCCCAGAGACTAAATAAAGGGTTCAGTTCAAAATGCGATATCCAACAAAGGCATATCACATGGAATTAGAATAACCTACTCCCAGAGACTAAATAAAGAGGGAAGATTATTAAATATGATTTGTTCAAAATGCCAATGTATACCACCTGAAGAAGGCTGGAGTGTACAATAGCTGAAATGTTTTGTATATGGTGATACAAGATGAGGAAAACAGTCCAAATTATGCAAATAGTGTAAATAAGTATTATTTATTGATGACTTGCATTTGAACTGAACTGTTACATGAGTTACTTTCAACCATGAACAAAGCAAAAAACTGTTAAAAATAAGAACAGTATGTGAATAAAGCAACAAGATTTATCGGGCAGAAGAAGCCCCAATTTGTAAACCAGATGCTGTGAAACTAATCTATGAATAATTGTGACTTTATTTCAGGATTAAGATTTAACAATAAACAACATGAATTACTGTTGTGGACAAAATTATTCACCCACTTTCTTTACTTATGAAGAAAACTGTAATATCTTAAATTTTCATGGAAATTTCATGTGCATTTTTCATAAATGATGAAATAATGAATTTGAAAGAAATCTGCAGTGACACCGAAAACAACATTTTTATTTTAATGTCAAACAATAATACAAAAAACACCAAAAAAAATCATTTAACATAGGACAAAATTATTGGCCCTCTTGCCTCAGTAATCAATTGTGTAACTTTTATTCTTGATTACTGCATTTAACCATTTTTGAAAGTTGCTTACATGATCACTACACACACTGATAGGTATTTCGCTCCATTCTTCCTTAGCAATAGCTTCTAATTCCTTCAAATTTGAAGGACGTCTTTCTCTTACTTTTTTCTTCAAATGTGCCCATAATTTTGAATGGGGTCTAGGTCAGGACTTATCTTAATTTTGCTGTCATCTAAGTATTTTGTAACAATTTATACAAAACATCCCACAGAATACTCCCACCACCATACTTAATTGTAGGGAGGGGTATTTTTTTGGTTTGTCAGCTTCAGTCACTTTCTTCCAAACATAATAGGATAAATTGTTGTCTAAATTACGCAAAAATGAAAATAACACTGACATCTCATTTTAACAGATATATTTACCAAAATTATACAAAAATATCTTGAAGGATTAAAGAGTAAATTTATTCAATAAAATCGCCATTTGCTTCAACCACAGCCTTCAGACAAATTTGGAATCTCCTGCAACTCTCCCAGATGGTCTCCTTGTTTAAATTAGTAAATGCTATCATAATCTTGGTCTTCAGTTCATCTTTGGTGTTACAAGGAGTTTTGTTGGTTTTTCGCTCAACTGTACCCCACGCATGATAATTAGAGTTAGGTGGCCAGTATAAGATGTAATGTGGTTGCATAAATTGTCAGACAGCCATGACTGGGTTCTCTTGCTTGTGTGACATGGTGCAGAGTCCTGTTGCCAGAAATAGGGTTTTCCAGCAGCCACCTCTTGACCCAGGGTAGCATTACCTCCTTGAAGCACTTGATGTGTTGAGTCTGAGACCCTCACAAACAAATTTATGAGTTCTTTTCTGATCAGAACAGAGTGAGTTTTCTGAGCTACCATACCTTCATAATCACCATTAGACTCATCCAACTCTTTCTGAATCCTCTGCACTGTCCTCAGATTGACACTCAAACACTTTGAAATGTTTGTATTGGAGCTTCCAGCAAGAATGCCAAGCAGAACAGCATGCCATTATCCAAGTTTCTGATGGAGTGAATTGCATCATGGTGCTCTTTTTCTTACAGATTGTGCCCAACTGATTCTACTCTACTGTGCAGTTGACAAAATCAAAAACAAGCAATTTGTATGCACAAAATTAAAAATATAAAATGGCAACAATTTACATATTGCATCCTGTATATGTAATGTAACAATCACCCTCTAAATGTTTGTTACTCAAAATCTGAAACTTTTTACTTTATGGTAAATCTTGGCCACATGAAAACATTATTTCAAATCCTCTGTGTTGAACAACGAACAAAACCTTACTTTAAATAATCTGGTTTGAGTCAAAAGAAGTTAACCATATTTCAAATCATTTCTGTTAAACAAAGGACTAGATTTTCTCATTTTCAAATCATCTAGTTAAAGCCAAGAACGATGCTATCTTATTTCAAATCATTTGTGTTGAACAAAGAATAAATCCCTTGGTTTGGGACAAAAAAAAGTGATGTAATGTCACTCCCATGAGTGACTACACTATAGGTAGTAACAACCTATAAGTATTTGTAAGACTACGGAGACTAGCTGGGATCTGTTGAGTCTCAGACTTATGCAAGAACTACCAACTTTTCAATAGTAGCACTCACTACTGGATTGCCTTGCGACAACCTTGTGTATAACTGTTACCTTTATTCTTATTGTACTGGTTTTTCCAATAAACATTTACTTATTTTATCCACTTTGTTTTTCAAGTATATGTTCCTATTAGCACAGAATATAACAAAAAGTGACCATATTTCAAATAATTTGTGTTAAATGATGGATGTGATTTTTCATTTTAAATCGTCTATTTTGAACCAAGAACAAGGTTATCTTATTTCAAATCATTTGCATTGAAGATTTTCTTATTTTAAATCATCAACTTAAAAACATAATTGATTGACTTTTTTATGGATTATCAACCCTTTGGTGGTTATTTAAAGCTGAACCATATTTTGTATTGTAGAAGGTTGCTTATCGTATCTGGTGTTCTCAAACAGAGTTAAAATCAAGAACAAGATTAGCTTATTTCAGATAATCTGTATTGAACAATGTACAAGATTTCTTATTTTCAAAAATCTAGGTTAAACAAAAAAGAATATTTTCTTATTACGAGTTATCTTACCATTTTGGATACAAATATTTTCTACTCACTTGTTATTTCCTGGACAAATTCACATTGACACCCGGAGATAGTTATAGATCCTGAAAGATATGTCCTTTTGTTACATACAGCATGTTGCCATATATATATATATATATATATATTACATTCTGAGGTAGGACTACTTAGTATATCTGGTAAGTAAAGTGGACTTTTAACATGGTTGATCAGGCACCAGACCTGTTGATGAAAGTCATATGGTTTGAAGTTTCATCCTAGTAATCAAGTTTCTTTTTATTGATTTAAGGAAAGATTCTTTCCAACTGCTTTCAGATCATGGCAAGAGAACTTTTCTTAGATCAATAATAAATATGTGAGTTTCACTATCTGTTCGGTGTTCCTTTAAATTCAATATTGTGCCTAAAGTAATGTTAAAGCTGTTTCCTTATGAGGAAACATTTGGCATTCATTGATTGAACAATTTATAAAATCTTTCTCTTAAAACAATTTTTCAGAAAAATCAGATCCCCAAGGCCACTGTTATTTCTATTTCTAGCATTGATGGATCTTGTTTCTTAACCTCTTAACCTAGAAGTAGCAACAAACGGCAGCATCTAGATTATATCTTTTTCTTTTTAAGTGTTTCACCCCAAGCAAGGCAGGAAGCCACTTGCACGCAAGGGGTTACAGAGAGTTGGGGTGAGAGCAAATAGGAGTGATAGAGGAAAGGATGAAGAGAAGGATAGACGGATAGATCAAAGCATTTGGAGATGTCGATTGTCATTACATTTGAATAGTTGGAGATTATAGCTATCATGGAAACAGTAAAAGGGGAGGGAGTTCCAAAGGTGAGAGGTGTGAGACATGAAGCTATTGGAGTAGAAGAGACGGCCTACATTTAGCAGTTTTGACAGTGAAATGTGAGAGTGAGATGCCAGTCTAGTAGAACGCTTAAATTCATGAAGTCTGGGAACCAGCGAATGCAGCACCTCAGAGAAATTACATGAAAGTATTTGTAAAAAAGACAGAGAGAAGCGACGGCATGTCTGTGAGAGAGCAACTGCAGATGAGATGCCAGATCAGGGCCAATTACATTGCATATCCATCTCTGGATCTTATCAAGAATCCCGAGGCAAACAGAAGCGGCTCCAGACCATATATGGCAGCAATACTCCATGCAAGGGTGAATGGTTGATTTATAGATTTGAAGGATCAACTCTGGTGAGAAAAACTTCCTGGCGTGGCACAGGGAGCCAACTTTCCTTGCGGTGGACAAAGCTATTGACTCAATGTATTTGTTCCATCTCAGGTCAGCAGTCAATGTGAGACCGAGTAGTCACAAAGAAGTGCTCTTGAGAAATTGAGCATCAGACATTCAAATGTATCATCAGCTGAACTTGTTATAAGTGATATATAGTAGTAATGGCAATGAGAATACTAGCCTTTTCCTTCTAAGGAAACATTCAGCATTCATTGATCGAGCAGCCAGTGCTATTCGTTATGTTTTGCTTCACTACCTGGCCATCAGGCTGGGATCAAAGTATAGTAACTGTTTTCCTAATTTCTAATAGTAATATTAGCCATTTCCTTCAAAGGAAATATTAGGCATTCACTGACCGTTCAGCCAGTGCTACTGTCAGTCGAAATTTATAAAATTTTTCTCTTAAAACAATTTTTCAAGAAAATAAGTTGCTCAAGTCCATTAACTGTTATTGATCTTTCTATTGTTGATAGAGACTTCCTTCCTAAGTGTATCCAACATTTGTAACTATATAATTGGCATAGTAATGGTAATATTAATCGTTAAGGAAACATTCAGCATTCATTGACTGAGCAGTCAGTGCTATTCGTTATGTTTTCCTTCACTAACTGACCATCAGGCTGAGATCAAAGTGTAGTATCTGTTTTCCTAATCTCTAATAGTAATATTAGTCGTTTCTTTATAAGGAAACATGTGCTATTCATTATGTTTTGCTTCACTACCCGGCCATCAGGCTGAGATCAAAGTGTAGTATCTGTTTTCCTAATCTCTAATAGTAATATTAGTCGTTTCCTTATAAGGAAACATTCAGCATTCATTGACCGAGCAGCCAGTGCTATTCGTTATGTTTTGCTTCACTACCCAGCCATCAGGCTGGGATCAAAGTGTAATATCTGTTTTCCTAATCTCTAATAGTAATATTAGTCGTCTCCTTATAAGGAAACATTCGGCATTCATTGACCGAGCAGCCAGTGCTACTGCTAGTTGAAATTTATAAAATCTTTCTATTAAAACAATTTTTCAGGGGAAGTTTCTCACGTACACTGTTATTTGTTATAAAGTTTATATAATGCTTGTAGTTTCTGGTTCGTAAAACTGTAAGGAAAATACTAGAAGGAAAAGGGTTTAATGATATGAGAACATGGAATGAGAATACAGTAGTTCACTATGACTGAAAGCGCTATGCCTTAGCAACCCACTTTTTGCCATTGTCCCATGAGCAGGCGTTCTACTCATAGTGAATGGACAAATCCATGTTTCACTAATAGTGTGTTACAAGTGATATCCATTTTAGCTGTGGCTGAAAGTCGCCAACTGATGTTGTTTCTATTATCTGGTACAGTTTTTTGTCTGTATTTCTGTTGCATGAGTTCATGGGGTTTGTTGGTATAAGGTTAAGAGTCATCATTTGAAGTTGAGAACATGCTGTGTGTTGACGAGCAAAATCTAAAAGAGTTGATTAGGTTGAGAAAATAGACAGACAAGTGAGTGGAAAAAAAAATGAGACAAAATTTTTTTATTCTATTGGAAACTTTCTTGAGTAGAAAAAATTCTAAGGATAGTTTGTTATGATTCATGATAATAATGATATTTCATGATAAAAAAAATAATAAAAATAAAAATCTGAAATTTCATCACTCAAGAATTAGCATTTTGACTGTCACCAGTGACAGACTGAAAAAAGGGACATGACCGTTCCACCACAAGCAAGAGAGAAAGAGAGTAGTGAAATAGACACAGACTGAGCAAGAATTTTATTCTATCAGGAACTTTCTTGTGTAGAGAAAATTCTAAGGATAGTTTGTTATGATTCATGATCATGTTATGGCACCTATTCTATTGTAATGGACTCTCCCACAGATAATAAGTAGCAGTGGCAAGTTCGGCTCAGATGGTGTTGAGGGAGTCAGATATTGAAGTACCAACCATCACAACTAGATTTGCTGCGTCATTAACTCTTATTTCCAAGTTCCTAACGTTTTGTACGTCGAACCTAATTTAGGACGACTTATTAAAATACAAGCCTCCACTGTGAAAACTACTCTACAACATATTTTGAGCCGAACTTGCCACTGGTACTTATTATCTGTGGGAGAGTCCATTACAATAGAATAGGTGCCATAACATGATCATAATGATATTGCATGATAAAAAAAAATAAAAACTGAAATTATAATCATTCTAGAAATAGAATATCCATTGTTGCATGTGACAATCTGAAACAAGGGACACAGTTGTCCCATCACAAATAAGAGTCAGTGAGTAGTAGTCATGAAATCAACACAGACTGAGCAAGACGTTTTTTTTTTCACTCCATGTAAATCCACATTTGACAGTTTCAAAAGCTTCGCTTAACCACCAAATTTTTAGATTGATTTTAAGCAAGTAAGATAAAATTTTAAAAGAAAAAAATGACAATAACCCTGAGAAACTTTAACATATACAAAACAAGTATTGTAATAACATGATAAAAATACACATTCTTATCATTAATTTCAACAGGTGTTGCACAGTTTTGTTTGTTGTATTTTATTGTTGTATGTTCTATTCATTTTCATTTTATAAAAAAAGGGATCCAGTGTCAGCTACTAATATATGTAACATGGGGTAATTTACATTAACCACAAACTTGAGCCTGTAACAAGTTCCAGATAGAAAATGTAAATTCAAGAAATGTTTTTAACAGTACCTGTAAAGAATAAAGAAAAACTTGAACTTACTCTGTTGGAGGGTTAAATAGTGAGTAAAGTTTATTATCTAAGCCATGTGCCTCTATTATATAGAGTGCTAATTTTAGCATCTTATCATGGCTTTCGACTGAAGTGAAAGTGAGTTAGGTACCCTTTTGGGATTTAAAACATGTATGATCCTAGTTTCTTCTTTCTTTGATGCATACCCAAAAACTGAATAGAGGTTGCTGCTGCTAACAAGCTTATCAAAAGCTGAATAGAGGTTGCTGCTGCTAGGAAGCTTATCAAAAACTGAATAGAGGTTGCTGCTGCTATCAAGCTTATCAAAAACTGAGTAGAGGTTGCTGCCTCTAGGAAGCTTATCAAAAACTAAATAGAGGTTGCTGCTGCTAGGAAGCTTATCAAAAACAGAGTAAAGGTTGCTGTTGCTAGGAAGCTTATAAAAAACTGAATAGGGGTTGCTGTTGCTAGGAAGCTGATCAAAAACAGTAGAGGTTGCTGCTGCTAGGAAGCTTATCAAAAACAGTAGAGGTTGCTGCTGCTAGGAAGCTTATCAAAAACAGAGTAAAGGTTGCTGTTGCTAGGAAGCTTATCAAAAACTGAGTAGAGGTTGCTGCTGATAGCAAGCTTATCAAAAACTGAATACAGTTGCTGCTGCTAGGAAGCTTATCAAAAACTGAATAGAGATTGCTGCTACTAGGAAGCTTATAAAAATGGAATAGAAGTTGCTGCTGCTAACAAGCTTATCAAAAACTGAGTAGAGGTTGCTGTTGCTAGCAAGCTTATCAAAAACTGAGTAGAGGTTGCTGTTGCTAACAAGCTTATCAAAAACTGAGTAGAGGTTGCTGTTGCTAACAAGCTTATCAAAAACTGAGTAGAGGTTGCTGCTGCTAACAAGCTTATCAAAAACTGAGTAGAGGTTGCTGTTGATAGCAAGCTTATCAAAAACTGAGTAGAGGTTGCTGCTGCTAACAAGCTTCTCAAAAACTGAATAGAGGTTGCTGCTGCTAACCAACTTATCAAAAACTGAGTAGACGTTGCTGCTGCTAGCAAGCTTATCAAAAACTGAGTAGAGGTTGCTGCTGCTAACAAGCTTATCAAAAACTGAATAGAGGTTGCTGCTGCTAACCAACTTATCAAAAACTGAGTAGACGTTGCTGCTGCTAGCAAGCTTATCAAAAACTGAGTAGAGGTTGCTGCTACTAGGAAGCTTATCAAAAATTGAATAGAGGTTGCTGCTGCTAACAAGCTTCTCAAAATTGAATAGAGGTTGCTGCTGCTAGGAAGCTTATCAAAAACTGAATAGAGGTTGTTTCTGCTAACAAGCTTATCAAAATATGCATTGCTAGTGAAAAGGTTTAATGTCTGCTACAGTTTCGTAGAACGATCGTTCTCATTAAGACCTACAGACTTCATTTGCTGGAAACTATTTTTAACTAACAATCTGAGAAAATGTTTGTATAGAGCCAACAGTTTAGATATTTCTGAATGAGTTTGCTGCCATGCATGGCACCCCTATGAATGTCTCAATTTGATAAGTCTATTTAAGAACATGATAAAAGTTTTCATGTTAATGTTTACTTTCTGTAACAGCTTACTGCATTGGATAAAATTACTACTTGCACAGCTTATTTCATATTCAATTTCCTCACCTCAGATACAAAATTTAACTGATTAATGCACAGAGGTATTTGATGTGTTTAGTATTTACTAATTTTACTTCCTGAATTTTTATGATGGATTAAGATTAAGTGCCATCATCTTGAGTCTTATTTCTTTCTTCATAGAGGATGTTGATTTTTTGTTTGAGATTATAGGGTGCAGATGAAGATGTCTGAAAAACAAAACATGAGAAACTATGGATCTGGAGAGGCGAATTAACAGAAGATAACTGATAACTGACATCCATTAAACATGGCACATGGAACGAGAACAGTCTGCCCCAGTGAGTGAAATAAAGGGTTCAGTTTGACATTCTAACCACCTGAAGAAGGACGGAATATAGAATGGCCGAAACGTTGCAATAAATATGGTGACAAAGATGAGGATAATAGTCTGAATAATGTAAATAGTGTATATAATACCTCACCTCAGAAATATAGACAAATACTGAAGAAGTCCGAAGCGTACAATGGTCGAAATGTTGTAATAAATATGGTGACAAAGATGAGGACAATAGTCTGAATAATGTAAATAGTGTACATAATACCTCATCTCAGAAATATAGACAGATACTGAAGAAGGCCGGAGTGCACAACGGCTGAAATGTTGTAATAAATATGGTAACAAAGATGAGGACAATAGTCCGAATAATGTAAATAGTGTGCTTGATCTTGAACTTTTTATTTAATCTAGGTGGGTAAATTGTCTTTCTCTTCTCCATGTCTATGAACATCATATCTTTTATACCACTCATTACTGCCAGTAGTGGATCTACTATGAAACTAATGAAACTTCAGGGCCCCTGATCCCATAGAAGCCCCTGATTTCAGAGAGGCTCCTGAAACAATTTTTTTTAATGAGCAAATTTAAAAAGAAAATAATGTTTTTTTTTAAAAAAAGTTTTGTTATTAAATCTTTAGTACACTGCATTTTCTCTAGAATTGCTCCCCTGAGTACTGCATTTTTTCAAGGGATCAAAAAATATGAGAGCCTACTATTTTAAAATTGTTATAACTTTCTTTGTATTGGGTGTACAAACATGATTTTTTGTATACTAATAAAGGAATGAATGAGTAATATTTTGATGTAATGCATTACGTTCTGCATGTATGTTTTGATATTATCAATTGTAAGAAGACACAATTATGGTCATTAGCAATGGCAGATCTACTATGAAACTAATGAGGCTTAAGCTTCAGGGGGTCTTATCTCAGAGTGGCTCCTGAAGCAACTTTTTTTAATGAGCGAAGTTTTCAATAAGAATCAATGCATTTTGTTTTTTTAAAGTGTGTATTAGGTTGGTGCAAAAATAATGACGTAATAATGTCGTTTTTTGACGTATTTTTTAACGTCAAAAAACAACATTATTACGTCATTATTTTTGCACCAACCTAATATTATTAAAATAAGGCCATTTTAGTGATAGAATCTAAGCTAATTGCTTGAAGTATTGACCTTACAATATGTTCTCATACTCATTACATTTGGCCTCAAAATTCTCCTGTAATTGTTCAAATTTAAAAATTTTCTTGGGTGCTACAAGCATGGGAAAGGTATGAATTCTTCTCTCCCAGCTATGGGATAAATAGTGGGCTATACTGGGGTCTCTAGCCATGGGTGACAATCAGTCTAGGTGAATAACAACTCTACATTCAAAACAAAGCAACAAGAAATCACACTAAACTACTGATTCCCAAGAAGTCATGGAAATCCACAGATATAAACAAACAGTGTCTGTAGGGAGACATAATGGCCAAAATTCTGAAAGAAGTAGTTCCAAATTTAAAAGCATGGAGGAGGCAACCAGGGAACAATTCTACTTTCCCAAGAATTTATGGGATTCATAAATAATAAACAAAATAATTTTCTACAACCTGAAGAAAGAGAGTTCAGAACTCTGGGTAAGGTAACAGGAAACCACTCCTTCTATTTAACAAAATGATTTTCTACAACTGAAAGAAAGATGCTCAAATCTCTGGTTAAGGTAACAGGAAACCACTCCTTCTATTTAACAAAATGATTTTCTACAACTGAAAGAAAGATGCTCAAATCTCTGGTTAAGGTAACAGGAAACCACTCCTTCTATTTAACAAAATGATTTTCTACAACTGAAAGAAAGATGCTCAAATCTCTGGTTAAGGTAACAGGAAACTACTGCTATTTAACCCCTAGCTGCCCAGTGAAAGAAGTTTTCATTTATTAATATTAATCAAAAGACAATTTAATTAATTTTTTGTCTCCAAATAGCCAATTTTCTGTTCCTATCTTTCTTACAATTGTGAATGGATGTGCTGGTAATGGTAATGCAGTGCTTTCCCTATAAGGAAACATATGGCATTCATTGACCAAGCAGACAGTTCTGCTGTCAGTTAAAATTTATTAAATTTTTCTCTTAAAACAATTCTTAGGAAAAAAATTGAACTTATTCATTTTGTGACCAAGACTGTTACCACAACATATTGGCTGGTCTGTTTTACAACCTTCTTCAGGTTTATAAAGAAAGAGATTTAAATGGCAGTGGTAATGGTAATGTTAGCCATTTCATTATATGGAAACATTTGGCAGTTATTGATCAAGCAGCCAGTACTGCTTCAGGTTGAAATTTATAAAATCTTGCACTTGAAACAATGTTTCTGGAAAATAGGTTTCTAAACTCTTGTAACTGTTATAGCTCTTTCCGCATTCATGAGGGTTTCCTTCCTAGCCTTTTGTTTCAAGTAGTGTGGAATGACAACATCTTATGTCATTATTTTCTCTTCAAGTTACATATGCAATCTATTTTAGTTAGTGCTGCTGTTTGTAGTCTTCAAGTGATGTGGAATTTGTTATTTGGTACCATTCTTTGACTGGAATTATGCCATTATTTACTCTGTGGTAAAATCAATAGTAGTTTGGAATGAGAAATTGGAGAGTTGTGTTTGATTTATAGTCAGGTTTGTGACATTCACTTATATGCAAATACCCTTGGGCAGTATATGAATCCATTTCTTCCTCCCTAACTATGGGCTAAATAGTAGGACTTGTATCACCAAAAATCATTTTTGCAATATTCACTTGCATAAAAAAGAATTATTTTTACAATCTGAAATATGTTTCAGCTTTAAATAACCTACAGAACATTGATAAACTGTAAAAAAAAGAAATCAATCAACTTAAAAAGATATCCGTCATCTTCCATTCAAGAAATTTTCATTTAATAATACAAATCAAAAGCCAATTTAATTAATTTTGAGTCCCCAAATAGCCAAAAGGTTAATTGATTAAAAAAAAACAAAAGAAAAAACTTTTAATTTTTAAAAAGTATTGGGATAATTTCAATAAAATGTTTGTAACCAAAGGCATCTTCATAAAAAGTGCATTTTTCAAATGAGGGTAGTCTGAAAGAATTAAATCCGAAAATTTTTAAGTATTATAAATGAAGCTGTGGGCTGAATCCATACAAGAAAGAAAAAAAAAATACCTTGCTTGGAAAAAAAAAAAAGTAATGAATTATAAAAAAAACAAATAAATGGAAAATCTCTGACAGTTTTGCTTAAAGGAACTGAAGTTTTAAGCTTCACATGTGAATTAAAAATCATTTATATGGATCTAAAATTCACATGACTGGCAGGAAAAACAATGTCAAGAAATTGCAATAACCGTTTTTATAAAAAGATTTTTTTTTTTTTTTGGGAACCTGAGAAATTTTATAAAAACGCAAGCAGGTAAATTTTCTATTTGAAGTTGAATAAAATTATTTTAAAATTAAAAATATTTATCTTATTAATGTGTGTGATAATATATAATATAATACACAAGCCTAATCCAATTCTTATATATTAAAGCATGATATATGCAGAATGTAATCTGGTATTTTTTGTTTTAAAAAGAAGCAATATATTTTGTTTTTATATATAATGCGATACCTTTTGCAAAGAAAAAGCATGAATATATTTTGTTTTTATATATAATGCATTCCCATATTCTTTGATGTATAAAAGATGAAAGTATTTAATTTTCAAGCATAATGCAACCCACCATTTTTCTATATACAAAAATGAATAGATTTTATTTTTATGTAAAATGTAGTATTTTATTTTTCTATGCAAAGAGTACAAATACATTTTTTATTTTCATGTATCATGTAATTGCATAATTCTCTGCATGAAGACGTTCTATTTTCATATATTTATAATGCATTCCTTATTTTTGTAAATTCATTAATCCAAAGCAATAATTTAATAGTGAAAATAACTTTAATAGTAATGATTCATCTAAGAATTTCAGGTATGAATTAAATATTAATTAAGTCAACTATTAATCATATATATATACTGTACAGTTCAAATGATTTAGCCATGGATGAACTTGACAGAAGGAGGAAAAAAATGAAAATGAGCAAAATTAGAATCAGTGAAAAAAGAATGCAATCAATTATTGAACTTATACTTTGAGAAACTTTTGCAATGAATGCCAAAAACTTGTGCAAAGCTAAAAGAGGATATTTTGACGAAAACAAAATTTAATCATAAAATATTTTTTTTCTTTTTTTTCATCTTGAAATTTATAATAAAAAATTATGTCTCACTTTTTTTTTTTTAACCATGTATAATAATTTTCTCTTATTTAAAGTCCAAAACAACTACATTTAGGCCAATTTAGAAAATTATCAAGGGGGCCTCCAACTGTTGAACTGTAGTACATATATATATATATATATATATATATATATATATATATATATATATATATATATATATATATAGGATTAATACAAATATAAAAATTGTCACTTAACTGATTGATTTTACATTCAGCAACTCTATTCCAGAGTTTCAATAGAAGAACCTTTGTGTAATTGTTTAGTCCACTCATCAGGAGGTTTCAGCAAATGTCTTCCAATTTTTTTGTTTACTTTATTTTATATTAAGTTCAGAAATAATTTATGTGCTTTCTTTTTGATGTTAAATTGATTTTTCTTCTTTCAGTGTGTGTGTGTGTATGCCTGTATGTGTTCATATGTACACATGTGTGAGATGTCATCATTATTTCTTCTTTTCATAATTTACTTGTTTTTTATTCTCTCTCGTTATTTCTTTTCTTTCTTTCCTTTATCTTTTGGACCTGAGTACCAAAAAATAATGTAACAACGCTATTTCCAGGATCAGAGGTAACTTAAAATTAAGTTGATATTCCAAAGTATTTTGGGGTTTTCTGAAGTTTTTTTAATATATAAATAGGTGTATTTTTTGTTTATTTCTTGTTTAAATAATAATAATTATTACTTTTATTTTTAATTAATGCTTAAATGGTAAAGGAAATATTTCTTTATATGCCTGGTGTTATCTTGTTAGGGTGTTCATTATAGAAGGTTAGGTTTATAACTCATATTTATTTTTTGTTCTTTGAATATATATTCATACACACTTCTGACTTTAGGTAAAATAATTGATTTCCTGTATCATAAACTCAATAGCTTCATCTACCACAACGAAAGTTGTTTCTCTGTGTCATGCCATCCTTCAAATCTATAAATCAACCATCCGTCCTTGCATAGAATATTGTTGTCATATATGGTCTGGTGCCCCTGCTATAAGTCTCGAGGTTCTTGACAAAATACAATGACAGATATGCAATGTAATAGGTCCTGTTCTGGCATCTCGTTTACAGTCGCTTTCTCACAGACATGCCGTGGCTTCCCTCTGTCTCTTCTCTAAATATTTTCATGATAACTGTTTTGACAAGTTGCTTTTTCTTGTTCCCAGACTGCATGAATTTAAGCGGGCTACTAGGTTGGCATCTCGGTCTCACCCTTTCACTATCGAAATAGTTAAATGTTACTGTCTGTTCTACTCAAACAGTTTCTTCACTCGCCCTTCCCATCTGTGGAATCTCTTCTTCTGACTTGCTTCCCTCATAACTATAATCTTCAAATATTCAAGTCAATTGACATCTTCTGATACCATGATCTTGTTCCTTGTCCTTCTCTAGGTCCTCTCCACAAGCACACCTCTTTATTCTAGTTCTCTACCCTCTGTAACCCCCTTGCATGCTAGTGGCACTCCCACCTTGCTTGGAGGGAAATGCTTAAAAAACAAAACAAAAAAAACTTTAGGTCAAAAATAATAAAGAAGGATTTAATTCAGTTTATTTTTTAGAAAATTTTCACTCCCAACACAAAATTATTAAAATCGTATATATGTATAAGTGTATTATGACTTTCTGGAGACTTCTAGAACCTTATCGAAACTTCATATGTTATGCTATAGCTATAAACAGTTAAATGCATTAAAAATACATAAGTACTATCCAATTACATCATTAGCAAATTGAAAAATAAACCTTTTGAAATATTTTGATTTTTTACCCTTATTGTGCACAGTCACCTTCTCACAGATGCACCTCTCTCTGTCTGTCTTATAAATACCTTCATGGCAATTGCTCCAAGGAGCTTCATTCACTGGTTCCCAGACTTCATGAATTCAAGTGCCCTATGAAGCTGGCATCCTGCTCTCACCCCTTCACTGTTGAAACTCCTAAATGTAGCTGTCTCTTCTACTCCAATAGCTTCATGTCTCGCACCTCTCGCCTGTGGAACTCCCTTCCCTATTCCAGTTTCTCTGAGAGCTATAATCCCTAACTATTCAAATGTAATGTCAATCGACATCTCCACTTGATCTATCCACTACCCTTCTCCTCATCCTTTCTTCTATTACTCCTATTTGATCTTGCTCTAAATCTTCTGTAACCACTTGCGTCTTAGTGGCTTCTCACCTTGCTTGGGGTGAAACGCTTAAAAAAAAAAAAAAAAAAATATGGTAAAATCAAATTTCTGGTCAGCTTTTATAAGAACTAAAATAACTTAATACATTTTTCATTACTTTTAAACAAATCTTCATCAATTTATGACACAGGAACATAGGGTTAGAAAAAAAGTCATGACCCTAATATATATATATATATATATATTTTAAAAAAACTACTCTTGACATACACCACAGAAGTTCCTTTCTAGGACCATCAAAATAATATAGATTTACAATAATGGTCAATAATGGTCATAGATGTAAGAAATATTAAAATTTAATTTATAATATAACATATCATAGCAACTTCCATATAAACTATAATAAAAAATTAAATTTAATTTCAAAGAAGAAATTTTCCACTGCCAGACAATCTACAGCTGAAAAAATGAAAGATGTAAACAAAAGCAAAATTTCGTGAACATGCGTATGTAAAACAACATTAAAATCATGAATTTGCACATGTACAAAATGGAGTAAAAAAGCAGACTGAAAAAAGATGCAGAATAAAGTTAAAAATTTGTAAAAAAAAAAAATTGGAAATACTGTTTAAAACCTTTAAAATCCTTGAAAACTGGTTATTTTACCAAGAAACTTCAATTTCGGGATGAAATTGATATTCAAACCTTAAGTAATCTTTTCATATAATATAATATATATGATCTATATATTTTTATTACCTTAAAAATTAATTTTTTGGATAACTGTATTTGAGAAGACGTTTATTTTAAATGATTTATTTTGTCTAATGGCATGTCTACTTGAGAAAACTTAATAAAGAAAATATTCCTTTTAACAGGATTCAAAACAGAGTCCACCACTGCAAGATGAACCACCAAGTGACCCAGTGTGCTTTTCCCTTTTAGCTATAAAGAGCTTCATAATAATGCAACACTCTATTTTCCTTCAAAGCATACTCATTCATTCAGAGCATCTACTCAGATATTGTATTCACTAAAAATAACATTTAAAGTCATATAAATATATTAGGTTGGTGCAAAAATAATATCGTTTTTTGATGTATTTTTTTAACGTCAAAAAACGGTATTATTTTTGCACCAACCTAATAACTGATTAAAAAATAAAATCCATTAACTCTTTAGGATTTGCTTTGTTTATGTTTTTGATATGAAACTGAGCAGATATACATTTGTGTGTGTGAGCTTTAAAGGCAAAACAGAACATTGCCTAATATATTTTCCTTTTAATGCCAAAAGAACACAGAAAATCTAATAAATTCACACATTCTAGCTTTAAATACTGAATTCCAATTATACGTAAACCAGATGGTATAGCATGTCTTTTCAAAATCAAATGATATTGCTCTTTTTTCATGATTCCCTTGACCTGAAATCAAGTCTTCAGCCTTTTTGGTAATCTCAAAATGTCTACTGAGGGGTAAATGGTAGAAACAAAATATAATGTTTCTCATACAATATATTCAAAATTTAGCAAAATTGTGGGCAGACGAATCCAAATTTGCACCTTTTCAATGATAAGAGGTGCCCTAGAGAAAGACTAAAAAATAAATGCAATTATACTGTAGTTGTTGAAAGTTTATCTTTTACTTTTAAAAAAATACAAAAAAATATCTCATTGTGAGGTGTTTTTAAAAGAAATCTTTCCCATGCCTATGAAACGAGATAAATTCTACTGAAAAAGATGCGAAAATTCACATAGTCAAAGGACAAGATTTGGTTATTTAGACTTGATTAGCAACTAATTTAGTAGAAAGACAACACTGAATTTGCCCTACTAACATCAGTTGTGTTTAATTTGATTTGTGTTAATATTTTAGTTTGTTATTGGGTTCATCTCCCTCCCCTCTCATTTTTTCATCACAGATTTTATATATATTTTAGCATCATTAAATTTTTATGTCACGGGGCATGTTTTGTAGAGAGAATGTTGTATTATGGTGTATGGATTGGTGACGGACGAGTTCTTGTGGTGAATGTGGAAATTGTAATGTATGAATGGGTCGTGAATCGGATTAGCTAGGTATAGGATAGTTAGTTAAAACCAGCCTCAATCCCTCCCCTTTTTCGGCCTTGTGCCATAATTGTAATATTTTTACAATAAATATCAAGACAAAACTGAATTTAAAATCTGAGGCGGGTTGTTTGGGATCCCGTGGCACATGGTGTGTACCAGTTCTCTGTATTTGGTTCTCCCAAAAAATGTGGCTACTTCTAAACAAGCCTTCATACCTGGATATTAGAAACTCGGATATAAGAGAGATTTTATCTGGTCCCAAATTAGAGCCATACTTACCTAAACAAAATAGACCAAACTCGGATATAAGATAAACCCGGATATAAGAGACTTCTCCGGTCCCGACAACTCTCTTATATCCGGGTTACACTGTATAATCAAATCATATGAGTCGGTAGTCTGGCTGTTCAGTTCTTGGCAGGAGAGTCCAATACTGAGTTCCTAGGCTTCGAACTAGCAAGGCTCAATACAAACTGTCTTACGTTAATTGATAAAATCTGTCAAATACCTAGGAAGTGAAAAATTTTACCTAAAAGGATGTGAAAATTCACATAGCTAAAACCTTAGCTGCCTTGAATAAAATGGATGTAATCTGGAAATCTGATCTAGCAGACAACCTTGAGCGGAGATTCTTTCAAGACAATGTAGAAGTGGTTTTAATGTATGGTGCCACTGCTTGGACATTAACTAAAACCCTACAATCTAAGCTTGATGGAACCTACACTTGGATGCAGAGAACTATACTTAACATCTCATTATCCAAATCACAATTCTGTGAACCCAACCCTATTTCTACAATCTTATGTGAATACAGAATGTGCTATGTAGAACACTGCTGGTGAGCAAAACAAGAACTCATGAGTGATATACTGTTCTTGATACCTCGCCATGGAGCAAGACGGGTTGGTCACCCAGCGACTACCTACATCAACCAGCTATGTTATGACACACTACTGGCAAAAAAAACACCTTAAAATCAGAGATTCTTGCATTTTTTAAAGTAAAAGATAAAATTTCACTAACTACAGTGTATTTACTTTTATCTTGACAAATATAAACACTTAGCTATAATAAATTATCATGCAGTAGATAAAGAAAACTACTACCTGCTTTCATTACTACTTTACAAATTCTTGGCATTCTTTCCAACAGTTTTTGAATATAAGTAGATGGCAGACTTTCCCAAGCATTCATCAAGCAGTAAAAAAGCTCACTATCACTCTTTGAGTATTCTTTTCAAAATCACCTACCTAATTCATCCTATACGATTTCAATGGGAAAGAAGTAAGCAGATTAAGATGGCCTGGTCATTATTTCCAAATATTTTTTTTCACTTGAGGTAATTTTGAAATAATTTAGAAGAGTGCTTTTCAGTCTTTTTCCTGGCTTTTATACACTTGCCTCTTACTACCCAAAATTTCAAACTTAGGTTTGTCTGTCCACAACACATTTTGCAGCTCTTTCAATGTCCAGTTCTTATCCTTTTTTCGCCCATAACAGTCTTTTCTGCTTATTCACCTTCTGTAACAGATGTTTCTTGATTGCTATGAAACCCAAGCCCTGCAAATCTAAGTTTATTTTTCAAAGTCGAGAGTGATATTGGTTCCTGCTGAGAGGAATTAAGTTCAGCTTTCAACTCTGGTTCCTGTTTACTTGTTGGTTATTCTTTTCAATTGAAATTTATAAAATCAAAATAATTAACATGCAGTTGGTGTGTAGTGGAAGAGATAATCATTTACCCCGAAAAAAAGTTTGTGTTCTGTGTGCGATCTGCCGAAGAAAAATTACAAAATGTAGTTAGCAAAAATCTACTTCAATGACTAGAATCTTTGCTAATGTTCTCCTTTCCCCTGAATTGCGTGACCAATCAGAAAAATCTCTTGATGAATCAAAGCCATTGTTTTTCGCTTATAAAGGCAGAAGATTTTCTGAGCTGCGATGGAACATGCATTTTTGCTTGTGAGAAGGTTGGACGTGTGACACCATTTTGTCGTTTCTACTTTGTTTGTTGGACTGTTACGACGGACTTGTTTGAACTGCGATTTGGGTACAAGTGTTGCGGTCGAGAAACAGAAGAAATCTATTGCAGTTGCTACTATCAGTTGACAGTCTTTTCTTTACTACAACAGTGTGATAAAATATATTCTATCACACTCAGTCACCAATTGCATGTTAACTACTTTGATTTTATAAATTTCAGCTGAAAATAAGTCTAACTGATCAGTTAAAATGTTGAATGCTTCCTGTATGGAAACAGTTAACCTTAGCGTTACCAATATCATAGTCTCATGGCTCTTCTCTAATTTTGGGATGCAAGTGAAGTTTTAGCCATGAAATGTAAGAATATTTCATCAAACATGATTTTGGTCAAAAGATTCAACAAAAAAAGTTCTGTTTTCTTTGGTTCCTCTCTTGTTTCTTTCCTAGCAGCAATTTGTTCAGTTATTCAATATATTATTCATAAATTACTTTTCTGTTAACTTGGAGTGTACTTGGCTACATTTCAGGGTGCATTAGTATACCCAGGTGCACCAGTTAAGAATTTTTTTTTTTTAATCAATATCACCCCATGCAAAGCAGTAAAGCCACTAAAACACAAATAGTTACAGAGTGTGGAGGAATTAGGACTGCCTGGGTTTGCACCAGACCTGAAAATACTCCTTGCACAGACTATCCTGTGTACAATATTCATATCTGCACATATGCTCAGTAACAGTGCAAATATCTCTCTGTCCTTTTCACTGACTCTACATTCATGACATGTAATGCTGCAAACATTTTTCTTTTTCTTTTACTTAGGTAGTTTCAATAGTTGTAAAGGTACATGCCATAGTATTGGCAAATATTTCATTATGTCTGCCTTAATTAAGTGGAATCAAAGCATGTAAAATTATACTCAACATCATTGGCAAACATCTCTTGCACTTAAGTCACTTGAAAGCATAAAAATATACTTAACATCTGTTCTTTGTTCCTTCCTTTGTTTGAGGGATGATAATTATAAACCAAGAATAGATTTGGTCATTTATCAAAAACTAATAAATCTTGAATCGATAAGAATGTGGGAATTAGTAACTCTTCTGCTGTTGCCAATAAAGCAAAGGCAAAATAGAATGCTTCAGATGAAAGTCATTTCTCTACCAGAATTAAAAATCGATCCAAATTTTCTTGGAGCTTCATGCAAACTCAAATCTTGTCCAATAATTTGCTACATACACTATGACTAATTTAGGCTTGTTTATGTAAAAAGAAATTCATTGTCAAAACACACGTTAAGCCTTTCAAAAGTTTTTTAGACAATGGAGAAAAAAAAAGAAATACTGATTATTCTTTTTTAAATTTTCATTTTTTCTCCACATCATTGACAACAAATAATGTTCTGGGTACAATATAAACAATTTCCTAGGTATGACGATAAACTGCATCCGTGTCCTGGGTAAGATGATAAATTACGTCCAGCAGCAAGGCCTCTGATCAGGAGGTTTTGAGGAGCGTGGAACCACCTCTTAATTGCTGATATTCCCAAGTTCACCCTGACCCGAGGTGGTAGCACCTGTTAGGGCCCCAGCTATGGGCAAATACTTAACCCCTAAACTGGGGTAAAAATACTATGAAAGTGTACAAAATAGGTTTTAATGCCAGAAATACTTTGTAAAAAAAATAAATAAATAAATAAATAAAGCAATAAATAAATAAATAAAGCAATAAATTTATGAGGAAAAAAAACTATTACAAGCAATATATTTTTGAAAAAATATTACCAACAATGTTTTTAAAAAATAAATATTAGCAGCTATACATTTTTGAAAAAAATATTACCAGCTATACATTTTTGAAAGAAAAATATTACCAGAAATAGATTTTTGACAAAACAAAATATTACCAGCAATAAAACTTTTGTCGATATTAAATGACCCATCGAGGTTGATATGCTGTAAACCAAACCAAACCATTCAAACAAACAGTAAAAACTGAGTAAATTCTGGTTAATTTAGTCCACTTAAATGAAATCATATTTATGTTCCATTAAAAATTATGCTAAAATATAACTTCTTGTTGCTTAACTTTTGTGTGAGATGACCTTTAAAGACATGGAAGGTAAGAAACTAAAATGATATATATATATATATATATATATATGTAAGCAAATATATGGATATAGAATCCGACAGTATGAAGAAAAATATATGGGAAAAAACAAACAAAAATCCTTATATGCAATAATGCTGTTTTAATGTTAATATGTCGACGTCGGACGTTTCGGTCAATAAACCATCTTCAGGACATATTCAATATAAAATATAAATAACATTATCAAACTTAACATGACAAAGACGATGGACACAAGAACAAGACATATCCAAACAGATAACTAAAAGTTTATGCGATCAACGTTTAGTTTTAAACATGGTCACGTTGTCACCACGTTTGCGACGCTGTGAAAACGTATTCCTAAATTTGAATATTATGAAAGAAAAATGAAAGAAATTCTATTTGATCTAAAATTTATATGTACGCTTGTCGAGCCCACATGTCGACAAGCGTACATATAAATTTTACATCCGCATTATAATTTGTTTATCAAATCTTAATTAGGTATAGATCCATGTCTTCTCCCACCAGCTATAGGTCAATTAGTAAGACTTGTATCAGTAAATCACTATTATCTCCCTTCTATAAAAATTCTTGCTATTTAAAAATATTTTTCTGGTTTGAAATAACCTGCAAAGTGTTGACAAACCGTAGAAAATGAAGGAATTAATCAATTATAAGGAAACAGTTAATCTTATATCCATTACCATCTCGTGTTTTTTGAGTTCCAACTTTCAGAGATCATCTGGTTTTTCCGTTACAGCGTTTTTTTACATTTGCATTGAATTGTCTTTTTGCAAAACACAATTTTTGAATTAGAGATAAAAAACTGACTAAAATGAAACAGAAATACAATCTCAGCAGCAAAAGAATATTATACAGAATCAGTATGCGACAAGAACTGTTTTATGAGACTGCTATGTTTTTATAACTGATTTCATACCAAGCAAGGCAGTAAAGCCACTAAGGCACAGGGGTGTGGAAGAATTAGGAACAGAAATATTACTAATGAGCAGGAAAAGAAAAGAGTAATCAGGAGGACAGTAGATATTGATTGACATTTCATGTTGTGGCAGGAAAAACTCCTAGAGAGAGTTGTCAGCAGTGAGCAGCCTCAATCTTTCTTCCCACTGCACATTGGTGAGATCCCACTGATGATTTAGGTCACTGAGTTTTCCTGTTACTACTTTGAATCAGACTGGCTACATGTTATTGAAAAAGAAAAAAAAATGATGATTTATCAAAAGATATGGCATGAAAGTTTTCAATTACATTGAGTCGATCAATAAGAAGGTTCACTATATTTGAGAAAGGAAAAAAAAATAGTAAAGTAATTTCTTCCTTTGAAATTGATAAGAACTTGTATCATTTTGTATTAAAATAATAAATTATAGAGTAATTGATTTTTGAAAGCAGAAAACCTCTAAGAACTCTTTATTCTTCAGAAAAAAGAAATACTTATCCAGAAAAAATATGAAAAAAAAAAAAAAAAACACAAATTCAAGTTTTAAAAAACATTTTCCTTTTTTTAAAGAAAAATTTTCAAATATTTGGAATTCTAAAAAAAAAAAAGAAGAAATTATGTATTTTCCTCTCTTGGATGTTGGAATAGTAGAATGTATCGCATGTCAGAATGAGAAATCAGAAAGCCAAGTTTGAATTCCAGTTGATTTGGTTTGGTTTATTTAAGTCTTAAAGGGAGTGACAACATCGAGTATTGATACATATGTGCACACCGCTTGTATTTCCATATGCTCTGATACTGAGCACTTTTCTCTCATAATTACAGCATAAATTCAAAACTATTTTTATTATACTTATTATATAAGGTGGTCCAAAATTGTACTACCATTAAAAATCTATTTACCTTTTGTATTCATTTACTAAATGAAATATTTCTTTATATGACAATATATCATTTGTAAATTTTATTGGCCTAATTATGGAAGATGATGTCACAACTTCTTCTCTAGCTGCTGTTCCACTAGTGAGCATTCTTTTT
Source organism: Acanthosepion lycidas (assembly GCA_963932145.1). Classification (NCBI taxonomy): domain Eukaryota; kingdom Metazoa; phylum Mollusca; class Cephalopoda; order Sepiida; family Sepiidae; genus Acanthosepion; species Acanthosepion lycidas. The sequence goes on from OZ010606.1 coordinate 29,605,476, forward strand.
CAAGTGCAGCATGACTTTTTGGCCACCCTAAACTTTGCTAGAAACAAGGAAAAGAGTACGAAACTGCTCTGTGATATCTGTCCTCCTGTATAACAGCGAGGGCTGAATAATCTCCTCAGAGATGAAGAAGAGATGTTAAATGTTGTTCTACAAAAAGATGCTGAGTATATCATGGCTTGATTTGGTTTGTTTTGTTTTACGATATATCAACATCAGTGGGTTATTTAATGCCGACAAAATTTTTAGAATAGATTTGTATGAATAGAATATGTATTCTTTGGTTTAGATTGGTTTGGTTTATTTTGTTTTACGGCATATCAACCTCAATGGGTTATTTAATGCCGACAACATTTTTAGAATAGATTCGTATGAATAGAATATGTATTCTTTAGTTTAGATTGGTTTGGTTTATTTTGTTTAACGGCATATCAACCTCAATGGGTTATTTAATGCCGACAACATTTTTATTGCCGGTAATGTTTTTCTTCAAAAATCTATTTCTGGGAATATTTTTCCTTGAAGAAATCTATAGCTGGTCATATTTTTTTTCTCAAAGACTGTATAACTGTTTGTATTGCTGGTATTTATTTTTTAAAGTATTGCTGATAATAATTTTTCCTTCGAAAATTATTGCTGGTAATAATTTTTTTTATTACAAAGTATTTCTGGTATTAAAACCTATTTTTACACAAGTTTGGGTGTTAACTATTTGCCCATAGCTGGGACCCTAACAGGTGTTACCACCCCAGGTGAGGGTGGACCTGGGAACACCAGCAATTAAGAGATGGTTCCATGCTCCTCAAAACCTCTTGATCAGAGGCCTTGTAGTTTATCATCTTACCCAGGACACGGATGTAGTTTATCGTCTTACCCAGGACGTGGATGCAGTTTATCGTTATACCCAGGACAGCATGTAGGAAGTAGTGTAATTACTCTTTAAGTGTTTATACGTCATGCATCTTTGAGTGTGTGTGAAGTGTATATAGAGTCTTTATAGTTACATATGAAGTTTTTGAAGAAATTAAACAGAATATCTCAAATCACCAGGCTAGGTTAGCAGAAAACATTCTGCAGAAAATAAAAGGAAATGAATATATATATCTGCTAAATCAATCAAAGAATGAGCGTTCATTGCCCTGCATGATTCCAATTCAGTATTGGGAAATATATGGCACCTGCTTGTCTGCCCTGGAACATCGTCAGCGATTCTAATATAGGTTATCAGACCATAAAGTTTTAGTTCAAGGTAGAAGATTTGATTTTAAAATTTCTAGCAAGGGTGCTTAATGTAGCATGATTGTAAGCAATTTTATCTCATAGAACAATTCACAAGTCTAGTGTGTTTCATTCTGATTGGTTGCTTTGCTTAAAGTAAGATATTATTGGATGTTTATAAATCTTAAATATTATTGGATGGTTTGCTTAAAATTAAAGTATTATTGGATGCTTGTAAAACTGTATTAAAAATTGCATATATATGTTTTGAATATCATTTGATAAAATTAAATAAAACACACATTAGATATTACAGAATGCTTTACAAAAACAAAGAGTAATTATTTACACTATTTACACTGTTCGGACTCTTCTCCTCATCTTTGCTGCCATATTCACATTTTGGTGGTTGTGTGCTCTGGCCTTCCTTAGGTGATTGGAATTTTGAATTGAACCCTTTATTTCATCCACCTGGGTACATTGTTCTAGTTCCATGTGCCATGCCTCTTCTGGATGTCTCAGTTATCTACCGTTAAGTCAACTTTGCAGTTTTTGTTCCCCTTTGCTGTAGCCAAGTATTGAACTCGCAACACTTTTATCCACTGGATTTTTTTTCTTATTCTTGCTCTTCTGTTCCTCTGTTTTTCTATTTTGGTATGTTTTTGCATATATTTTTAATTTGACCATTTTTTAAGGTTTAATAAAATCTTGTAGCCTCCACAGATTATTTATGTATGGATAATTCTATGTCAACTCAACCAGCGGTCGAATGGGCACCAACTCAGACCCTGGTGAAATCTTAGGATGTCATACCCACTTATGAAGAAAACGAAAATTCAAGAAGTGAGAGCAAGATCTAAAAGGTCAGCCAATCTAACAGTGACCTGATCCCACAGTCCTCACTCTTGCTCCATATGTGGCCTCCTTTACAAATCACTTGTAGGTCTTAAGTGCCACTTAAGATTATTGCACAAAATTCATAACCGAATCAATTGGTTAAGTTGACAGATCTTCATACGTTGAAACTGATGGGAGAGTTCATTATGTTTCTTATTACTATAAATATTATTTTTGATGTGTACATGTGTTTAAGGTGTTATCCTTGTTTTGTTTTTTTTTTCTTTTTTTAAGGCATTGAACTTAGTAGACGGAGAAGTCCTACTTAAGAAAAATGTGCCTCCCTGCACAAATTAAATCTGTATTCCTTTTATTCATCAGGGAAACCACACCTATAGCCAAAGTTTGCTCTTACCAATTGAACCAGAGAGAATCTGTCATAAGAAAAGTTGACTTCAGTCTAGGAGGCCCTCCATTCAACGATGATGCATCATCACTGCTCAAGCTGTGTCCATAGCAGAAATACGAACAGTGAAGTTGTAAGAAACTTTACAAAAAAGATATCGATTGATAAGAGACAATTAATTTTAGCAACAAGCCAAAGCAATGACACTGACAGTAAAATTTGCAGAGAGAACAGATGAGAAGAACACAGCAGGGGAAATAAATAAGAAAAATTTTTAAGTAAATGAGAAAGTTTTTTACAGTCTGGAATAAATTTACAGATAGAGATAAAAAAAATGATTTTTTAAAAAGAGTTTGATTTTTTATTTTATTTTTTGTTCTGATAATCCTATAATGTTTATAATGTCCTTAGAATCATATGATAAGAAATTCAGTATATAAATAGACAATGTGACATATTGATCTGTTTAAAATATTTATGCTCCCACATTATATAACTGGAAATATTTAAATATAGACACATATACATATATATATGGCCGAGTCGGTTAAGGCACGTCAGTGTAAATGACGGTTCCGTATAGGATGCAGGTTTGAATCCTATCAGAGGACAAATATTTTCTATGAAAATTTCTCGGACATTCAGGCCGGTAAATGTTATTTAATACTGTTTATTATAAACAGAGCATTTACTTAAATACTTGTATCTATAAAAAGAACGTTAAACATAAAAAATGTCTTTAATAATATATATATATATATATATATGATTTGAGGAGTCAGTAGTATCACATATACGTAAGTTAAACAAAAGTTTATGTTTTTCACCCTCCCCGGGAAAAAAACAAAAATTCTATAATATTAATAATGAAGAAGTACAACGTATAGGGCAAATAATGATGAAAATCAAAGCAAATATAAGCCCCCCCTTATCTGCATGTTATCAATGTGGAGGACTACACTGGAATAAGGATTGTTGTTTTAAATATAAAAATTGTCTTGTGTGTGTAAAAATGTGTCACAAGGCATCCCAATGTAGGAACAGAAAATCTACTAGTAGGATAAGAGCTACTAGAATGCATGACGAAGACAATATGAACATAAGGAAATAAAAAGATTAAATTGCAACTAGATTCAGGTTCAGATCTGACGATAGTTAACCTACAAACATGGAGAAATCTTAATCGACCAACAATGTTACAGACACAGAAAATTGTTAAGTCTGTTACAGGAAAGCGTATAAAATTCGAAGGAGAAGTAATCCTAAATGTAAAATTTCACGGGAAAACAAGAAAACTCAAAATATTCGTAATGAAGGATACAGAAAATCTGGTGGGCACAGACTGGATGCAGAAGTTCGACGTATGGGATTTACCTATCAGCTCTTTTTGTAAAAAGATAGAGTACGAACCATCAGAAGGGACAAAGTTAAAGGAAGAATTACATAATCAATTTTCCGAGGTATTTTCGAGCGGGTTGGGACGATGTAACAAGTCTGCAGCCAGAATTGAATTAAAAGAAAATGTACAACCAGTATTTAAAAAGAAGTGGAACTAGCCATTTGCTACCATAGAGAAAGTCGACAAAGAATTAAAGAGAACTTTGAAAAAAATAATTAACAAACTAGGAAACGCGATGTACAGAATACAAGGAGAAAAATTTATCCACAGAAGACATATTGACCAAATACAAAAAAGACGGGTTGAAGAACCAAGCTCGTCACCCACTGAAAATGATGATTCAATGGAGGTGATATTTGAAGCTTTTGAGATTCAAAGACTACAAGAAGACACAGAAATTAGAAGGACTAGCAGGAAAAGAAAATTTACAGAGCCTCTGATTATCGATCATAAAAGGAAAAGATATTAACTCCCCTGCCAAAAAAGAGATTTAAGGAGGGGGGTCAAATTTCTATCAGCCATGACCAGGTTCTCCTGTTTGTGTGGCATGGTGCAGAGTCCAGTTACCAGATATAGGATCTTTCAGCAGCCACCCAGGGCAGCACTACCTCTGCAAGGTACTTGATTTAGGCCTCTGTTTTGAGTCTGAGGCCCTGTGGGAAGATGAATGGTGGTATAACATCGCCATCACTAGTGATCACTCTAAACACCTTCAGAATCGCCATTAGACTCATCCAACTCTTTCCAGATTTTCTGTACTGTCCCCAGATTGACATTCAAACACTCTGAAATGTTCATATTGGAGCTTTTGGCAAGAATGCCAAGCAGTACAGCATGCTGTTTCCAAATTTCTGGTGGAGGATATTGTGTCATGGTGCTCTTTTTCTCACAGATGGTGCCCGACTGACCCTCTTCTACTGTGCAGTTCATAAAATCCAAAACAAACAACACATGCACAAAACTAAAAATATAAAATGGTGTCAATTTACCCATTGCACACTATATTCACAAATATTAAGAATAAAATCTAAAACTTAAAATATAAAATTAACTGAGAGCTCAATGCCAAAATCAACAGATCATAAATATAATATAATAATATATGATAATACTATCAAATCTGTTACTCAGGGTTTCATGCAATGATGATCATCAGGCGGATGATTGCCTGCATAAAACTTTGAATGATATGTTATTATTATTGTTGTATTATATAGATCATCTGTGGATGACAATATATATATGCTTCAGAGAAATCTGGTTCAGCTCTCTTGAGAGAAAGATACTTTTAAAAATAGTGGCTCATACCGTTATTAATGCATTGCTCTTCAACTGAAGTGAATTGAGCTCTCCAGACGACTGGTGTATTTCACACAGAAAATGTTAAAATTTCCCTTTCTCACTGCCGTGTGGCGATTACCTTGAAGTAGAATCTCTGACTGATGCCAGATTGGTCAGGTTTTGATCCTGGCTTGAAGCAATCGAATGTCTAGCCAAACTGAAGGGCTGAGATACAGTGAAACAGTCTGTGAATGACAATATATATATATAAATAAGTTGTTGCCTCTGTTTGTCTGTTTGTTATCAAACTCCTCCTAGGGTTTAACCATATATATTTTAAAAAATAAATTACCCGGGGGACTTGGATAAGTATTGCTTCATTTTGATTGAAGGGGGTCTCGGGGCAAAAAACCCCACCACTGGAAATTTTTTTCCCTTTGACATAAATTAATTTAAAATTTGAACAAGGGAATGACGCCTAGGGTACTTGGATAAGTATATTTCATTTTGATCAATGGGGGGTTCTGCGGGGCACAACTACCCCACTGAATCCCCTCCTTTGATATAAATTAAATTCAAATTTGAACAAGATAATGACTCTTAACCAAAATATAGAAGGAGAAAGCCAGAAGATGGAGGTTACGTCAGCAAGATCATTGACTAATACTGAACTGCATCATTTTTCTCCACAAATTATAACAATGATTTAAAATCATCATTTTCTTCCCCAAAAAGTATGACACACAACAAGGCACAAGTAATTAGGTTAGTATATATATATATATATATGATAAAAATATAGTTTTAAGATATGTTATATTTATGGGTAAAAGTGCTCAGTATTAGATATAGAGCATGTATAAACATAAGAGTGGACTTTAAGGTCAACACCAAATGGTGATAGTTTGTTTTATGCTTGAAAGCTGTTGTGTAGAAAGACTGATTAACCTTCTTTATGCTTATTATTGAAATATGGATAAATCCATCTGCTATGTGTAGAATGTCTACTCATGGAACAGTGGTTAAAAGTGGCTCACAAAAGGGTAGTGCTTATCAGTCATAAGCTTATTGCACTGAACTATTGTATTTTCAATCCATGTTTGCATGTGGTTAAACCCTTCTTCGCTTGGCCTTTTTTTCCAGAGTTTTCCTTGGAGTTTTACTAACCAGCAATGATGAATGGTATACAAAATTTATAACAAAAGCAATTGAATTTCAATAATGAAACAGACTGTTTCCGCTTGATATTTTACGCATCTGGCAATTGTCAGTCATGGATTAAGAATGGATAGTTTTCAATCTGTGCCTGATGATTGTCACATGCATGAAACTCATAGACCAAATGATGAGGAATAAGACATAAAATATTTATTATTAGTATAAATTTTAGTTCTATTATTTTACATCAAGCACTCTTATTATCACCAGCCACTCAAGCGCCCTACAAGGCTGGCATCCTGCTCTCACCCCTTCACTTTTGAAACTATTAAATGTAGCCGTCTCTTCTACTCCAATAGTTTCATATCTCGCACCTCTCGCCTGTGGAACTCCCTTCCCTATTCCAGTTTCCCTGAGTGCTATAATCTCCAACTATTCAAATGTAATGTCAATCGACATCTCCAGTTGCCTTGATCTATCCACTATCCTTCTCCTCATCACTCCTATCTGATCTTGATCCAATTCTTCTGTAACCCCTTGCGTCCTAGTGGCTGCCCACCTTGCTTGGGGTGAAAAAAAAAATGGCAAATACCAATGATATCTGCCATAACCAACACTTTCATTCAAAAATGCATTAAAAACTTTGTGGGTCTTAATGTATGTGTCCGACAAGGTCATTTTCTTGAACTTTTTTTATTCTTTTAATTAATTTGTCTCACATGTTACTATTTTTATTTCTTTGCTCACAATTCTGTGCTATGTGCCTATTATAAGAAATTATGACCACCTAAATTGCCAGTCATAGACTCAGTGCCTACATCAAGAATGGGTTTCCCTGTGACAGGGACACAAAAAAAAATGAGAACCCTGATCTCCCATATATGTGCTTCCACATAGCACTTATCCATAGTATTCATCTTTGTATCATCTTCAAGATGAAGGGTCAGTAATCTTCGATCAAATATCAGAGAGGATTGACAATATCCTCATCAAATTTCCCTCAGCCAGCTTTCACATATGCAGTGGCTTCAATCTTAACCACAAAGAGTGGTTAGTCTACTCTAACAAAACTGGTGAGAAAGGCAGAGACTTCTCCATCATCTATGAATTAACCCAGATCATTGAAGAACCCTCCCAAATTCCAGATGTGACAGGACATCAGGTGGACCCCCTCAAACTTTTTTCTAACATCCTGCCCTGACAAATGCTTAGCAAAAGTTTTACCTCAACAGTTTCTACCTCATAACTGGCATGTCATACCATTCCCTAGTGAGTATCCAGAATGACTCTAAACCAATGACATCCTCTGGTTTATTGTTCCATTGAATGATTACTTACTATATGATGGAAGACTGGGTCAGCTTTCAGTCCTACATGACAAAAGCTCCTCTCCCAACCTACTTCAAACATGCTTCCCCCCAAAACTGCTGTCCTAATCTCTGAATGGATCCTTTCTGCAATGGAGTGTTTTATACCCTCAATAGAATTCCAGCAAAAATCAAACAGTCAGCCCTGGTTTAACTCTGAATGCACTGCAGCCATAGCTCACTGGAACCACTAGTTCAAAATCTATTGCAAGTAGCAGTGTCGTCTGGCCCTTACTACTTTCAGAATGGCCCATAATCACTGTAAGAGAGTTCTGGAAAATGCAAAGTGCAGCTATGTGCGAACTGTCCAGGCCAAGGTTGAAAAGAAACAAATTGGATCTGATGAATTCTGGAAGATCACCAACAAAATTATTATAAATGGCCCCAAGATCATAACCTCCTTGACAGAAAAGTCCAACCCCTTTGCGTTGATCTTTGCCCCAAACTCAATGTAAGATGACAAAGTTCATCCCCTTCCCAACTTCCCACATACTAATTTCAGTAAGAGAAGTCTCTAGACTTATCAAAGTTCGTAGTTAATATTGTTGGCCTTTTCTTTTTTATTATTAAAACAAAGCCACAATGTGCTAACCATATTCGGAAATTAAAAACATCCCTACCACACACTAAGACATACACATAATGCATACACTCAATTAAGCTGAAAAATCGAATCATCCTTGATAATGGCTAAAGGTATAGCTGAAAGCGCTCGGAAATATAAAACATTTGGACAGTTCTTACACACCCTTTGTCCAGAAAAGAAAGTTCTTGTTCAAACACAAGAAAAATTAAATAAAAAGCTTAACCATAGTACCCTGTCTGTCATTTTTAATGAAACATGCATATATAATATATATATATATGTTATTTGTGTTATAAAGAAAGTATTTCTTTTTGATCAATTCACCTCTAGTAATTTCAACTATTTCTTTCAGATTCTAAGTAGAAATGTCCTTTTTGTTTCCATTTTCCTTAAAACTTTGCCATTGCTTACATGTTCAGTTCAATGTATTCTCAGCAACTATCTGTAGAACTTAATCTCTGTTGACACAAGTCTCTTCATCTGAGAGAAGACTGTTCTGCATTCACTCTAATCAAAGAACTGATATTATATGACCATTCGTCTCCACGGTGATTATAAATTTTAGCAGCACTTTTAGGGCTCGACAGCTTTATATTGACTTGACTTAGTAGCAACATTCTGCAATCTAAAATGCTGCCAGATAATTTAATGCCTTGCTTATATTACACAACAAATTGTTTGTTTAGTTGTGTCATGTGCCACCCCTTAAGTGGCACCCATATCCTAGGTATGCCACTGAAAAATATCTGTAGCATTTCTTTTATAAGCTTTAGGAAAATACAAGAAGTTATTTAAAACAAATGTTATGTCAGTGGTTTCTAAACTTGTTTCCCTGGGTCACATTTTCAGAATTAAAATTTGCTCATGCCATACCAAATTTTATGTGATAAGTACATTTAAAAATAAAAAAAAGCGGTTTAAAGGGAGATAACTGTGGATTCAAAGTCAGCATATAAACATTGATAACTCTCTCCTTCAGTTTGCAGACCCTAGTTACTATATTCTTAATACTTGATATAATGCAAAAATATCACAATGATAAAATCAGTCAATAATTATTTATAACTGTTTATACTGGGACTCATGCATGCAATTACAAGGAATCCATAATAATATCTTAAATTTTGTAATCATATTTATTTTTGGTTTATGAATTTTTTGAAACTATTTCTAAATCTTTGATTGTCTTTCAATGAATCTGCCTCACCGGCTACCTCTTCCGTTGCACCTATAAGGCGCGCCACACCATTTGGGAACTAAAAGTCTACATAAACAACATCAAAATTTAAATACCTTCAAAACATTAAGAATACCATGAACAGAGTATTTGATAAATAAGGAAGTTTAAAAAGAATAGGAGCTATAAAGAAACTACTGCTAACAATCAGATAAAGATACAAGCACATCACCAATTTTCCGTCTCAACTGTTATCCTCTTTAGCTGCAGGTGAGCTGTACTGTCTGGGAAGCACTGTGTTAATGCCTATCTACTTCTCATTTGTGAAAATTACAGGTGTTATGTTCAGGAACAAAGAAACATGGAGGCAAAGCTCTGGACTTACAATGGGTGTGATATCTTCTTTGTGCTTTGGGGGTAAGCAGTAAAAATGTTTGACTTTGTCTGAAGATGGCATCCCAGTAAGCATTAATTCATTTAATCCATCTCTTTTGTAAACTGAATTGAAAGTTTTTTGAACATGCATTATTATTTTTATTCACCTTATATAGAAAATTAATTGTAAGATAACTAGAAGACCTAGCAGAATTTATTATAATCTTCTATGTGCCGTGTCCCCCAATGCTGGTGTAAGGGTCTTGCGAGCCCCCACTGAATCTATGATATGCCCACACTCTACTACATCTCAAATTTCATAAGGTAGTTGTGGTTATCCGCGTGAGTTTGAATCCTTGTCGCCAAGTTGTTGCAGATTCTGAGATCGGTCTCCAAGGAATGACAAACGCAATAATTAAATATAAGAAATAAAATGTATTTACACAATCATACAAAGAGTAATACTGTTAGTAAGTCCAGGAACGTGGTTAGTAGCAAATACAGATAGATAGATATAGTCTCGAAGTAGGACTTCCTTAGAGTCTACGTGCTTGTAACTGACTTCTACAAGAGGTTACCTCACACTATCTGACTACCGACTACCAACTGCCGACCACCGACTGCCTCTCACTGACTGTAACTCTGGGTATTTAATGGCAGCAGTCCAGTTACACTTGGTAGAGTCCACTTATATGAAAAAGGGGTGGACCCCATAACAGTAGTATTCATAGAAAATACATGGTAACCTAATTTTTTACAATGATGTTTACACTGTACAAGGCACAAGAACCACTTGAAGTAGTGCCTTTAGAGAGTTAGAGGTACCACTTGAAGCAAGGAGATATTGCCACCAAGTCACAAATGGCCACCAAAAGTCAAAGAGAAAAAAAAAGACTTGAGAAGGAACCAGAAACCCAATCCTAAACAGAAAACAAAGGATAAACTATGACTCCTGTTCAAAAAAACAGAAATGAGCATGAATCGGATAATAGGTGAACCTGTCTATTACTAAAATTATGTGCAGTAATGGATCATATGTAATAAAGGTGAACAACCCAACGAGAAAAGAATTGAAAATAAATACAATGTATCTAAATACAAATTCAAGACATGCTATAAATCAATCATTCCATGTTTTGCGGTAATTTTTAACATCAACTTGAGATTTCTCTTGTTTAAAAAGCTGAATAATTTTAACACATTCAACATTATCGTTTAAAAAAAAAATAGTGAATTTTATATAGTGTTCATTCAGGACTTAACATGAGCAAAACATTGAATTTAGCTTCGACCAAAGCTCAAACAGAAGAAACAAGAGATAGCTAAATCCTCTAGGTAGGTACAGCCAACCTGCATCAAAAATCAGCATTCAAAATCCAGGCCTTTAACTAGACTCAAACACCAACTGCTTTTTGGAAAATATGTAAATCTTTTAGGTCACAAGTTCAGCCCAGGTATCTCTGGTTATAAATTTTATTATAGCCTAATTATTTACGATAATTGATCATATGCAATATAGGTGAACAACTAAAAAAATTGAAAATAAATACAATGTATCAAAATACAAATTAGAGACATGCCATCAATTGATCATTCCATCTTAAATAAATCAACAATGTTTTGCAGTAATTTCTAACATCAACTTGAGATTTCTCTTGTTAAAAAGTTAAATAATTTTAACACATTTAACCTTATGGATAAAAAATAGTGAATATTATATAGTGTTTCTTCAAGATTTAGCATGAGCAAAATGAATTCAAAGATTTGTATGAAAAAACAAGATCCCAGAATAACATCAAAATATGCAAATATTTTTCATCCTTTAATAGTCAGTTTTGCTGAGTTTAATGTGTGACATATATAAATAAATATAGCTAGAAAAAAGTAGAAGTTGATAAGATATTGAGGGTCAAAAAATAGTGCCTGGGGCTCCCAATCAGGCTTGGGGCACCCAATCAGGCTTGGGACGCCACCAGTTGGGGACTTCAGTGGTAGTATGCACCGTCCCTGCATATCTCCACAATTTCCCATTGTTTGTAGCTCATAGTAAAGTTTCTCTCTGAATTTTCAAAATGATGAGTTATTTACATTTGGACTAATATTCTCATCTTTGTTGTTATTCCTTACTCTTATTTTGTGTGTGTGTGTGTGTGTATATATATATATATATATATATATATATATATATATAGATAATATTAGTGGTAAATATACATATATATGCAAAATCCACAGGAGCATATATACACACTCTCATAATTACACTCTCTCTAAATTCTATTTTTATTTCCGGAGTAGGTTTTTTTCTGTTTTCTTTTTGAATTTGTAGGTCTGATGAATTGGATCGTATTTACGATTCCAATGGAATAAATTATGACCATGGAATATTAGTGTTTAAGCCTTTTTATTATATTTTTATTATATATATATATATATATTTGTGTACTTAGGCAACAATTCTTCTTTCATCAACATTTACTTAAATATGATAGACAAGGTGCTTTGGTTTAGTTTTTATACAGTTTCTCATGTAACCTGATAATTTTTTTTTTAGATGATTGTATAAAAACTAGATCAAAGCATCTTGTCTGTCGTATTCAATTTTATATACTCTGGATTTAAATTTTTGAAGATGGTAATTATCAGAGAAGCAAGAAATCAAAAAGGGGTTCTACAGATGAGAAGTGCAAAAAAAAAACCCCCAAAACTGTCAGAATAGAAATAACGATTGCATTTAGCTAGTTCAGTAAAATGTTGAGACCTAGCTGCCAATCTAGTAGCATGCTTAAATTCATGTAGTCAAAGCACTATGGAAAAAAAAGCTTATTATCTGAGCAGCTATTGTTAAAATATTCATAGAACAGAGAGAAGGAAGCCATGTCATGTCAGTGAGTTGTACATAAGTGAATATAAAATAGCTTCTCCAATTTCTCATTCTAAGCTGTTATCCATTACACCATCAACACATTCTGATAGTTTGGAAATGCCTTTCTCTGTGGTTTTGAATTTAGAGATTTTCTTCTCTTAGACTGGTTACCAATCAAGGCTATAGAAAACAGTGTACCCTGCCATTTAACCCATATCTATGTAGGAAAGTGAGAGATTCATGACTTTCCCAAGGGCATTTGTGAAAACTGTTTTTCCTTGGTTCCATTGATCATAGCTCTCCACAACTTCTTGTCATTCTTGCTCTAAATAGCTTCACTGTTTTCCCTTGCTTCTCTTGTCTTCAATATGCCCTTCTTCTATGAACTATATCCCTTTAGGACATGGAAATCACAGCTCTCCACAACTTCTTGTTTCTTGTCCTTTGTGCTAAAGTAAGCATCACTGACTAGGATGAAAACTGAACCTGATTTGCCGTTTCCATTCTCAGTGCCAATAACCGATTAGGAAGAATCAACCAAAATTAAGTCTTCTAAAAGCATTCTCTCATGCAGTAGACATAAACACGAGGAAACAAATCTGATTAGATTGATGACAATTATATAATGCCCACAGGACGTGGTCCCTGTCAAAGACTGGAGGAATTATGTCTGCTGCAATAGTTATCTGTGAATTCTATTACTCTTGGACATTAAATTGTCAAAACAATCTGATTTCCTTACTACAGGGATGTGATGTGAATCTTTAAATTCTTCAACTTTCTTTCAAAACAAGGTTATTGCAAAACATCACAGCTGAAACAGAGAACGACAATAAGAGAGATAAAGAAAATTTTCTTGGTTTTTTGTGGAGGTTTTTTAAATGAAAGATAACAGTAACAGTGATTTATTCTTATCAAAAAGGGAAATGACACACACAAAACTAAAAAAAATCAACATAATCTCAATCATACTAACAATTAGCTCATAAATTATGTCAAACTTAGCATGAAAATAATAAAAATAATAAAATCCTCTATTTAACAGATGAAACCTCTTGGTGAGCAGACTGAACAATTACCAAAATGTTTGTCTATGAAACCACGATGTTGAGGTTCTATCTGTAATATCTATCAGATAAGTAACAAATTTTATTTGTATCAATTCTATATAAGTTTTAAATTCAACTGAAAAATGTTTGTTTAATTTCTTTATAATTTTCCAGTTTTTAAATAAATTGTACATCAAAATTAAAATTGCTGATAACCTGACCAAAGATCATGACCATTTCCTTCTCAATCATTATCAAGAACTGAATGATGTCAGTATTGTAGACAAGATTCTTTTTACAACATCCTAGCATTTTGAAAATGCTAATAAATTACAACGCATATTAGTAGACAATAGCAAAATACTACATAGCACTCATTGCAAGGAAAGACTGAAAATACTCTAAGCTATTATTATACAAAAGAAACAATCTGCATTAAATCAATCTTTCAGCACAGGAGATTGTGCTTTAAAGTGTACATAAAATATTTAATATGCATCTTGAATAAGATTATTGGATCAGATTTATACATGTATAATTCCTTGCTTTACAAACAACTGAAATACAAACATTATCATGAGACATATTAGTAGACAATAGCAAAATACTACATAGCACTCACTGCAAGGAAAGACTTAATATACTCTGAACCAGGGGGTGGCAAGGTTTTGATGACTTATGTACATACTTAGGGTTTTAAAATCAGTGTGCCAACAGCATACCTATTTTTATGCAAGTCAAGGTCAATATACCTGTTCTACAATATATTTTATATAGTAATATATACAATAATATGTAAATGAAATTAATAGAAATAAACAGCTTTAAAAATTTTATTGTCTGTTCAAAATAGCTGAAAACAGGATTCATAACCAGGTGATCGGAGACAGATTTTTCATGGTCCAACTGCAATACATCAACAATTGTATGACACACATTAGTAGACAATACCAAAATACTACATATCACTCATTGCAAGGAAAGACTGAAAATACTCTAAGCTATTATTATACTAAAGAAAATAATCTGCATTAAATCAATCTTTCAGCACAGGAGATATTACTTTAAAGTGTGTATAAAATATTTAATATGTATTTTGAATAATAAAATAATTGTATTGGATTCAAATACATGTAAAATTCATTATCAACAACCAAAATACAATGATTATCATAAGACATATTAGTAAACAATAGCAAAATACTACATAGCACTTATTGCAAGGAAAGACTCAATATACTTTAAGTTATCATTATACAAAAGAAAAAAAATTAAAGAGAATATCTTTCAGCTTAGGAGATAATACTACTGACAAGCTATATTCATAGCTGCTTTCACATACAAATTTTATCGTCTACTCAAAATAGTTGAAAACATGAGTCATAACCAGGTGATCGGAGACAGATTTTTCATGGTCCAACTGCAATGTATCAACAATCATATGACACATTAATAGACAATACCAAAAATACTACATAGCACTCATTGCAAGGAAAGACTGGAAATACTCTAAGCTATTATTATACAAAACAAAATAATCTGCATTAAATCGATCTTTCAGCACAGGAGATTGTACTTTAAAGGGTGTATAAAATATTTAATATTTATTTTGAATATGTTATATAGGAATAAAATGTCAATGCTGACACTTGAGTTTGAACACAGATCGCCAGGGAGCAAACACAGGCAATCCCATTATTGAATTTAGTGGATCATGTGACCATAAAGAAAATGCATATATAGGAAATCGTGTGACGTCTATATTGATCTCTATTACTATTTGGATCACCATTTCTACTCTACCCTCTATTAATATACAAACTGCTATTCTCTATATGGATTACTATTCGAGCAAGTATTATCCAGCAAGTACATGGATAACAGCTTGGATTGAGGAATCAGATAGCCGAGTTTGAATTCCAGTCAAATCCATTACATTCACTTACGTGCTAATACCCTTGGGAAAGGTATGAATCCTCTTCTCCCCCACCTACAGGTAAATAACAGGACAGACCAGATTCTATAGCCTTGGATGGCAACTGGCCTACTGCAGAAAGAAATAGCAACCTACTGTGGGAAAGAAATCTGTTTCGTCAGTCATGTATCAAAAGATAAATGATCGCCTAAGCATGTATCACGCAGACACATAACTGACTGACAATTAGTGTGAGATTATTTGAAGGTGTCTGACATCAACATTGTTCAACGGTGTACTATAGTTGTATCTGCGATTACAAACTCTCTACTACAATGAGCATTACGAAAGTGACAACGTGCATTTGTTGACATCACAAAAGTGGCAATGAGTGTTCGTTGACATCACAAAAGAATAATATAATGATTATATTGGATTTATAGACATGTATAAATTCTTGCTTTACAAACAACCAAAATACAATCATTATTTTTTATTCTTCATTTACCTTATATTTTATAGGTTCTATGTGGTATTAAGTATTTTTAATTGCCACCTTTATCATAATTGAAATTTACCAACTACGATCATGTTTCATTATACATCTGTAGCAAGAAATCATTTAAACAATTCTCTTACATTTAACCAACTTGGTCTGTATCATTTTTTCCCAGTTTATTTTGCAGTTTTTGATTACATTTTATCTTCAATGTCAATAATCCCTTAACAACATTAAATTCTGATATAGGGTTGTGCAAGCAGCACACATTTTCATAGGTTTACTTGTTACATATCAAAATATAGTGCAATAGGTGTATATCTATCATCATATCAGAAACACCCAAAATAGAACTATTAATATAAGACAATTATTAAAAAACAATACCAAAATACTAAATAGCACTCATTGCAAGAAAAGACTCAATGTACACTAAGCTATTATTATACAAAAGAAACAATTTGCATTAAATAGAATATCTTTCAGCTTAGGAGATATTACTACTGACAAGCTAGATTCATAGCTGCTTTTACATACAAATTTCTATTCGGATCACCATTTCTACTCTATCCTCTATTAATATACAAACTGCTATTCTCTATATGGAGCAAGTATTATCGAGCAAGTACATGGATAACAGCTTGTGTTGAGGAATCGGATAGCCGAGTTTGATTTCCAGTCAAATTTATTACATTCAATAATAATATAATGATTGTATTGGATTCATATACATGCAAAATTCCTTGCCTTATCAACAACCAAAATACAACGGTTATCATAAGGCATATTACTAAACAATAGCAAAATACTACATAGCACTCACTGCAAGGAAAGATTCAATATACTTTAAGCTATTATTATACAAAAGAAACAATAAACATTAAAGAGAATATCTTTCAGCTTAGGAGATATTACTACTGACAAGCTAGATTCATAGCTGCTTTCACATACAAATTTTATCGTCTGCTCAAAATAGTTGAAAACATGAGTCATAACCAGGTGATCGGAGACAGATTTTTCATGGTCCAACTGCAATGTATCAACAATCATATGACACATTAATAGACAATACCAAAATACTACATAGCACTCATTGCAAGGAAAGACTGGTAATACTCTAATGCATGCATATACAAAAACAATCTGCATTAAATCAATCCTTCAGTACAGGAGATTGTGCTTTAAAGTGTACATAAAATATTTAATATGCATCTTGAATAATAAGATTATTGGATCAAATTTATACATGTATAATTCCTTGCTTTACAAACAACTGAAATACAAACATTATCATAAGACATATTAGTAAACAATAGCAAAATACTACATTTGCACTCACTGTAAGGAAAGACTCAACATACTCCAAACTATTATTGTACAAAAGAAACAATCAACATGAAAGAGAATATCTTTCACCAAAGGTATTTTAAAGTGTATATAAAATCTTTAATGTCAACATAAATATTAATAACATGTATCAAATTTATGTTACAATTTTTCCAGTGCAATCAAGATGTGGTAAACTGTTCAAAACACACATACAATATATATGTATACTAGCAGCATGGCCCGGCGTTACCTGTGCTTGATTCAAAAATCGTACGACTCATAAAGCAATTGCTATCACTCGACTTAAAATATTTTTTCCCTTCCTTGCCTTTAAAGAAGTGCCCTTTGCCATGCTGATGTTGCTACATGCCTTACTTCTTGCCTATTTCACACTGCAAATTTTTTCTAAGCTTTATACTAAACATTAAATCTGTTATGAAAAAAGAACTAAACAAAATGAACACAAAATGATCAGCTTTAAAAAAAGGACTCGTAACTGGAAAAAACGAATGAAAAAAGAATGTTAACAACAAATCCTTTTTCACACCCAACCCAGTCCTGCGGAATCAGAATCAACGTTCAGTTTAAGCAAGCGAATGAGCCAATTGGAGTAAAGTGCCATGCAGATTTAAATTTTTCCCACTTGTGACGAATGCAGCTATCGATTATTTTTGCATGCTAGCATGCTAGTTAACATTCATGTCAGTCAGCTGTTGACTCTCACGCTGGCCAATAGAATCTTCCTGCCTATTCGTGGCAGCAAGCTATAGGCTCTCACTCTGGCCAGTAGAAAATGGCCGCAAACTACATGAAAACTGCCATAGAAGCATGAAAAAATCAATTATTTCCACTATCAATGGGAGTTGGGAAATGCAAAGTTGGTCTTGGCCTTTCTACTAACTTGGAGCATGTGCATGTAAATTTTTGTGCAAATCCATCGAAAATTGCGGTCGTGATTTCGTTACACATACACACACATCCTGCCTTTTATAGATAGAGATTTATTTATATTGAATTTAAAATGTAGCATTACAAAGTGGTTTGCTATCTGCATGCAGGTTTAATCCCTGCATCAAACATGATAAATGTCAGATTTTACAGAAGGTTTTTGTCTTCCTTTAAGTGCTAAGACCCTTTAAGACATAGAGATCATAGCTCTCCACAATTTCCTGTTCTTCTTCTGGCTCTATACCATCCTGCCTTTTTCATGTTTTGCCATCTATGTATACAAACCAGTTAAGTATGTTACTCACTGTTTTGTCTTGCTTCTCTTGACTTCAATATGCCCTTCTTTTTATATGTACCATGATCATTTAGAACATGGAGATCATAGCTCTCCATAACTTCCTGTGCTTTGTAGCTCTAAGCAAGACTTATCTTCTTGGTAACACATTTAATCATTGTTCTGCCATCCATTTGATTGTTTTTGCTGCTTTCCTCTGTCCCTCTTGCATTCAATGCCCTGTGAGTGTTAAATTCACCAAGCCCTCTTTCTTTATTATGCATCCTAGGATTTTCGACTATCTCCTGATTTGATGTATAAGTATCTTTTTTATTTCCATTTTCATCAGAACCTTGTAGTTGCTTATATTTTGGGTCCATGATATTCTCAGTATCCTTCTGTAGAATCCCATTTCTACTGCTTCACACTCCTTCTTCATCTGTGAGAAGATTGTCCAGCATTCACTGCCATATAGGAGGACTAATATTACAAAATAAGTTTAGTAATCTCTTCTTTATTTTTAACAGGAATTTTATGTTTCTTAATACTTTGCTTAGGTTTTAGAAAGCATCTTTCATTATCCCAATGTGCCTTCAGATTTCAGTGTTGTTTTTACTGCCCACTGTTAAAACACTTTGGAGATATTTAGATTTACATAGTTGCTTGATTTTTGGTATCTCCAACTTGCAGTTCATATCTTGTGATTTTTCTCTGGCTGACAAAAGTACATTCTATCCATCTTCTTTCAATTGATGTTTAAATCTTTCTTGTTCACTTTTCACTTTACTATTATCAGTAAATGTCCTTACAGATTTCTCGCTATGTCTGCTATCTACACTGAGTCATCTGCATATATTATTTGTTAAGATTGTGTCTGCCAATTCCCAATACATAGCTCATACTATGAGCTGTCTCTTTTGTAGATGATCATGAATTCTGTCTTGTAGTCAATAGTCAATTCTTCTCACATACATTTAGTATCTGATCTAAAAGTCCTTTCAATATTCCCTCTGGGTCTACCATCAGTAAAGTTTCATCTGTATACTCTTGTGGTTAATATTATATCCATTGATGATAAAGTCTTCCAGGTCACTTAGGATCATCTCATTCTAATGTTATCAAATGCAATAAAATCTGAGGTAATTTGAAACACATGGTGCTACAGCTCAGCCCAGAAACCAGGGTCATTCTCAGGGTGCAGCTTTTTCCACTCAAATGCTTGTGGCTTAAAAAATAACTCTTTGACCACAAAATAAACCCAATAGATGAAATTTTAGTAGCAGTCAAATTTTATTCTGGTTGTAACTCTCTGCTGCAGATAAATGAGTCAGAGGTGAGGTGTGCTGAATTGTCTAATGGGCATGTCTCTCTTTTCATATCATGCCAAGCAGTTTCTTGTCTCTCTCTGGCTCTTTTTGGGTCACTCTGGGACTTTTGTTGCTAGGAACCACTGTCTTATAGAGAAAAGTGTTCTTTGTCTTGTCAGCTCTCTCTAAAAAAAAGTAGTTCATCAAGAACTCAGTCTGGTTTCACTTAGTGACCTTCTTTGTCAGGATCGTTTGACCTGTTTCTTAGGAGGTTCACTCCATTAAGCTGACTTTCTCTACCAAGACAGAACTGTTCAAGATGATTTTCGTCCTTGCATAGCAATTATTATTTCCTATTTGCTTACACTTAGGATGTATGAAAAATGGCAAATATTTCCTTTAAACATTGCTTTTGTATCCAGGATAATGATATTTCTGAAATTTACCCATTTCCATTCGGAAAACTGCCCAATGGGAACATTCTCATTCATGCAAACTAGGAACAAAATGACATATTATTCAAAAGTAGTATTTATTCATTTTAGGGTTACACAAGAGAGACTACAAAAAATTTAGAAGTTAATAGTTTTTCACGATTTATGCTTATACAGTAAATTAATTTCACAAATCAGCCCCCAAATATAGTCTCCCATCATGTTTTCATTATACAATCCTTGCTAACCAGAATGTCTTAGAAATCTTTCAAACTTTTAGATACTTCTTAAAAGATCTTGAAAGTTCCAGAAAATTCTACTTTAGCAACTGAATCTGTATGGAATGGAATGGAAAATAGGTTAATTTCAAAACATCGATGTCCAGATGACAGAAGCAAAATGCGAAGGGAATAACAGTTATTTCCTTTGCTTTTTAGACAGAAACAATTAGGAAGAAATACTAACCAAAGACAAAAATAGGACAACATTTTGTTACAGTGTTATCTATTAGTCTGTTTTATTGTTCATATCTATCTATCTATCTATCTGTCCCAGTCTACTTCTTTCTTGCTATCTATCTATCTATCTCAGTCTACTTCTTTCTTTCTATCTATCTATCTCAGTCTAGTTCTTTCTTTCTATCTATTCCAGTCACTTTCTTTTTTTCTTTCTTTTCTGCTCAGTTTCTATCTATCTATCTCAGTCTACTTCTTTCTTTCTTTCTTTCTATCTATCTATCTATTCCAGTCACTTTCTTTTTTTTCTTTCTTTTCCGCTCAGTTTCTATCTATCTATCTATCTCAGTCTACTTCTTTCTTTCTTTCTTTCTATCTATCTATTCCAGTCACTTTCTTTTTTTTTCTTTTCTGCTCAGTCTATCTATCTATCTATCTATCTATCTCAGTCTACTTCTTTCTTTCTTTCTTTCTTTCTATCTATCTATTCCAGTCACTTTCTTTTTTTCTTTCTTTTCTGCTCAGTTTCTATCTATCTATCTATCTATCTATCTCAGTCTACTTCTTTCTTTCTTTCTTTCTATCTATCTATTCCAGTCACTTTCTTTTTTTCTTTCTTTTCTGCTCAGTTTCTATATATCTATCTATCTATCTATCTATCTCAGTCTACTTCTTTCTTTCTTTCTTTCTTTCTTTCTATCTATCTATTCCAGTCACTTTCTTTTTTTCTTTCTTTTCCGCTCAGTTTCTATCTATCTATCTATCTATCTATCTGTTTCTGTATCTCTCTCTATCTACCTCTATCTGCTCGCCCACTCTATCTATCCCAGACTGCTCACCTCTCTCTCTGTCTCAGTTTGCTCACTCTCTATCTCTCTCTATCTCAGCCTGCCCACACCCTCTATCTCAGTCTGCTCGCCTCTGTATCTATCTCACTTTGCTCACATCTATCTATCTACTCACCTCTCTCTCTCTATAGCTATCTTAATCTGCTCATCTCTATCTCAGTCTGTTCTCTCTATCTCTGTATATCTCTCTATCTATCTCAGTCTGCTTACCTTTGTCTATCTACTCACCTCTCTCTCTATAGCTATCTTAATCTGCTCATCTCTATCTCAGTCTGCTTACCTTTATCTATCTATGTCTCTTCATATCTATTTATCTGTCTCTTCATATCTATGTATCTGTCTCAATCTACTCACCTCTCTTTAGCTGTCTTACTCTGCTCACCTCTCACTCTTTATCTCAGTCTATTCTCTCTATCTGTACCTCTCTCTCTATATATCTCAGTCTGCTTGCCCCCTCTCTACCTCATTATGATCACATCTATCTATCTATCTATCTATCTGTGTCTGTTCATATCTATCTCAATCTGCTCACCTCTCTCTCTCTGTCTAGCTATCTTAATCTGTTCACCTCTATCTATCTCAGTCTGTTCTCTCTATCTCTGTATCTCTCTCTCTATCTAGCTCAGTCTGCTTGGCTCCTCTCTCTAGCTATCTCAGTTTGCTCACATCTATCTATCTATCTATCTCTGTTCATATCTACCTATCTCAGTCCGCTCTTATCTATCTATCTATCTATCTATCTATGTCTGTTCATATCTATAATTAAGAAATAACACTTACTGACCAAAGATAAAAAAAAGTCAAAATTTTGTTACACTGTGTAATTTTCAAAGCAAGTGCATCCTTAGCAAAATATCAGCTGACATTGCTACATGTAAAATGATCAAATCTTAGGAATAAAAAACACTCAACCAGATCATATCAGTCAGTAAACCCTAATTTTTAAAGATGTGCCTAACAGAATGTGATTTTCTAACAAAATTTAAATATCTGCCTTAACTCTTTAAAATTATTTTTGGTTATAAAGACTAAAGAAATCTTTTTAACCCTTTGAGCGAGTGAGGCCTGTGGGTCTTGCCGAACATTGTGGACTGGTGAAACAGAATTTGAAACAAACAATTGTACCAGATAAAAGAGACCACATCACTTGAGGACTCCCAACAGTAGTAACAGCTAAAATGGATAGCACATCGAAAATAATGATATAATCAAGATGTTGATGTTCCACACCACTTCAAACAAAAGGTTGGGAAGGAAATCTCCATTATTACTGGAAAGAATGATAACAGCTACTGGATATGAGAAACCTATTTTACTTTAAAAATTTGTTTTAATTTTATAAATTTCAACCCAAAGCAGTACAGGCTGCTTGGACAGTCAGTCAGTTATGTGCCATGTGTAATACACACTTAGGCGATCATGTATCTTTCGATACATGACTGACGAGGCAGATTTTGTTGCTGCAGTAGGTTGCCATTTCTTTCTGTGGTAGACCAGTTGCCATCCAAGGCTATAGAACCCAGTCTGTCTTGCTATTTACTCATAGTTGGGTGGGGGAAGAAGAGCATTCATCAGCACATAAATGAATTACTCAATTCGAGCCATTATCCATTACTCCACCATGCCTTCTCGGACAATAAATGGTAAATGTTTCATTATAAGGAAATGGATAAATTTACTATTACCATTAGCATTCTTATTTAAATCTCTTTCGTTATGCATTTGAGGAAGGCTGTAAAACAGACCAGCCAATCTATTATGGTGACAGTGTCAGCAACAAAAAAAAAAAATAGAAAGTTTTAACCTATTTCCCTGAAAAATTATTTTAAAAGAAAGATTTTATAAATTTTAACCCAAAGCAGTACAGACTGCTTGGTCAGTGAATGCTGAATGTTTCCTTATAAGGAAACGGCTAATATTACTATTTTTTATGTGAACTTCATTTAATTCAAACTGCTTTACCATTGCAAATATTTCAATATTTTTCTTTCATCTATTTCCGCTTTTATAGTGAATGCTGATAGCTGCAATAAACACACAAAGTTTAAAGTAAAAATAAAGAAACTGACAATTATTTATCTGCTAGAAAGACCGATGACAATTTCTCAGTTTCTTTATTTGAATTTTCTGATGAATCTTAATTCTTAAGTTAATTAAAGAATAAGCGTATGGTGAGTTCTACGATAATAAAATATCTGTAGAAATTCACCTATCGCATCGTTAAATATTTGAGCTTAAGAACAGTTGAGGGGTTCTCCCCTTTTTACACAAATGGACTCACCCACTATATACATATACTACTGCTACGTGAAGAGACGAGAGACAAGACGGAGCAACCAAGGGTGAAGGTAACAGACAGACCGAACAAACGAACGTAGCGAGCAAGAGTCACCATGAGCAAGCACGTAGACTCACTAAGAAGTCATACAGCGATACTTCAATACCAAAGACTGTATAGATATTTTGCTACTAACCCGTATTCCTGGAACTACTAACCTGCTTTACCAGTTTGTATTATTACGTTAATACATTATTTTCCTATATTCATTCTTGGCGTTTGTTATTTATTGGTACCGGATTTCAACTCAAAATCCACAACAACAACTTTAGCAAAATATTGCATTAGCAATCATAAATATGAATGCTGGTACAAATGGAAAGACTGGAAATTGGCAACATTTCACTTTAATTAATTAATTAATTAATTAATTCCTCCCTCCCTCCATTCATTCATTTTTGCCCTGAAACCAAGTAATGTCTTTCCTCCTCTTCCCACGTGATCAAGATGGAACAGTTCATTATTTATTAGGTATTGGCAGGGTATAATGGTTGTGCTAATCAATGGAGAGTGGGGCAAGTACAATTATAATAGGTTTACTCATTCAATAACTATTTATTATATTGCATAAGACTGAGTGTTTTTGTTACATTATTTATCTTTTTGATTATATATTTTATATTAAATTATATAAAGCAAGGTGATAGTGTCATTAAGACACAAAAAGTTACTGGAAGAGAAAGAGAAGACTTTAATGAGGAGAAAGGACAATAAAAGAACAGTATTCAGAACCAGGCCATTGCATGAAAGTCTATATATCTGGACAGCTGGTATAGAGATCAGAATGATGTGCATTTTGTTTACAAAAACACAACAGTCTTACAACCTTGAACTTCAGCCATGACTTGACCCAGGTATTTCAACCACTCATGAAATGTTTTATCTAATATTGTGCCACCAGAGAAATTTCAACTAACCACAGTATGTTTTATGTAATACTAGGCTGCCTAAAGTTGGATGAACTGCACAAGTTTTCATGAGCAAAATGTACATTTTTTGAGTATGTGGCTTTAAGATATATACAGCAAGGGCCGAGATCTGTACTCATAAGAGGCTTAGGGTTCATAGGGCTAAAAAAATTGATTGGTTGTTATTTGCCAGAATTATTAGAATACTAGAAGTTAGCTGACTGAAATCAGATATATTTTTGCAATCATTAATTAGATTTAATATCCACTGACACATTCTCTGGAACTGATAAAATCTTACTGTACTGGAAGTCTAAATTTGGAAAATTGATTGCATTTTCTTCAAGATCTATGACTTATGTATTACATTTCTCTGCCTTAGTTCACCTGCCAAAAATGTATCATGAGACGACAAAAGAAAGAATAAATCTAGGATTGGTTGGTTTTGTTATGCAAATGAGTGCATATATATTAACTTGGCACCGAGTCATGAAAGTAACACTTAAAAGTCTGGGTTGATTTATAAAGGACAAGTTAATTTATTCTATTTTTAACCCAGAAATAGACATTCATCAAAAGCTTTGAAAGTATGCCATTTTAGTACAAAGATCAACTAATAAAATTATATGAAATATAAAATTTCAATAAGGCATTTTCTATAAAAGAGATTGACTGAGAGAACAATAGAAAATTTCAAGATGACATTATAAAATAAAACTATATAAAATTTCAATATGATATAAAATGTGACTATATAAAATTTCAATGACATTATAAAATATGACTATATAAAATTTCAATGACATTATAAAATATGACTATATAAAATTTCAATATAACATTATAAAATATGACTATATAAAATTTCAATGACATTATAAAATATGACTATATAAAATTTCAATAGCATTATAAAATATGACTATATAAAATTTCAATGACATTATAAAATATGACTATATAAAATTTCAATAGCATTATAAAATATGACTATATAAAATTTCAATATAACATTATAAAATATGACTATATAAAATTTCAATGACATTATAAAATATGACTATATAAAATTTCAATGACATTATAAAATATGACTATATAAAATTTCAATGACATTATAAAATATGACTATATAAAATTTCAATATAACATTATAAAATATGACTATATAAAATTTCAATGACATTATAAAATATGACTATATAAAATTTCAATGACATTATAAAATATGACTATATAAAATTTCAATGACATTATAAAATATGACTATATAAAATTTCAATGACATTATAAAATATGACTATATAAAATTTCAATGACATTATAAAATATGACTATATAAAATTTCAATATAACATTATAAAATATGACTATATAAAATTTCAATGACATTATAAAATATGACTATATAAAATTTCAATGACATTATAAAATATGACTATATAAAATTTCAATGACATTATAAAATATGACTATATAAAATTTCAATATAACATTATAAAATATGACTATATAAAATTTCAATGACATTATAAAATATGACTATATAAAATTTCAATGACATTATAAAATATGACTATATAAAATTTCAATAGCATTATAAAATATGACTATATAAAATTTCAATGACATAAAATATGACTATATAAAATTTCAATAGCATTATAAAATATGACTATATAAAATTTCAATATGACATTTTCTACAAAAGATATTGACTGACTACACAGCATAAAATTTCAATATGACATTATAAAATATAACTATATAAAATTTCAATATAACTTTTTTCTATAAAAGAAATTAGCTGATTGAACAATTATTTTTTCTTCTCAAGTTTGAATATGACTAATTCAATTTCATTTTTATCTTTTTTTACTTTTAATTTATTTTGCTCACAAACTCATCAAGGATATGTAATTATTAGGTTGGTGCAAAAATAATGTCGTTTTCTCACATATGTTACTATGTGAGAAAACGACATTATTTTTGCACCAACCTAATAATATAATGTTGAAAGTCTAATCAAGGAGTTGAATTCAAATTCATTGCCCTATCTATAATATTTATTTTCAAATAAATTCCCTTTAGAGAGGCATGAATGCATGTCTTCTCCTTCTTCCCTGCTCCACATGGGTTAAATAGCTGGGTAGACTAGGCTTCATAACCCTAGGTGACAGCCATTCTAAACCTTGAAGAAGGTAACAGGAAATCACTCCACTATTTTCCCAAAAAGTCATGGAAGCTGTTAAAGAAATGGAGATTGTGGAGAGCCATGAAAACTTACCTCTTGAAGGGACATGGTATTTAAAAAAATAGATATCAGCAAAAATCATCTGCTGAGACCATTGTGGTATTTCCTAGGGCAATGATTGTGAATTGGCAATGATTGTGAATTGGCAATGCTCATCTTCTCCCTAAATAACATATCACAATCTGTACTGGGTTATATGGTATTAGTTGCAATTTGTAATCTCTGGCTTGACTCTAAGGGAAGGTGGATTCATGACTTTTCTAAGGAAATTCAAATCAAATAAAATTAGACCATGGGCTGATAGATTGTCTGGGGTTTTCATGGCATTTCTCATTGCTACAAGAGTTAATTCACAAGGATGTTTTTTTTAATTATTTCGCTGCAAGCAAGGCAATAAAGCCACTAAGACACAGTGGGTTACTGAGTGTGAAAGAATAAAAAGCATTATCAAGGAGCAAGAATAAAAAAAAGAACAGAAACTAGGAAGGCAGAAGATAATGATTGACATTGCATTTAACTTTTTTGAAGATCAAATTTAACTGGAAAGCAAGAACCTGGAAGAGAGTTCCACAAGTGAGAATTACAAAAGAAGAAACTGTTAGCATAGAACTTATGATTATATCTAGCTATTTTAACTGTAAAATGATGAGGCCTTTTTGCCAATTTAGTACTGCACTTGAATTCATAAAGTCTAGGTACCATAGAGCAAAGTTCATCCAAGCAATTACCATGAAAGTGTGGAGTTATCCTCGCTTACTTTCTTAAAAAAGAGGTTGCTAGAGGACACTCTTAAGTCTATAAATAGGCAGGGATATTCTCTGTTATTATGTTTTTTTCCTTTTTCAGTCAGGGATGGGAAGATGTAAGCTGAATGAGGAAAACACTTTACCCACCTGGGAAAGCACACACACATACACATCTTTCACTTTTCTCTAGAACTTTCTCTCACACCAAACTACACACACACAAACAATTCACTTGTTTAAATTTTTCTTCTTTCATGTTCATTGTTTTTTAACATACAACAATGTTTTATTGTCTATATATACCTTTGTTTTATTAATGCATACATATTATTTGTTTATATATACATATATATATATATTGGAGGCACAGTGGGATAATGAATAGCGGATCCTATTGATGAATCGGAGAGCCAAGTTCGAATTCAAGTCGAATCCATTAAATTCATTAACGTGCTAATATCTTTGGGAAAGGTATTAATCCTCTTCTTCTCCCTCCAGCTATGGGTAAATAGCAGGACAGACTTGATTCTATAGCCTTGGACGGCAACTGGTCTAGGAGAAGAACAACTCTGTATCCAAAAACCTGTGAAGGGTCATTTGGGGACTTTGTGGCACTTAGTGCACCAGGTCTCTGTATTCGGCCCTTGAAAAAGTGTGGATGGTCCAGCATGAAACCTTCACCACTATAATCAAATCTATCGAGCTGTTGGTTTGCTCAGAACTGATCTGCTTGACCCTCATACGTTGAATTCGACGGGAAAGTTAACTATATATATATATATATATATATATGTTTTGTTGTTACTTTATCATTTTATTACCTGGACTTGCATACTGAGTCCGCCATTTTTGTTGAGGGATAAATATACCAGGAGACATGTGTTTTTGACCTAAACACACAACCTGCATACTTCCAAAACAAATTGGTGACCACAACATGATATTCTTCTCCTGGATACAAGGATGCACAAAGATATATATATATATATATATATATATATATAAACACATATATGTATCATTTCAACAGTTTTTCAAACTGAGAGCCAGTGAAGGAAAACTTTGACCAACTTCTCCACCTACTCTCCCTCACACAGTGGAAATTAAAAACTTCCAACAAAATTAACTTACAGTTACAAAATTTGTGATCAGACTCAATGAAATGAGCAAAATTGCAAATTTTGAAACTCTAAAACACATCTACACGATACAAGATATTCTCCAAGTCAGGAATAGATTTTTTTGCAACATGTGTGACCCAAAAACATCACCAGTGCAATTGCTACTATGATGACCTGGTCAGCAGGTGAAAAACACACATCTACGTCCCTACTGGCTTTTGCTAGATCCTTTCCTTCTCTTGGGCCATTACACACAATTTTACATCAATTGGCAGACACCACAAATTTTTTTTTTCCAGAATGAAAATATGACTTTCATCTTATTCCATTTTCAACTTTAAACAGCACTGTTTCTCCTCAGCTCAACAGATAAAGTATGAAATAACTCCAAAGGTGACTCACTGACCTTTTTCACTCTTCAAAGATGTGACTTTAGCAAAACTACAAAATCTGCAAGCACGATTTAATGATACACTTAGATAACTGCTTCTCCATGAAAAATCCACAATAAAAGCAGATATCTTAAAGTTCTTGCAAACACGTATTCAACTTGTAGAAATTCCACAACATCAGCTCAACAACTTCAATCACTGCTTCTATTAAAATTTTGTACATCAACATCATCCATGCACAGCAAACAAACAAGGCCTTCCAAATAAAACAATCCAATGTGGAGAACAGGAAAACATAATTTTAATATGAAACACTGAATTTTCTTTCTACGCCATTGGTATATCTTCCCGAGTGTACTACTTTATACTGCACCCTGGTAACAGCACTTTACACCAGTCGACATGTTTAAATACACACATTGCAACCACGCTGTTTAATTTTTTTTTCTTTTCAGCATAAGGGACAAAACAAACATACACAAACATTATGCATTTTTTTTAACATACAATGCGATACCCTGTCTTCATCAGCCGCCGACCAGGGGTGATATTACAATTTCGGTGGCTATGGCAGGACCGCCACCCCTGGCGCCACCAGTAATGTTTGCCACCAGGCAGGGTATGAAGATAAGCTAATTGATCGTTCCTTTAAATAAATTCTATCCGTAATATCGGCTGAATAAAATTCTTCCCATCTGGAGAGGAGTATTCTGCAGTTAACCCCATTTACTTACCTAAAAAAATGTTACTAGAGGACGCTCCTAAGCCTATAAATAGGTAGTAACATTCTCTGTCTGTTTTTTCCTTTTTCATTCATTGATGGAAAGATGTGTGTCAAATGAGGAAAATGCTTTCCCCACTGGGGATCGTGCACGCGTGCGCACACACAAATATTTGACTTCATTTTCTCTAGAACTTTCTCTTACACCAAACTACACACACACACACACACAAACAACTGACTAGTTTAAATGTTTTCTTTCATGTTCATTATTTGTAACACGCAGCAATTTCCTGTTGTATACCTTAACATAAATGGTTAAGAAATAACAAAACAAAAGGTTGCAGATAAATTGTGTATTGAAAAGTAAATACAACAGAAGAGTATTACATGACTTGAGAGTGTGTGTCGGTTGACCAGCATTCAGTCTATATCACTGTTCCCATGAGACTTACTTTCCTACTAATTTTATAGTAAGTGGCAGAGTCCACAATAAACTTATTAGAAGGAGGACACCACAACAGTTTTGTTGTTAGTTAATATTTTATTACCTGGACTCACATTCCAAGTCCACCATTTTTGTTGTGGGTATATTATACCAGGAGTCACGTATTTTCCAATTTAAGCACTCAACCAGCATACTCCCACAAAAAAGTATTTACAGAAAAAGGCACAGGGAAGCTATATTATTGTCATGGGAAAGTGACTGAAGCCAAGATGCCAGGTCAGATCCAATAACACTGTTGCAGATTCTTTTTTGGATTTTATCAAGAACATCTAAATATATAGCAGAAGCAACAGGCCAATGGGACAGCAATATTGAAAGCCTGGATGAATGACAGACTTATAAATATTTAAGATAGATTTGGGTGAGTTCTTTTCTAATATCATTTTAGCTGGACAGAAAGAAATTTCTTACATGACATCTCATGAGCCAGTTTTGAAACAAAGAAAACTTCATGATATCTCATAAGGCATTCCAAGAAAAAAGATATTTTTAAAATGATATCTTATCGGCTGCTCAAGTTAGAAATTTCTTGAATTTCTTGCCAAAGTCTCCTAAAAGCTGTTTTATGTTATTGTAATAAATTTATTTCAATTTTAAAACAAATTTTGCTACTTTTTTTTCTTTTCAAATATTTGTTTGTTTTTGCTTTATGATTTTTTTCTATTTTCATCTTCATATGCTGAATAAGATTGGAGGAGTTTGTGAAGAGCTTTCTGTTGTGTCAATATTTTTTACATGATGAGAATTTTGAGATATGTGCATTAGTCGAGGGCGTTAGGATATAAGAAACAGAAACTGAATCTCTCATGTTTTATGTAGATGTGTGTTTACGATAATACCTTTGTGAAAAGCATTGACACAAACCAAATATTGATTTAAAACATTACTGCTGGATTAGAACTAAAAAAACAAAAAAAAAAAATGCAATTGTTTAAATCTAGTTGTTTCCCTTGGCAACCACTTTAGTACTTGTAAAATCTATAAGATCCATAAACAAATATCTGTGTCTATAAACACATACCAAATGATAAAGAGTGAGACAGAAATTAAATCTGTGAACATGTTGGAGCTGAGTTGGTTGTTTTTTTTTAAATCACAGAATTTGATATAATAAGAATTGAAATTAATCTATTTGCCTAAAAAGGAGATTCTCTTACTGATGTCGAATTCATATGAAGAGTTAAGGTTGTTATATATATATATATATATATATATATATATATATATAAGCCAGATTATCCTGAAGATCCATTTAGGTGAAACCATGGTAGGTTGTACCTGGCTCTTTAGGATTTATTTTATTTATTCCAGCTCTACTTAGTGTATTGAGCACTCTATGTTTTAGCTTTATTACTCGCTTGGGTTTTTTCTTTGGACTAAAAGCTTAAGGTACTGGTCAATTTGTTTTGCTCTGTTCAGATGTTTATAGTTTTTTTTCCAATTTTTTCCTCAGGTACCAATTTGTTTTGATATACTTGCAAGTTGTGCTATCTGAGTTTTTTTTACCAACCGAGTATTACTATTAGTATAATATATGTATTTAGTTGGACTGATGCAAGTTTGTGACCCTGGGTTTCAAGCTATTTGTGATTGTCAGACAAACTGATTAATTTTTAAATTTTGGATTTATATAAAGTTGCATATATCAGTCCAACTAAGTATGTTAGCTCTATCACTGATATTGTGCACTTTGCAATAAGTACTGCGCATATATAATATATAAATAATATATAAAAATTGCACACACACACACACATATATATATATATATATATATATATATATATATATATATATATGAATAAAGACAAAAGGAAAACTTATCTTAGACATTTCATTTCATTCTCTGAAGAACATTAAGGTAAATGTGGCATTTGCTGTAATAAAGTCCCTCAGAAGACAAACAGACATGTCTGTTAAGATAAATTTTCTTTTTGTTTTTCTCCATATTATTCTTTTATAAATATACTCTAACTGAAATTTTTACACACACACATACATATATATATATATATATATATATATATATATATATATATATATATGTATATAGAAGAAATATATTTATATGTATGTGCAAGTATTTGTGCATATATGTATATTTTTTATCAAACCCATCTCCCCTGCTCTCTCTCTCATGTACTTGCACATACATATAAATATATTTCTTCCACAGGTATTATAAATATATTTCTTCCACAGGTATTATAAATACAGTGCTAAATACTGTGTGACAGAGCTATAAGTATATATTAGTGAATATACATAATACTCAATGCCAATAGCATGAGTCAGAGTTTCAGAGTTGCATGTAATCTTGCAATTTCAAGATTGCACGAAACTCTGGGTTATGCTGTTGATGTTGGATATTATGTATATTCACTTATATATATATATATATATATATATATATATATATATATATATATATATATGAAGAAATATAGTCTTAAGATGTGCCATATTTATGGGATAAAGTGCTCAATATCAGAGATAGAGTGTGTGTAAATATAAAAGTGAGCATAGAAGTCAACACTTAGATATATATATATAACTGCCATGAACAGCCAAAAATTAGTTTTATTATTACCACTCATTATAATAAAAGATAAAAATGAAAAACAGGCTAGCTAACCCATTTCACACCTCACTCAACAGAGCTAAATTATGGCAAATAGAGTAAATTATATAATATAAAAAAAAAACAATGGACAAAGTGTATTGGTGGGAGGAAAGAAAAAATATTTAAATGGTAATTAGTTGGAGGCCTAATATAAAGTCCTTCTGTTTACAAAGAGAAGGCTTTAATGATAGAATATAGATGACCTCCAACACTTTTAGGTGGTAATTTCTGTGGGACTTGCTAAGGATGTTAAAAGCATCCGCACTAAAACTAACAGCACAGTTATGGCTATTTCTTAGGTGTTCTGCAATGGAAAACCCGTATGTATTGGTCAAAATGTCCGAGGGAGTGTACTTAAGGTTTTGGATTTTTGCTGGAGCATGTTGTTTTATTCTAACATCCAGCCTTTGCATTGTTCTCCCTATGTAGTGCAAACTGCAACTACATTTAAAAGAATAAATTAACAAACTATTATGATGTGGTGGGATAACATCCTTACGCATAGATGGAAGGACAGACCTGGCAGAGAAAACAACAAAGTAACAATGTCAAACTGTGATAGAAACCTGATTAGCAAACCTATCACTGATACTACCCAGCCAAGGAAGGCATAGGTACACAGGACATCTTTTTACTATAGCAGGTTTGACTTTGTTAAATTCAGCAATTTTGTTCTTAATAACTGCTTGAACAATGCCTAATCTGTAGGCATTGTTGCAGAGAGTAGAAGTAATAAACCTAAGTTCATCATCCAACTTGATGTCCAAACAGATCATAAGAGCCCAATGCGTAAGGGTTTTAATTAAATTAATTTTGCACTTCCTGGGACAAAAAGAATCCCAACAGATATACAAACCATTAAACGTTGGTTTATGGTAAACAGAAGTAATAAAACTCAACAAAGGCATCAAGAAAAGGAAGAGATGAATCAACCTCCTTTTCCTGTGTAAATTTCAAGGCTGGATGCATATTGTTAAGGGACACAAGAAATTAGTCTGCTTTAATCTAATTATCAAAGAGACAAAAAGTGTCATCGACGTAACAGAAATAAACGTCAGGTTTATCAGATTTTACACTTTCTTCCTGGAACCCAACAAAGATATTTGCTAAGATGGGCCCCAAAGGGGAACCCATTGAAACACCATCAATCTGCCTGTACATGATGCTGTGAGAACTGAACTCAACTGACATCGTGGCAAATTTCATCAGTTCAACAAACACGTCTTCCAGAATAACAAGTGGAGACAATTGACTACGATATAGGGCATCAACACATATATTGATAGTCTCAGCAAGTGGAATGCAAGTAAATAAACTGGTGATATCATATGAACATATAAAATTATCTGTAGACAAATAACACTGCATAAAACAGGAGAATTCAAATGAATCTTTAATACAAGCAGAGTTATATTGCTCCAAAATTGGTTGCAGTATAGTAGAAAGTCATTTAGCTACACCGTATTGAGAAGACCCAATCATAGATAGAATAGGTCTTAATGGCATACCAACTTTATGAGTTTTGGGTAAGCCATAGAGATGAGGACGAATAGAGGCTGAGGGTTTAATCAAATTTGAAATATCAGTGGACAATTTTCCATTTTTTACCCACTTAACCAGACATTTTTGGAACTTAGCCACAATAGATAATGTAGAATCAAATTTATCTATTGGGCCTAACTGGACAAATTTAGAGGAATCCCGAAGAATTGTCATCATCTTGTTGACATAATCCTGATAGTCAAGGATAACGACGCCAGTACCTTAATTTTTGACATTTTGACCAATACATATGGGTCTTCCACTGCAGAACACATTATAAATAGCCATAATTGTGCTGTTAGTTTTAGGGATGATGCTTTTACCATCCTTAGCAAGTCCCACTCAAATTACCACCTGAAAATGTTGGAGGCCATCTACATTCTGTCATTAAAGCCTTCTCTTTGTAAACTGAAGGACTTTATATTAGGCCTCCAACTAATTACCATTTAAATTTTTTTGTTCTTTCCTCCCACTAATACACTTTGTTCATCTTTTTTTTATATTATATAATCTACTCTATTTAGCTCTATTGAGTGAGGTACGGAATGGGTTAGCTAGCCCGTTTTTCATTTTTACTTTTTATTATAATGAGTGGTAATAATAAAACTAATTTTTGTCTGTCCATGGCAGTCATAAAATTTTGTACCACTAAACATATCTTTAAGTACATATATATATATATATATATATATAATAAAAACAAATTCAAATAGAAATTGGGAATTGAATTTGTAGATCTGATGAATTGGATCATGATTATGATTCTAATGTAATAAATTATGATCATGGAATATTAGTGTTTGAGCCTTTTTTATTATATTCTTACTCTGTCCTGGACATTGAGCTCTACCAGGATACTATCCTCTTGGGAATTTATATATATATATATATATATATATATATAAGGATAAAAGGTACTTGAAATTTCAACTGTCTTCCCAATTTAAAGTTTCAGGAGTCTTCCCCTGTCTTTAGATCAGTGTTTCTCAACATGTTTTTACTTCAGGATACACCTGTAGAATAACGAACTCTGGGACACACTTTAAATTTTAATAAAGAAAAATTAGGCATGAAATTTGAAAATATTAAATTTGGGGTTTAGCTTTCCCAACAAAGATTAGTGTGACAGTTTTCATTTAAAAGCATTTATGAAGAATCTGTTATAAAAATCATTCATAATTTATAAATTACTCTTCTGTCTCCTTTGTAAGAAGAATGGTTCTTAAAAGGTATTTTTTCCATTTTTCTGCCTTGCTGTTTCAATCACATGAAATATTAGCTATTTGCTAAGTTGTTTGAAAAAAAACAAACTTTAAATTGTCATTGATATAATTTTCAAAAGTGACTATTAGAATGTTCTCATTTGTCAATAGTATTTTCTTTCTTTCTGTTGTCGTCACTTTAGACCAGTGTTTCTCACTCCCCACCATTTTCTTTCTTACTTCAGGGCTCACTTGTAGAATAACTAAAACACTGGGTTGCTCTTTAAATATTAATAAAGAAAAATTAGTCATGATATCTGAAAATAGGACATTCTGGTTTATCATTCCCAAAGAGGATTATGACTGATCTAAATCCGTTGGTGAAAGTGAAAGGGAAAAAGGATTATCCACTCCTTCTTAAAGATTAAATAATATAGCATCTAGTTTAAAATATCAAATGACAAAGAGTTGATTTGGTGTCTCTAGATTTTTAAAAATAAATAATATTTAGATATATAAATAATTCATAAATTGCTCTTCTCAGTTGCACATGGTTATAATGATCAAAAAAGGTAATCATTAGTTGGTGCAATGTTAGATTAATATGTTAGATCAGTGTTTCTCAACCTTTTTTTTACTTCAGAGCCCACTTGTATAATAACTAAAATTCTGAGGGGCACTTTAAATTTTAATAAGGAAATATTAGTCATGAAATTTGACAATAAGATATTTTGGTTTAGCATTCCCAAAGAGGATTAATGGTACAGTTTTTAATTAAAAGCATTTATGAAGAATTTGCTATTTTGTTTTTTTAAAGAGGCCGATAGACATAGATACCATGTATTTTGTGTCTGCAGCTTTTTAAAAGTAGTGGTTGTTTTAAATAATTCATAAATTACTCTTCTGTTAACCTGGGGCACACCCTGTTACCTTTCAGGGTAAATTAATGCATGCAGGTGCACCAGTTGAGACATACTGCTCAAAATTCTGGGATATGTTAGTGGCATATGATTTTGAACTTTTCTGAAAAAAAAAAACAATCCTGAAAATATTTCTGATTTACCTCCCTTTTCTAACTTCACCTTCCCTCTCACCCTCTTCCATCCTTCGACTGACATCTTGGAGACAAAAATCCATAAATGGAATTTTACTATTCTTTATGACTGCACAAATATTGTTCAACTACCATTTATCAGAATCTGTCTATATTTCTGAGATGAGGTATTATGTACACTATTTACATTATTCGGACTATTGTCATCTTTGTCGCCATATTTATTACAACGTTTTAGCCATTGTATGCTTCAGCCTTGTTCAGGTGGTTGGAATGTCAAACTGAACCCTTTATTTCGCTCACTGGGGTAGACTGTTCTAATTCCACGTGCCATGTTTGATGGATGTCAGTTATCAGTTATCTCCTGTTAATTTCCCTCTGAAAGTTCTCCAATGCCTTGAGGACACATGGCACAGTGGATAAAGGCGTTGGTTAGATCCAGTGACAGGACCCAAAGAGTGTGAGTTCAATACCCGGTTATGTATTTAAAGATGTTCCCAAATCAACACGTGAAAAAACGACAAACATAAACGTGTTTACGGCACACACAAACACACACACACACAAGCATTTACGAATATACATTATCATCTGAATCATACTTAACTAGAATTATTATACACTTTATGCCTCACTGCCTCCTGCTTTCCTGTATGCTGGAAGTCAAAATTTGTTGTTCCAGTTTTTAAGAACTCTGGTGAGCCATCTGACCTTTCCAATTAACAGCCTATAAGCCTCCTACCTCTTTTTGGGAAACTCCTAGAGGCCCTAATCAATGATAAATTGGTTCATTATATCTCATCACAGGTCCTTTTCTCAGACAAGCAATATAGCTTTTGTTTCTCCAGGTCAACTGCTGATGCACTGACAAGATTTGCAGAAAGAGTTTATCATGTTCTAGATAAAAATGGCAAAGCCCAGGCTATAGCATTGGACATCTCATAAGGCTTTGACAAGGTCTGGCATTCAGGTCTTCTTCACAAGGTGAAAAGTTATGGTGTCTCCAGACGCTTTTTCAAACTGATCCAGTCTTTTCTATCAAATTATGAAATGAGAGTTATCCTGAATGGCCACTCATCTAGATCCTTTCATACTAATGCAGGTGTTCCCCCAGGGCTCCATCCTTGGTCCTACTCTATTTTTAATTTTCATTAATGACCTTCCTGATAACATCAGCTTTCAACCAACTTTTTCCAAATCCTCTGCACTGTCCTCAGATTGACACCCAAACACTCTGACATTTTCGTATTGACAAAATAAAAAAAACAACATGCATCTACAAAATTAAAAATATAAAATGGAGACAATTTACTCATTGGCAGCCTGTATATATATTATGGGCCAAAAGATTGCGGTCAACCTCTGGATTTAATAATTAGTAAGTTTCATAACTTACATGGTTTAATTAACTCCTAGTAAATGAAGATGCTGAAACTAACACATTTGCACATAACATCTAATTTTTTTTAGAAAGTTCCTTCTGTTGTTAAATATAAGTGTCCTTTTTGTTTCTATTTTCTCAGCATCCTTCTGTAGAATTACATTTTTGTTGCTTCAAGTCTCTTCTTCATCTGTGAGGACATTGTCTAGCATTCACTACAATATAGGAGGATTGATATTACATAGCAGTTCAACATTCTTTTTTTTTGTTTCTGTTGCTTCAAGTCTCTTCTTCATCTGTGAGGACATTGTCTAGCATTCATTACCATATAGGAGGATTGATATTACATAGCAATTCAACATTTTTGTTTTGTTTCTGTTGCTTCAAATCACTTCTTCATCCGTGAGGGCATTGTTCAGCATTTACTGATATTATGTAACTGTTCAGTATTCTTTTGTAATCTCCAATCTGTAATTTGCATGTTGGGCTCTTCTTTTTAGCTGACAACCATACACTGTGTCTTCAAACAATTAGTGTTTAGTACTTTCTTAGATTATTAAAATACAAGTAAAAGTTTAAAATACAATGTCTTTAAAATTTGAAAATGTTTTATAATCATCAACTAGGAAAATTATGAAATATCAGGCATTTTTACATGTACAGTGTAACCCGGATATAAGAGAGATTTTCTCTGGTCCCAAATTAGAGCCTGTGTTAAGGTATATAAAATAGACCAAACCCGGATATAAGAGAAACCCGGATATAAGAGAGATTTTCTCTGGTCCCAAATTAGAGCCTGTGTTAATGTATATAAAATAAACCAAACCCGGATATAAGAGACTTCTTCTCCGGTCCCGACAACCCTCTTATATCCGGGTTACACTGTATAAGAAATGAGAGAACTTACCTACACTTTTGGTATCAGTCCATCATGCAAGAGTTTTCAGCAGTATACAAACATGTTACTTACCTGAAAAAGAATTTGAAAAACCATTAAAATAAAAAATGATTTGTACAGTTTCTAATCTAACAGTAAGTTTTGTCTCAATTTCTAGGATGAGGAGTTATCATTATTGACATTCAGACTATTATCTTCACCTTTGTTTTTATTATCAAAATGTTTCAAGCACTGTACCCTCCAGCCTTCTTCAGGAACTTTTGACTCAAGTATACTTCAGAGAAAATTAAAATGAACCCTTTATTTAATCTACAAGATTAGGTTGTTCTCATTCCAGTACCCATGTCCAGGAACATCTAGTTTATTTATTTATTTTTTTTATTTTTTTGCTATTGCTCAGATATTGTTTGCTTTGTTTCCACTGAGTCTAAGTCTATACTACCTGGCCCAGTAACTGAACCAAATTGACAAATAACTTTAATCCACTGGGCTATTCTCCAGTGGGACAATCCTGAGTCTAGAACTTGGAGCATTAAACCTCATATTCTTCTTTCCTGATACTAGTGCTGCTGTCATGCTTGGTTGTATTCAATACACCTTCTTTTTGTTTACTGCTCTGCTTATGTTAAAATCTTGCAGGCATTTCTCTTTCTTTATGTATTAATGGCTCCCAGATGGCATTCATTTCTATGCTAGGCCTATTGAGGAGGTCCTTATAGCAAAGCACATACACTGATTCCTTTAGATATCTGAATTCGCCAATGTTCCTCTTCCTGAACAAGAACTGCCTCCATAGAATAAATATATAGTCCAGTCTGAAATTTCCTGAAGAAGGTCGAAGGGTACGATGGCTAAAACAAGATGATAATAACAACAGAGATGAGGATATTAGTCTGAA
This sequence comes from Acanthosepion lycidas, assembly GCA_963932145.1. Classification (NCBI taxonomy): domain Eukaryota; kingdom Metazoa; phylum Mollusca; class Cephalopoda; order Sepiida; family Sepiidae; genus Acanthosepion; species Acanthosepion lycidas. The sequence continues at coordinate 29,645,787 of OZ010606.1, forward strand.
TGAAAATAATAAAAACTATTAATTCTATAGTTCAACAAGAAAGGACAGCATATTGTCTTTCATAACCAAACACTTCTGTTACATATTTAGACTAATGTTATTTTGTTGTCCTCATCTTTATTGTCATCCTGGGTATGACGTTAAACTACATCCGCGTCCTGGGTATGGCGATAAACTACATTCAACAGCAAGGCCTCAGATAATGTTTTCGGAAAAATAATGTTGCCAGCTATCCGTTTTTGACTTTTAAAGTCACTCAAAATCATTTTCGGCATAAAGTGACCACTAAGTTTGAGATGCCATTAAACAAAACAATTAATCAATCAATCAAGAACATGAAGAAATTATTTGCAAAAACTGAACCAAAAATTATATTGGATTTTCTAAAAAGAATTGTTCTCTTATCAAAGATGTAGACTGATGTGTAAACAACATATCCTACCTTTTACCATTTTGCAAATAAAATGTCCTTATCAAATGGAAATTCTTGACTTAAACAAAAATACCTAGGATTATTTTGCAGTGTACAAGCAAATAAGCTCTAGCTTGCTAAAAATGTTCCATACAAAATAGGCATTTAAAATTCATATATTTGGCATATATATATAAACTGGATTTGACATTAAATAACCAACAGTGGTTGATATGCCATAAAACCCAAACAACCAAACCAAACCATCTTTATTGTCATATTCACAATGTTTCAGCCAATGTATGCTCCAGCCTTCTCCAGGTGATATACTTTGGAATTTTGAACCAAACCCTTTAATTAGTCCACGGGGGTAGATTTTTCTAGTTTCACATGCCATGCCTTTTCTGGATGTCTCAGTTTTCAGTTAATGCTATTACAATATGTTTGAAAATACATGGAGGGCAGCTCTCAGGGACAAGAGGCAGAGGAGGAAGTACTGTAATGCTATGCCATCGAGTCCAGGCCTGACTTTCAGCTGCAACTACTGTCACTGTGTATGCTGGGCCTGTACTGAGCTTATCAGTCACAAACGTACCTGCAAGCACCATGTACAGACTCCCTCTTGATCTTCGTTTTGCGAAGCGAAACCATGATGATTACAATGTAAGCTATTTAAAAACTATAGCATTATTGAGTGGACATTTTTAAGTGGATTTGGTTTGGTTTGTTTTGATTTTATGGCAAATCAACCTCAATGGGTCATTTAATGCTGACAAAATTTTATTGTTGGTAATATTTTTTTTAAATCTATTTCTGGTAAAATTTTTCCTTCAAAAAATCTATTTCTGGTAAAATTTTTCCTTCAAAAAATCTATTTCTGGTAATAGTTTTCCTTCAAAAAATCTATTTCTGGTAATAGTTTTCCTTCAAAAAATCTATTTCTGGTAATAGTTTTCCTTCGAAAAATCTATTTCTGGTAATAGTTTTCCTTCGAAAAATCTATTTCTGGTAAAATTTTTCCTTTAAAAAATCTATTTCTGGTAATAGTTTTCCTTCAAAAAATCTATTTCTGGTAATAGTTTTCCTTCAAAAAATCTATTTCTGGTAATAGTTTTCCTTCAAAAAATCTATTTCTGGTAATAGTTTTCCTTCAAAAAATCTATTTCTGGTAATAGTTTTCCTTCAAAAAATCTATTTCTGGTAATAGTTTTCCTTCAAAAAATCTATTTCTGGTAATAGTTTTCCTTCAAAAAATCTATTTCTGGTAATAGTTTTCCTTCAAAAAATCTATTTCTGGTAAAATTTTTCCTTTAAAAAATCTATTTCTGGTAATAGTTTTCCTTCAAAAAATCTATTTCTGGTAATAGTTTTCCTTCAAAAAATCTATTTCTGGTAATAGTTTTCCTTCAAAAAATCTATTTCTGGTAATAGTTTTCCTTCAAAAAATCTATTTCTGGTAATAGTTTTCCTTCAAAAAATCTATTTCTGGTAATAGTTTTCCTTCAAAAAATCTATTTCTGGTAAAATTTTTCCTTTAAAAAATCTATTTCTGGTAATAGTTTTCCTTCAAAAAATCTATTTCTGGTAATAGTTTTCCTTCAAAAAATCTATTTCTGGTAATAGTTTTCCTTCAAAAAATCTATTTCTGGTAATAGTTTTCCTTCAAAAAATCTATTTCTGGTAATAGTTTTCCTTCAAAAAATCTATTTCTGGTAATAGTTTTCCTTCAAAAAATCTATTTCTGGTAATAGTTTTCCTTCAAAAAATCTATTTCTGGTAATAGTTTTCCTTCAAAAAATCTATTTCTGGTAATAGTTTTCCTTCAAAAAATCTATTTCTGGTAATAGTTTTCCTTCAAAAAATCTATTTCTGGTAATAGTTTTCCTTCAAAAAATCTATTTCTGGTAATAGTTTTCCTTCAAAAAATCTATTTCTGGTAATAGTTTTCCTTCAAAAAATCTATTTCTGGTAAAATTTTTCCTTCAAAAAATCTATTTCTGGTAATGATTTTCTTTTAGTTATATATCGCTGGTAATATTTTTTCTTTTTTTTAAAAATATATAGCTGGTAATATTTGTTTTTCAAAAATGCATTGTTTTTTAGATTTTTATGTAGATCCCAATTTCCATAATGAAATTTATGATGTTACTTGAATTAGTATTTTCAAATAGCTCCTTTAGGTTATCTGATTTGTAGTGTTTACTACGGATTCGTCGGAGATTATGGTAGTTTAGTAGGATGTGTTTGACTGTATAAGATTCTTGGCAAGGGACACATGTTGGGCACTTTTAAGTGGAACTGATAAAATTCTCAAATAACAGCAATAATAAAAATTAGAAGAACAGAATAAAATATTACAAGAAGTGAATAGAATTTAAGTTATAATGTAATTTTAGATTTAAATAAAAATTCCAAAGATATTGTAATCGGCAAACATTAAAAACAAAAGTGGTAGAAAGATGAATGAATTTTTCTAGGCTGTGTTTCTTTTGTATGTACCTGTGTACCTGTATTTCTTTTGTATATACCTGTGTACCTGTGTTTCTTTTGTATATACCTATGTACCTGTGTACCTGTGTTTGTTTTGTATCTATAAAACACAGGTACACTTCCTTCTGCATTTGTTTCACTCTTTCTGATTTCATTCAGAATTTTAATCTTCCAAAAGACAGAAAACTCTGACACTCTGATGCTACATTCTTGAAACTGATATTTTTATAATGTATTGCAAATTGTAGGGTTTTAGACAGAACCAAGGGTGGATATGTACTACCCCAGGACCCCTTGACTGCAGGGATCCCAGCCTGATTGTGGACCCTGGGCAGTGCTTTGTGACCCTTGCAATCTTATCAACATTTGCTATTTTCTACCCACATTTATACATGTTACAAATTAAACTAAGGACAACTGACTGCTAAAGAATGAAAAATATTCATGGATTTTGGTGTCATTCTGGGGTCTTTTTTGTCCAAATCTGTGGATTTGTTTTGTTCATGCTAAGTCTAAAAAAAAAAAGAAGCTATATCAAATACACCATTTTTACCTAAAATGTTGAATGTGTTAAAATTTTTCAACTATTTAACAAGAAAAATCTCAAGTTGATGTTAAAAATGGCCATAAAACATTGTTGATTTATTTAAGATGGAATGATGTATTATGACTTTTTTATAAGCGTTTCACCGCAAGCAAGGCATGAGTGCCACTAGTATGCAAGGGGTTACAGAGAGTGAATGTAAGAGAAAAGACTGGATATAGTGGGGTTTGAGGAAAGGATAAAAAGAACAAAGAGGATCAAGGCATTAGAAGATGTCAATTGGCATTACCTTTAAATTTGTCAAAATTATGGTTATCAGGGAAGCAAGTAAGAGGAAGGGAATTCCACTGTAGGGAAGTGTAAGTGAAGAAGCTGTAGTTACATCTGTTTTAACAGTAAAAGAGTGGGACTGAGATGCCAACCTAGTAGCAAGCTTAAATTCATGCTGTCGGGGCACCAGTAAAAATAACTTGTCAGAGCAGATACCATGAAAATATTTGTAGAAAAGACAGAGGGAAGCCACATCACATCCATGTGAAAGTGACTGGAGTTGAGATGCCAAGTCAAGACTGATCACATTGTGTCTTTGGATTTTGTCAAGAACCTCGAGATGAACAGCTGGGGCACCAGACCATATATGGCAAAAATATTCCATATCTCTAATTTGTATTTAGATACATTATAATTATTTTCAATTTGCTGAAAATTTAATTTCTTGAAAATATACATTTTTGCTTATCTCTCCAGACTTTAGCTGCACCCTGTACATCCTATAAATACACATATTTTATATATTATTTTTACATATATTTTTACTTATGTTACATATTTTGTACAATTTTTACATATTGTAAGCTTCCCTCAAAAGCATTTTCTTTAGTAATGGTTAATTTTCATTTGCATAATTTAAAATCATATTCAAGTTAAAAAGGAAAGAAAAAACGTTTGGCCAATTACCCATAAAATTAAATTTACTGCCATATTTAGAAAGTGGTAATGATACTGTGGCTTTCACAGATAGTCAGTTAAAAATAAATGCAAATTTTAAATTAAAGAATGTTTTTAAATTCTTGAAAATATTTTTAAAGATATTATTGTCAGATTCAATCAGATGACGTGCCAGCCTCAAACTTTTTGAAATATGTTCTTAAATAGCCTCGTCAGATCAATATTTTCATATGGGTATCATGTATGGTGCCAAACCTGTTCAGTTTGGTTTGGTTTGGTTTATTTTTTTTATGGCATAACAACCATAATGGGTTACTTAATGCCAACAATTTTTATTGCTGGTAAGATTTTTCTTCATAAATGTATTGCTGGTAATATTTTTTCCCTTCAAAAATCTATCACTGGTAATATTTTTACAAAAAATGTATAGAAGGTAATAGTTTTTTTTTAAATGTATAGTTTGGTTTGGTTTGGTTTGTTTTATGGCATATCAACCTCAATGGGTTATTTAATGCTGACAAGATTTTTAGGATAGGTTTGTAGGAATAGAATATGTATGCTTTGTAAGAAATCAGTTTGTAGATCAGGTTTCATTGTTGTATATTTGTAAAGAGGGTTTTTGTCGTGAGTTAAATGTATTGCTAGTAATATTTTTTTTCAAAAATTTATTGTTAGTATTTTTACTATGAAAACATATTTTTACACTTTAATAGTGTTTTGACCCCAGTTTGGGGGTTAACTATTTTCCCATAGCTTAAATCCTAACATGTGCTACCACCTTGGGTCAGGGTGGACCTGGGAACAACAGCAATTAAGAGGTGGTTCCACGCTTCTCAAAACCTTTGATCAGAGGGCTTGCTGCCAGATGTAGTTTATTGTTATACTAAGGACATGTTATTTGCTTACCCCTCTGCAGAAGTGCAGTTGATGTATTCTGAAGCCCCAGCTAACAGAGCAGAAATCTGTTCAGAAATATCTAAACTGTCAGCCATATAGAACCGCTTTCTAAGATCAATGGAGAAAAAAGGCTTTGAGCGAGTGAAGCCTGACGGTCTTGGTAAAGATCATCCTTTTTGAAACATTGAGGACTGGTGCTACAGAATCACAAACAAAGAATTGTTGAAGGATACTTGCATGTTTGGACAGAAACATTAGTCACCATTACATTGTGAGAATCAACATTATGGATATTTAATATTTATGGACTCCTGAAACATTTATGTTGCAAACAATATTGCCAGACTCAATGTGAGTCTGGGTAAAAAAAAAAAGAAAAAGATCTCAAACCAATGAATGCAAAAAAACAAAAACAAAAAAGACAATGCATGTTATTAATAACAGGAATTACATATGTACACAAGTGTAATGAAAGAAAACAACATTACAACTATCTATAGGAAGAATGTGCTTCTTCATATGGGAAACAAGCATGTGTAATAGACACATGTGTATTTGCATGTGTGAGAGTTCAAAAGTAAACAGAGGAACAAGGAAACGAATGCGCCTCAGCAGCAGCGTTCCTATCTACATCTGATTACATCTGAAAGCCAAGGCTAAAGGTCCAAAAATGAGAGAATATCATTGCATTTCTATAGGTTTCAGGCATTTTAGCAAAATTAAATTGGGATAATCCCCAGAACTGTACCAAATAACAGAAACCACATTACTCGAGGACTACCAACAGCAGTAACAACTAAAATGGATAGCAAATTTAATGCAAAGAGAAAATAATGACATAATCAAGATGTTAAGATTCCATACCACTTCAAATAAAAGGTTAGAAAGGAAACCTCCATCATTAATGGGAAAAGCTATAACAGCTACTGGACTTATGAAAACTGTTTTTTTAAAAAAGTCTTTTAAGAGTAAGATTTTATAAATTTCAACCAGAAACAATACCAGCTGCTCGGTCAATGAATACTAAATGTTTCCTTATAGTGAAACAGCTAATATTATTGTTACTATTAGCTGTGGAAAGTTTGTAAAGAAAGAGTAAAACTGTAGAAAACAAATACATATCTTGTTTTTGATTAGCACCATGGATAGGTAGATAAGACTCTGGAAGAAATTATAAGATATCTGTCTATTTGGAGGCAATTTTTTTAATTAAGATACCAATGATGATAATATTAACAATAATAAGAAACTAAGCAGAGTATTAAGAAACAGGAAAATTCTGTTAGAAACAAAGACTAGTACTGATGTGTAATGTAATATCAGTTCTCTTATAAATCAGTAAATACAGTACATTTTCCTCACCAATGAAGACAAGACTTGAAGTGTAGTTCTACTGGAAGATGCTGGGAATGCCATAGAGAGAACCTGTGAGCAATAACAAAGTTTTAGAGAAAACAGTGTTGGGTTACAAATGGTGATTCTCCCTTTTGTTCAACTACATGGCCTAACATGGTTTGTAGAGAAACCACTGTAACTTCAGTTTTCCCTTTGGGAAATATTACAAGTAATGTTCCCCTTTCTTACACAACATTTGTTGTTGCATATGTTGTAATTTCTCTGTATGGGATACAAGTACTGAGTACCAAGTATATTTATTATTCCTTTTCCATTCAGCTATTCCATCCACGGTATTGTTATATCACAGACAATGCTCGTAGCAAGAGAAATGTATTTGGGAAAATAAATATTTCTTTCCCTGCTGTTTTTACAATAGAAACAAAAATTACACTTATACTTAACATCAGAACATAGCTGAAATTTCTAGGGTGCATAATGAGGAAAGAGGGCTTAGAAAATTTGACACTCACAGGACAGAGTTAAGGCTCATACAATGCAATTTGTTAAAATGTAAAAGAACAAGTAAAAATCTTTGAAATTCATAATCTGGGGTTCTTTTGTTTGTATATTAGCATTGATTAAACATGCCAGATTATGAATTTAAAACAAAAATTATTTAAAAAATTTTAAGAAGTCACATACCAGCATATTTGAGCTTTTAAAGGGAGATCATTTTACAAGCTAGAACCTGCCTATTATTTTTTATAAAATTAAATAAACAAAAAAATTAATATCTGTCTATATTTCTGAGATGAGGTATTGTAACTATTTACACTATTCACATCGTTTGGACTGTTGTCCTCATCTTTATTGCCATATTCACCTTCAACATCTGTCTATATTTCTGAGATGAGGTATTGTAACTATTTACACTATTTCCATTGTTTGGGCTATTCTCCCCAGCTTTATTGTCAGATTCATGATGTTTCCGCCACTGTACATCTTCAGGTGATATTTCCTGGAATTTCAATCTGAACCCTTTATTTAGTCCAGGGTGGTAAACTATTCTAGTTCCACATGTCATGCCTTTTTTGGATATCTCCTTCTCAGTTAATTCCCTTTAGTAACTCAACTCTCCAAGTTTTTGTTCCCTCTGCTGTGGCCAGGTATTGAACTTGTAAGTCACTTTTTCAATTACTCAACAAACACTTTTATTCATAATGTAGAGTGCTTAATCTATAGTAGCATGAAAGAAAAATGTAATAAATTATTATTTCTAGTTGCAAAGTATTGTAAAATATAGCAAGGGTGTGTTGATGTTGGGGGAAACACCTAACTGACTATTCGAATTACTGGATAACAGTTAAAGAAGGGAAAGAGATGGCATGAAACAAAGACAACATTATCTGAGAAGTTGCAGCATGCAAGTTGAGGAAAAACTATCCAAGAAACTGATTTCACAAGATGCTGAGTCCAACCAACTATTGGTTTGCTTGTTGCATTTACTGACTGGAAATAATTTACAGAAACCTCGATCTAGATATGTTGCAGAGAGGCCTGTATCTGAATATGCCAAGCTGTTCTGCTGCTAATAGGGAAAACCCGGATGTAACTGGTTTTGACAGATATGTTGGCACACAATCCGAGGCCTCTTTTGTTTCCGTACTGACGCATCTATCATACAACTCCACCGAAATCAAAATCAAAATTTTTTTACCAAAAAAAAAAAAAAAAAAAAAAAACCTGTAGTAGTGTCTGAAACTTTAAAAATACTGAGAAAACTTCTCAATGCTTTACTGTTCCAGTTATTTTTTTTCCTTATTTTCTTTCCATCTCTTATTCAGGTTTCACTCTTCGCCCACCTGTAAGAGATTAAAGTCTGGGCTGAACTCTTCACTGAAAACATTTCTTTTGCTATTTTTTTTCATTTTTCCTTTTATACTCATGCCCTTTGACTACTAACTATCAATATGTCTAATTTTTTTTTTTTGATTTTTATTTATAAGTTCCTTGCAATCTGTTTTTGACTTTGTCCACTAACTCAGATATTTAAAACTGAGATAAGCAACACAAATATAAATTCTAAACAATGTAAATAAATTAAAATAAGATAATTACACTATCTATGAGCTAAATCAAAGTAGCTGATCAGAATCATCAAGAAAATTTATCTTTGTGCAATTTCCAAAAATTCTATTTGTCCAGAATAACTTCATGAACAAATATCCTAAAAAAAATCAGCAACATTATCAGTCCTGACCTGGCGTCTTGGTATCAGTGACCAATTCCTGTCTGATCACTGAGGTTAAGTAGTGTTGAACCTGGTCAGTATCTAGAAGGGTGACTGCTTGGGAATACCAGGTACAGTTTGGATGTATGGGTGGTGTAACAGATAATGGCTCAAAATTGTTAATCGGAAAGTCGAGTACCAATTCCAGATGGCTCCGTTATATTCACTTATATGCAAATACTATTGAAAAAAGGTATGAATTTGCCTCTTCTCTCCTCCAGCTATGGGTTAATTAGTAAAACATGTATCAGTAAATTATTATTATCTCAAAAAACATGGAATTTTCTGGAAAGCTGAAATAGACAATTAAGAAAAGACTTTAGCAAAAGAAGGATGTAACTTTTATTGGTGTAGAAAGTGGATGTGCAGGTGATGTAATAGATAGTGGCTCAGAATAAAAAAATTGGAGAGCCAAGTTTCAATTCCAGTTGGGTCCATTATATTCACTTACATACAAATACCCCTGAGAAAAGTATGACCCCCACCTCTTCCCCTCCCCAGCTATGGGTTAAATAATCACATTGAAACACCAGTTCCATATTTAAGACTGAGATAAGCAACACAAATATAAATTCTAAACAATGTAGATAAATTAAAATAAGATAAGTACATTTAATTAAATCAAAATAGCTGATCAGAATCATCAAAAAAGTTTATCTTTGTGGAATTTGTAAGAAATCCTATTTGTTCAGTATGACTTCATGAACAAATATCCTAAAGAAAAATCTGCAACATTATCAGTCCTGACCTGGCATCTTGGCATCAGTGACAAGTTCCTGTCTGATCACCAAAGTTAAGCAGTGTTGACACTGGTCAGTACCTAGAAGGGTGACTGCTTCAGAATACCAGCTGCTGTAAGCTTGGATGTATGGGTGGTATAACGGATAATGGCTCAGAATTTTTAATCAGAGAGCTGAGTTCCAATTCCAGTTGAGTTCATTATATTTACAGTCAGATGTGCTACACTCATTCATGTGAAAATACTGTTTGCAAAGGTATGAATTTACCTCTTGTCCAGACCAGCTATGGGTTAAATAATAAAACTTGTATATGAAAATCATTATTATCTACAAATACAGTTAAATACAATATTCACACACAAAAAAAAAAATCTTACAATACAAAAATATTTTCTGTCTTTTAATAACTGATGTAGAAGAAGCCATAAAAAAAAAAATCATTCAATTGGCTTCAGTCACTTTTACGCCAACATAACAGAGCTTTCCTACATTTTTTCTATGAATATTTTCATGGTAAATGTTCTGTTGAACTTTCTTCTTTGGTAACTTGACTTTACAAATTTAAGTGCAGTACTAGATTGGCAGTTAGGTCTCATCATTTTACAGTGTAAATAGTTAGATGTAACCATAAGTTCTATGCTAACAGTTGCTTCTCTTGCACTTCTCACTTGATGAACTCTCTTCTAGCATCTTGCTTTCCAGTCAAGTTTGATCTTCAAAATTTTAAATGAAATGTTATTTTTTATCTTCCACCTTTCTTAAGTTCTGTTCTTTTATTGTTCTCTCTCCTTAATAATGTTTTTGTTTTTTCTCATATTCTTTCACACTGATTGTGTCATAGTGACTTTACAATTCGTTTGAAATATCTAGAAGTCTACCATTCGTCCATGCTTAGAATATTGCTGCTACATATGATCCGGTGCCCCTGTTATTTACCTTGAGCTCCTTGATAAGATCCAAAGAAGAATCAGCAATATTATGGGTTCAGATGTAGCGGATCAGCTTCAGTCACTTTTTTAACCGTCATAAGTAAGGTGTGTCTTTTCTAAAAATACTTTCATGGTAATTGTTTAGATCGAGTCTTCGCTATGGTACCTAGACTTCATGAATTTAAGCACAGTACTAGAAAGGCATCGAGATCTCATCAATTTACACTTGAGCTAGCTAGACGTAGCTGTAAGTTCTATGCTAACAGTTTCTTTTCTCGCATTTCTCACTTGTGAAACTCCCTTCCAGCTCCATGTTTTCCAGCCAACTTTAATCTGCAAAAATTTAAATACAGTGTCAATCGCTATCTATTGTCCTCCTGATTACTCCTTTCCTTTTCCGCTCATTATTAATGTTTCTGCTCCTAATTACTCCACACCCTGTAACCCCTTGTGTTTTATTGGCTTTACTGCCTTGAATAGGGTGATGATGATTAAAAAACAAATTATTAACCATAAGATCCAAGTTCAAATCCATTTGCAAGACAGTGATATCATAATTTTATCAGCCTGGAGAGTCAATTGAAAAGTGACTGAAAACCACACCCTGGGATGACCCAAGCCTTGTGAGTGAAAATTTGGTAAACAAAATTGTTTGCAGATAGTTGTGCTTGCATGAAGTAACAAGTCAACGTGCTTGAGGGTGTGAGCATACTGGCTTTGTTCAAATTGTTGTTCACACCAGATGATACACTCTCTCCCAGAAATCAATCTGACAAGTCATCTGCAACAGGGACTGGCTAACCACCTTAGAAGACAGGCGTATTCAGATGCAAGAAGCTGAGCATCATAGTGATTTATATATGTGTATGTGTGTGTTTATGTATATATGTATATATGTATGTAGTGATTTATATATGTGTGTATATATATATATATATGTATGTAGTGATTTATATATGTGTGTATATATATATATATATATGTAGTGATTTATATATGAGTGTGTGTTTATGTATATATATATATATATATATATCTGAGTGTGTGTTTATATATATATATATATATATATAGAGAGAGAGAGAGAGAGAGAGAGATACATGTGTATATATATATATATTTGTGCATACATATATATATATAGAGAGAGAGAGAGATATGTGTGTGTGTGTGTGTGTATATATATATATATATATATATATATATATATATATATATATGTGTGTGTGTGTGTGTGTGTGTGTGTGTGTGTGTGTATCTCAAGGAAAAAGGACAACTTAGCTGAGGGAATTTATTAAGGAAAATGATAAAGTCCCTCAGAGGACAAAACATGGTAGTTTAGGTAAGTTTTCCTTTTGTCTTTTTTCATGATGTTCTTTTACAGATACACTCTATCTGAAATATATATATATATATATATATATATATATATGATTAAAGTGACAATAAGCATAAAAATTAACCTTTATAAAGATTATTTTCTTGTTTTTTTGTGGGGTTTTTTGCAAGAAGACAGACTACATGGTTGTTAGCAAAAGTGACAGTCCAACATGCAAATTACACATTGGGGATATCAAAATCAAACAAGTACAACAATGTAAATATCTGGAAAGTGTTTTAACAGAGGATAAAATGCGTGACACTGAAATATGAATGTGCTTTGGAAAAACAAAATGTGCCTTGAAAAAGCTAAGCAAAGTATTAAGAAGCAGAAAAATTTTATTAGAAACAAAGAAAAGAGTACTGAACTACTATGTAATATCAATCCTCCTATATGTCAGTGAATGCTGTGCAATATCCTCATAGATGAAGAAGATACTTGAAGCAACAGAAGGTTGCTGAGAATACCATGGACTGAACAAGCAATGACAGTTTTAGACAAAAATGAAAACAAAAAGACGCTTATACTTAACATCAGAAAGAGGCAGTTGGTATTTTCTATTCAAAAGATGAGGACAACAGTCTGAATAATGTAAATAGTGTAAATAGTTACAATACCTCATCTCAGAAATATAGACAGATGTTGAAGGTGAATATGGCAATAAAGATGAGGACAACAGTCCAAACAATGTAAATAGTTAAAATATCTCATCTTAGAAATATAGACAGATGTTGAAGGTGAATATGGCAGTAAAGATGAGAACAACAGTCTGAATAATGTAAATAGTTAAAATATCTCATCTTAGAAATATAGACAGATGTTCAAGGTGAATATGGCAATAAAGATGAGGACAACAGTCTGAACAATGGAAATAGTGTAAATAGTTACAATACCTCATCTCAGAAATATAGACAGATGTTGAAGGTGAATATGGCAATAAAGATGAGGACAACAGTCCAAACAATGTAAATAGTTAAAATATCTCATCTTAGAAATATAGACAGATGTTGAAGGTGAATATGGCAGTAAAGATGAGGACAACAGTCTGAATAATGTAAATAGTGTAAATACCTCATCTCAGAAATATAGACAGATATAGAGTAAGTTGAGTAAGTACATTTGCGAAACTTTTCCTGCTGTTTAAGATGATAAAACACCAGGGTGAGTAATCATCAGCAAATGCAAGAAAATGTGGAATAAATTTGTGAATTCATCCATAAGGATTATGACTAAATGTTCTTTCAGATGATTAGAATCAGTAATGGAGTCTACCAGGAAATCTTGATGGAAAATCTGGACAGCATTTGTATTGTATTGTTGCAAAGTGTCCCCTACCTCTTGATGCTTAATCACAAGTAATGACACAGGGATTACTGTGTATATTCCCAAGGGGACAGTTTCGAAAGAGAGAATGGCTAAACTTAAAATAATATATTCATTGGACTCATGGAGGCACAGTGAAGTAATGACTAGCAGCTCAAATTAAGGAATTGCAGAGCTGAGTTCGATTACCAGTCGAGTTCATTACAAGAATTCTTTCTTTTTCATTTATTTCTCCATAAGAAAGGCAGGAATGTCAGTAGTACACAGGGAGTTACACAGATTGAAAGTGAGAGAAAAGACTGGGTATGTAGGCTGACTGAAGAAAGGATAAAAGATGAACAGGATTCAGTAAGATATAAGATGGCAATTGATGTTGCATTTCAATTTTTTAAGATTGTAGTTTTCAGACAAGCAAGTAGACAGGAGTTTCACTTGCAGGAAGTGCAAGAAAAAAACTGTTGGAGCAGAAGTGGTAATTCCATTCAGCTATTTCAACAGTAAAAGGGTGGGACTAAGATGCCAATCTCATAGTACGCTTAAATTCATGTCGTTGGGGCACTAGGGAAAAAGTTTTGTCAGAGCAGTTACCATGAAAATATATGTAGAAAAGACAGAGGGAAGCCACATCACATCTGTGAGAAAGTGAGTGAAGTCAAGATGCCACATCATGATTGATTGCAGATCTTTCTTTGGAGTTTATCAAAAGCCTTGAGATGAATAGCAGGAGCAGTAGAGCAGATATGGCAACAGTATTCAATGAACAAGCGAATAGTATATTTGTAAATGTGCAAGAGGGACTCTGACAAAAATGTATTTATAAGAAAAGCAATTGCATTCAAGCAAGAAACAGACTGTTGCTGCTCAATGTTTTATGCATCTGGCAATCATCAGTCATGGATTAAAAATGAATAGTTTTCAATGTGTGCTTGATGATTGACACAAGCATGAAACTCATGGACAAAATGGCGAGGAACAATATGTATATTTAATATTAGTATACATTTTGTTTTATTACCACCATCACTCACCATATGCTGTATATATGTATATATATATATATATATATATATATATATATATTGTTGTATCATTAAAGAAGCTACAAACAAACAAAGGTGGTACTCAAGTGAAAGAAACAGCAACATACACATTGATGAAAGAAGAGAGATTTATTGTAAAAGAGAATACACTACTGAAAGACAGGGTAGCAGGCTAGTAATTCCTGAAGCAACTCCAGGTATACCCTGTGCTCACTATATATATCTACTGATATAGTCAGTCCATACAGGTGATAGGAAGTGTGGGACATTCCATTAAATATATATATATATATATAAATTAATTATATTAAGAAACAGACAACTTTAAGGGTTCATGGGATTATAATTTATTTCCTTAGGATCGGGATTTTGGTCCTAATTCATAAGATCTCCATTTTCATACAAAAATATAGGTGACAAATTTTCCCAAGCTTACAAACATACATATTATTATTTTTAACTTATGCACACATGTGTTTGAGGAGGCCGTTTTATGTTGGTATAAGATGATAGAGAGGAGGAGGAAGACAATAGATATGTGATTGAAACTAGAGAGGGAAAGGAGATGTAGGAAGATGTTTATATCTCTCTTTATTGAGATAAGAGCCGAGATATGTTGACCTATTTATCAAGTCTTTTCACAGGAAAAAAGAGGGTGAGGAAATTAGACAAAGAAAGGAAGTGATGAAAAAAGAGATAAGACAGAATAGAAAATAAATAAGGAAACAGGGGTGTGTGGGGAAAACAAATTATACAGGTAGGACTCCAGCAAAATTTAAGAAAACAGGTTAAATACAATTTACAATTAAAACACTTCACATTATTTTAAAGAATCGGTCAGTTATGTGCCATACCTGATACATGCTTAGGTGAACATGTATCTTTCGATACATGACTGTCAAGGAAGATTTTTCCCCGCAGTAGATTGCTATTTCTTTCTGCAGTAGACCAGTTGCCATCCAAGGCAACCCAGTCTGTCCTGCTATTTACCCATAGCTGAGGGGAGAAAATGAGGATTCATACCTTTCCCAAGGGTATTAGCATGTAAGTGAATGTAATGGATTCTACTGGAATTCAAACTCGACTCTCCGATTCCTCAATCCGAGCCGATATCCATGACTTCACGAACCAACAATAATAAAAAATAACATAAAACTAATATTATTAATAACAACTAAGAATTAAAAATTAAAATTGAAAACAATTATTTGCTCTGTTTTTACATTGAGCTCTCTGGATTGCATCTTGAAATTATCCATAAGAATTACCATATATATATATATATATATATATATATATATCACACATTATGAAATGGACAAAATCCGACAATTATTTTAAGACATTTTTATGATTCTACATTCTTTTTATA
Organism: Acanthosepion lycidas; assembly: GCA_963932145.1. Taxonomy (NCBI): domain Eukaryota; kingdom Metazoa; phylum Mollusca; class Cephalopoda; order Sepiida; family Sepiidae; genus Acanthosepion; species Acanthosepion lycidas. The sequence goes on from OZ010606.1 coordinate 29,661,491, forward strand.
GATACAAATATTTAAGTAAATGCTCTGTTTATAATAAACAGTATTAAACAACATTTACTGGCCTGAATGTCCGAGAAATTTTCACAGAAAATATTCGTCCTCCAGCAGGATTCGAACCTGCATCCTATATGGAACCGTCATTTAGCTTGACATGCCGTTACCGATTTGGCCATGAAAGAGCGTCCGGTTAGCAAGGTTGAATTTACTGTATTTAAACTTCAATCTTCCATGAATCTCTCACGTACATTCATATCTGCTTATGGCGTATCAAATGTAAACAAATGACATCAGCAGATATGAATGTATGGGGGTTAACTATTTGCCCATAGCTGGGACCCTAACAGGTCCTACCACTCCGAGTCAGGAAGGACCTAGGAACACCAGCAATTAAGAGGTATAAAAGGTTTGGCTCGAAATTTCAACATATACCCTTTGAAGAAGGCCAGAGCGTACAATAGCCGAAACATCGTAAATATGACAATAAACATGAGATCAACAGTCCAAACAATGTAAATAGTGTAAATATGTGCACTCCAGCATATTTTTCTTGAATAAGATTAACATTACATTTAAAGATTCTAATAGAAAAATTAGCTGGAAAGCAAGAACTGAAAGTGAGTTCGATAGAGTGTAAATGTGACAAAAAACGCTGTTTGTTTTAAGGCATATGCTGTTAGCATAGAATTTTGGTTACATCGAGCCAAATCAACTGTGATTTTACGAGACCTTGCCACCAATCTAGTCTTTCTTTTTATGTGCCATGTCCTTTCAGGATGTAGGCGATCATGGCTCTCCATCTCCCTCTATCCCTTGCAGCTCTCAACAAGTTCCTTCCCTCTGCTTCCTCTTCCAGATCACATTCTGTGATCCACTTGCTTAAGCCTGCCAAGTATGTCACACATTGTTTTTCCTTGTCACTCTTTTCCTCTATTCAATCCACGACTATCAGATTCTCCAGGCCCTCTTTCCTCATTATGTGTCCCAGAAACTTCAGCTGCCTCTTCCTGATGTTAAGTACAAGCCTCCTCCTTGTTTGCAACCTCATTGTTGCACAAACGCTTGGTCCATGATATCAGCAGCATCCTTCTGTGGAACCACACTTCCATTGTCTTGAGTCTCTTCTTCATCTTTGGGGAAATCGTCCAACATTCGCTGCCATAAAGAAGGACAGATATCATGTAAAAGCTCAGTATTCTTTTCTTTGTTACTAAAGAAATCCTCGCAATATCTTATAATACTCTACCCAGCTTTTGGAATGTGTCCTTGGCCATCCCAGTACATCTATGGATCTCAGTGTTGCACTTAGCATCCTCTGTCAAGACACTAACCAGATATTTAAACTTCCGCATTTGCTCGATTCTAGTGTTCCTGACCTGCAAATCGCATTACAGGCTCATCCTCTTACTGATGACTAATCTTGTACTGCGCTTAAATTCATAAAGTCTAAGTACCATAGCAAAGATTTCATGTGCTAATATCCTTAGGAAAGGTACAAATCCATTACTTCTCCTCCCAGCTATGGGTTAAATAGCAGGACAGACTGAGTCCTATCAGCTCTAAGAGAAGGATAACTCTGAATTCAAACCAGCCTGGAGACAGTTGGGCTCTGTCAGTAAGCTTCCTCAGGAAATACACTGCTACTCTGGCTGTAACATAGGGTGATGCTTTTATGAGCCTAATGGGTTACAAGATTTGACCTTTTTTTTTTTTAAACAAGGTGATAAAGACATAAACAGATCATGCGTTAATGGAACTGAAGAAAAATGAGAAAACATTGCTGAGGAGAATGGTCAATAAATAGAACAGTATTCAGGAAGACAGAAGATTACAAGTAACATTGTATTTAAATTTTTGAAGATTTTTGACAGGAAAGCAAGATTGGTTTGGTTTGTTTTGTTTTATGGCATATCAACTAAAATGGGTTATTTAATGCCGACAATTTTTATTGCTGGTAAGATTTTTCTACATAAATGTATAGCTGGTAATTTTTTCCCCCTCAAAAATGTATTGCTGGTAATATATTTTCCCTTCAAAAATCTATTTCTGGTAATATTTTTTTCTTCAAAAAAGTAACTCTGGTAATATTTTTTCCCTTCAAAAATCTATTTCTGGAAATATTTTTTTCCTCAAAAAAGTAACTCTGGTAATATTTTTTTCCTTCAGAAATCTATTGCTGGTAATATTTTTACAAAAAATGTATAACTGGTAATTTTTTTTCAGAAATGTATAGCTGGTAATATTTTTTTTTTTTTTTAAATGTATAGTTTGGTTTGGTTTGTTTTACGGCATATCAACCTCAATGGATTATTTAATGCTGACAAGATTTTTATTGCTGTTAATATTTCTTTTTTCGAAAATGTATAGCTGATTTTTTTTTTTTTTTTTGTGTTTATTTTTTACACTTTCACAGAGTTTTGACTCCCGTTTTGGGGCTAACAATTTGCCCATACCTGGGAGCCTAACAGGTGCTACCACCCCAAGTCAGGGTGGACCTAGGAACAACAGCAATTAAGAAGTGGTTCCACACTCCTCAAAACCTCCTGATCAGAGGCCTTGCTGTTGGATGTTGTTTATCGTCTTACTCAAGGCATGGATGAAGCTTATCGTCATATCCAGGACAGCAAGAAAAGAACTCCACAGGCAAGAAGTGTGAGAGAAGAAACTATTAGATTAGAACATGGTTAAATCCAGCAATTTTATTTGAAAAAATGATGAAACCTAACTGCCAATGTAGTAGTAGGTTTAAATACATTTAAGTTGATGTTCCAAACAGGAGAGCTGTGGTGAGTGGGAAAATCACCTGCCTCATAAAAAAGAGTTTGTGTCCTATGCATGATTTGCCAAGGAAAAGAAAAATACAAAATAAATAAATCCTAGATAACTACTGCCTTAAACAGACCACACATATGGTAATTTTTTTATCCTCCCCAACTATTTTGGCCAATTAAAAAATTTACTCAATAAAGGATTTGGCTTGGTTTGGTTTGGTTTACAGCATATCAACCTCAATGGGTCATTTAATGCTGACAACTTTTTTTTTGGTAATATTTTTGTTTTGTGAAAAACATATTGCTGGTAATTTTGGTTTTTCTTTTTCAAAAACTGCTGGTAATATTTTTTTTTCTAAAACATATTCCTGGTAATATTTTTTTTTCAAAAACTTATTCCTGGTAATATTTTTTTTCTAAAAGATATTAAGATATTGCTGTTAATAGTTTTTTTTCTTCAAAAATTTATTTCCGGTAATAATTTTTTTTACAAAGTATTTCTTGTATTAAAACCTATTTTTACACTTTCATAATGATTTTACCTCAGTTTCATGGTCAACTATTTGCCCATAACTTGAACACTAACAGGCACTACCACCCTGGGTCAGACTGAACCTGGGAACACCAGCAATTATGAGGTGGTTCCACATTCCTCAAAGCCTTCTGATCTGAGGCCTTGCTGTTGGAAATAGTTTATCATCTTACCCTGAATGGTCAATAAAAGAGGTATTATAGCTATTTATACTATTTACACAGTTTGGACTGTAGTTCTCATCTTTATTGTCATATTCAAGATGTTTCGGTTATTGTACGCACTGGCCTTCTTTTCTTGAAAAGATCAGCATTTTTTTGGTTCATGAATTAGTTCATGTTTGCTGTATTAGAATCTGTAATTTTCTACCCTATTTTATTTTGCCTCTTGGGCTTGTGATTTTGATTTGTGACTATACTAATTCTATGTCCTACCTTTTGGATTTGTGAGACTGGATTTGCAATACATCCTTTTCTGCTGCCCTTGTTTTGTACATTTGTTAACAAAATGAAGAAATCATTAGAACAATTTGATCTTGAAGACACTGGGTAGATTCCTGAAAGTTTGTTTTAGAAGAAAAATAGTTAAAACAGCTTGTCAGGAAATATGGTGTTTGTTTTTTTTTTATTGCAAATCTAAGTATCTGTCTATATTTCTGAGGTGAGGTATTATGTACATTATTTACATTATTCAGACTATTGTCCTCATCTTTGTTGCCATATTTATTACAACGTTTCATCCGTTGTACCTTCTGGCCTTCTTCATTTGATTGGAATGTCAAACTGAACCCTTTATTTTGCTCACTGGGGTAGACTGTTCTAGTTCCACATGCCATGTTTAATGGATGTCAGTTATCAGTTATCTCCTGTTAATTTCCTGTTTAAGGCAGTTAAGAACTTTCAGAGGGAAATTAACAGGAGATAACTGATAACTGACATCCATTAAACATGGCATGTGGAACTAGAACAGTCTACCCCAGTGAGTGAAATAAAGGGTTCAGTTTGACATTCTAATCACATGAAGAAGGCCAGAGAATACAACAGCTGAAACGTTGTAATAAATATGACAACAAAGATGAGAACAGTAGTGTGAATAATATAAATAATGTGCAAATCTAAGCCTGAAAAATGAAACTAAAATACATATTTGTGACAGGGCTAATGCTTAACTTCTAGAATAATTAGCATAATTAATGTAAATACAGGAAAAAAAAAGACAGAATATAAGCTTAAACATTGCAGACACTTGAGTCCAGAAATGTAATGTTAAACAATAAAGAGATAAATTTATAGAGAAGGAATGATTGACTTACTGCTTCCATATTTTCCTCTGGAAAGAATTCTAAAGATATTGTTTTTGAAAGCTACACAAATTGGAACATGAAATCAATAAAAAGATTTATGAGTATTTAAATCAATGCTATTAAGTAGAACAGAGAATAAGAGGAAACACCTGGCTTTTTCTTGGATCAGAAAATTCTGTGGCTTTCTCTCTTAAACACTCTCAGTGCGGAAAAAGTATATTAGCACATTGAAAAACATAGTGGCAGGGTTTATTGCTCATTTTGTAAAGTTTTCAGTTTGAGGTGTTACAGCTTTTGAAGAGGATTTTTTTTTTTTATAATGGTTTGGTTTGGTTTGTTTTGTTTTACGGCATGTCAACCTTAATGGGTCATTTACTGCCGACAACTTTTTTTTTTCCTGGTAATATTTTTGTTTTGTCAAAAATCTATTTCTGTTAATATTTTTTTTCCTCAAAAATGAATAGCTGGTAATATTATTTTTTCAAAAAAGTACTGCTGGTAATAGTTTTTTTTTCAAAAACATATTGCTGGTAATATTTTTTTTCTTCAAAAATTTATTTCAGGTAATAATTTTTTACAAAGTATTTCTGATATTAAAACCTATTTTTACACTTTTATAATGATTTTTAACTCAGTTTCGGGGTTAACTATTTGCCCATAGCTGGGACCCTAACAGGTGCTACCACCCCGGGTCAGGGTGGACCTAGGAACACCAGCAAGTAAGAGATTGTTCCACACTCCTCAAAGCCTCCTGATCAGAGGCCTTGCTGTTGGACGTAGTTTATCGTCTTACCCTGGACGTATTTTTTATAATGGTGTTCAGACTGTACAAAGTAAAAGATCAACTCGAGGTAGAGGGTTACAGATTAAGAGGTACCAATCCAAGCAAGGAGATAATGCCACCAAGATGCAAGGGACCTCTGGAAGTGAAAAAAGTATTCAATAGTAAGACAGGGACTTTTTTTTACAATAAAGTTGCCCCTATACAACGCCTAGAACCACTCAAGGTAGAGGGTTACAGAGTAAGCGGCACAGTTTATGTAGATAGGTAGAGAAGATAATAGTCAACAGCAGACATGACCAGGTTAAGATTGTAGTTATCGAGGAAGCATCCTCTTTGGAGTCAGTTTCCCAAAACAGTGGATCAATGAAAGAAACTGTTTGAGTGTAAATTACTTTTCATGAAGTAAACAGAGGCTAACATTTCCATAATACATTGACTTTCATTCCCTCTAATGATTCTATATACATAGTGAAAGGGGAAGCATATATTGGACATATATGAAGGCTGATTTTTCTACCCTATCTTATTTGTTTTTTACGTTTAAAATTTATCTTCTTCCATTAGAATTATAAAAGTATTCTTTTATTTTCTTGAATGCCAGCTAAATATTCACTTCATGCAGGAACACATTATATAGCATGCAATATCATATACTGCTTTTTTTTTTTTCAAGATGAATTTCACAACTGATAGTGTCAGCACATGATTTTTATCAGCAAACTCATCCATTTCAGATGTTGGTGGCATTTGGCAAGTAAAAAGAAAAAGTTGACAATACTCATGCATAATAATGCCATAATATAACTGGAGAATACACTAGCCAAAACATTATGTTATAATAACATATACAGAAAATAACATATGCAGAAATACCACCCACATAATGGTAAGACATTAGCTACTGGGTGTGACAGAAATACCACCCACATAATGGTAAGACATTAGCTACTGGGTGTGACAGAAATACCACCTACATTTTAAACTCTCACCTGTGTGGCTTTAATGAACTTAGGTAAGTGGAAATGGTGTCTTCATCTAGTTAATGCCTTTCCCTTACTTGGAAGGTATTTCTGGTAGCTATATGTGGGAGGTATTTCTGCCAGACCCTGTATTATCTGTCAGAATTTCTAGGACCAGGAGTTATCGCTATTTACACTATTTACATGTGCACGATTATCTTTGTCTTTCTTGTTGTTATTACAATGTTACAGCTGTGAAGCTCTCGTTAGGTGCATGTCAATCTGGGTAACTTACAGAATTTCAGACTGAAAGATGGATTTTTCTTATTCTATTACCCAATTGTTTGATTCTTATTTTAATACTGCTCAGTTATTGCTCACCCGTTTCCAAAGCTCAAGTACACTGCTTGAGCCAGGGATTGAACTTGAAATTACTATATCACCAAATTAACAAACTAAAGCTTTAATCCACTAACCTATTATACCCTGGGTCAATTCTATGTGGAAAATTTGGAAACCTAACCCAAGTTGCCTACAGAATTATTCAAATGCCAGAAATGACATCACTTGAAGATTACCAACAGCAGTAACAACTAAAATGGATAGCACATGTAATTCGTTTGTTTTGTTTGTTTGTTTGGGTTTTATGGCATATCAACCACTGTGGGTTATTTAATGCCAAATCCAGTTTATATGAATTTTAAATGCCTATTTTGTATGGAATAAAAAATGTATAGCTGGCAACATTATTGTTTCAAAAACTTAGAGCTGGCAACATTATTGTTTCAAAAACTTAGAGCTGGCAACATTATTTTTCTGAAAACATTAACTGAGACCTTGCTGTTGGATGCAGTTTATCGCCGTACCCAGGACACGGATGTAGTTTACTGTCATACCCAGGACGTGGATGTAGTTTACCGTCATACCCAGGACGCCATGTAATTCGAAGAGAAAATAATGACATGAGATGTTGACATTCCACACTATTCAAACAAAAGGTTAGGAAGGAAGTCCTCTCAGTACTGGAAAGAGCAATAACAGATACTGGACTTAAGGAATCTATTTTCCTGAAAAATTGTTTTAAGAGAACCATTTTATAAATTACCATTGTCTTCTTGATCAATAAATGTCAAATGTTTACTTATAAAGAAATAGCCAATATTACGATTACCTGTTGAAAGGTTTTAGGCGCCAGCGTCCTTTCAGAGAAACCTACAGCCATATTGCATTTAGAAACTTAATGAAATTTATGAGTTGGCAAAATGTGACATTGTTTGATTTATAGTGTTTAGGTCTGAAAGAAAGTAACAGCTGGTGATGTCATCTTACTGAATAAGGATTTAGAAACTGGTCTTGCACTCTATAAATATAAACATATGAGACAGACATTCAATAAAAGTACATCAATAATCCTGAGGTCTGTGGATCGTACTTCTTAACAGCTTTTCCCAACTTCCAGTGTTATAAAACAGAGAGTAAGCTCAGTCAATCAATTAAAAATGTCTGAATGACTTTCAAGTAACAGTCATGGCAAGTAATGCTGACAACAATTCTGATTATTATTTTTTTAAGTTTTTTCAATTAAGTATTTTCATGGTTATTATTTTGGCGAAATTTCCCGAGTTAAAAGATTATTACTATTATTTTATTACTTGTTTTATATTGTCTTATTATCATTATTTTTTATTCCAACATTTTTGGTCAATATATTCTTCATTATTACTATTATTTTATTAATAATTTCATTTTTTTTTTTTTATACTGGAGTATAGAGGTTTTCATATATTTTTCTCATGTTCGGTGGTGGTCACCATAAATTTGTGGAGATATATTCACTCACACCATGTGGTCATAAGTTTGTCTTTGTGTTCACAAGGAAAAACAGAACAAATAAACCTACATAATAAGAATAAAAAAACATGTAAAATTGTATGGTGGTTTCATACAATTTTATTTATGTATTTGCATGTATTAGTGTGTGTGTGTGTTTTACATTACAATCATGATATGGTTCATGTTATAGAAAGGAGTGAGTCACTCTGTAATATCACAAGTCATATCACAAAGAAAAGTTATACACATGTTGTCATCATGAAAGTCCTTGGGTGAAGAGATTGAATTTCACATCTCTTGGCAGGATGTCCATACTTCCGACAAGAACAGTCCCTGTTGCATGCTGGGAGTAATTTTATTATTTTTTATTTTTTTATTTATTTGTTTTAAACAAGGTTTAAATTTTATTTTGTTTATAATTTTAATCATTATTATTATTTTATTTTCATTTATAATAATAACAATATTCCCACAGGTGTTGTTTTTCATAATACTTTGGATTGGTACACACGTCATTATAACTATTATCCTATTACTTGTTTTATTTAGTCTTCGAAATTGCTTTTTTATCACAACACTGTGGTTGAATACATTCTTCAATATTACTATTAATTACTAGTTTTATCCTGTTTTATTCTTGCTTTTTATGACAACAATATTCTGTATCACTACTGCTTCTTTTATTACAACGAACTAGTCTAATACACTTTTCATTATTACTATTATTTTATTAATAGGTTTATTCTTTCTAATTGTTGCTTTTTATTCCAACAAGTCCTGGGTATGACTGTAAACTACATTAGGCAGAAAAGCCTCTGATTGGAAGATTGGACGTTTTGAGGAGTATTGAACCACCTTTTAATTGTTGGTGTTCTCAAGGGTGGTAGTACCTTTTTGGGTCCCAGCTAGCAAATAGTGAACCTCAAAAATAAAACAAAACCCTATGAAAGTATAAAAATACATTTTTATAGTAATAATATCAGTAATACATATTTATAGTAAAATGACCAACAATACATTTTATAGTAGAATTACCAACAATACATTTTATCTCTAGCTGAAGGCATACAATTGCATTCAAAATATATTTAGTTGAAACCATGAAATTATGTTCCAAATATTAAGATTTCGGTATTAAATAACCTATAGAGGTGCTGATTTGCCACTAAACAAAATCAACCAAGCAATTTTATCCCAACAATGCAGGTTGATACATTTTTCATTATTTTTATTATTTTATTATTAGTTTTACTCCATCATATTGTTAGTTTTTATCCCAATGCTCTGGGTCAATACACTCTTCACGAAGAAATTTAATAGAAAACATGTGTCCTACAATAGGAAACAAACCTGGAAGCCTTTTGCTACTTTATCACTCCTTCCATGGCAAATGTTCAAACAAGCTCAATTCTTTAGTAGAAGGGTTGTCAAATGGGATCCAAGTGACTCAGTAGGGGTTGGTGAAAAGTTCCAGGATAGTGAAGGGATCAAAGGGTGGGGTCAGTGTGTGAAAGAAAGGCACTGAGCTCAATGGTCAACAGAATCAAAGCCATAGAATGACACTATGCTAAATTTTAGTTAGTGTACATGTATGCTGTATTCTTTGGTACAGACAAAATAAAGGCACTGAGCTCAATGGTCAATGGAATCAAAGCTATAGAATGACACTATGCTAAATTTTAGTTAGTGTACATGTATGCTGTATTCTTTGGTACAGACAAAATAAAGGCACTGATCTCAATGGTCAATGGAATCAAAGCTATAGTTACATATATCCAAGTAGCTTTTAACTTATTTTGAAAAGGCTTCTTACTAAGAACCTCGTGGGACTGACTTCAACATGGATGCTTCCCAGAACACGACAATCTCGACTTTTTTAAAGTCTAGCATCAATCTTAATCTATCCACTATATTCTCACAATCTAAACTTCCTACTTCATCCTCTTTTCATTCAGATACAGATGCAAAGGAGGAATTTTCTCTCAGACAGCTTCTTCCCTCCGACTGTTACACTGTGGAACAGACTTCTGAAAGGATCCTTCTTCAATCACTACAATCTTAATCTCTTCAGTTTGCATGTCATCTGTTATCTATCCAACATATTCTCATAATATACACCTTTCATTTATTCCTCGTAAACCATTTCAACATCATTTGGTAAACCTGTACCTTGGATTAATTTTAGTAATATAAATATATACCATATATAATCAAGTATCTGTTTATATTTCTGAGATGAGGTATTGTAACTATTTATACTATTTACATTGTTCGGACTGTTGTCTTCATCTTTATTGCCATATTTACCTCCAACATCTGTCTATATTTCTGAGATAAGGTATTTTAACGACTTACACTATTTACATTGTTCGGACTGTTGTCCTCATCTTTATTGCCATATTCACCTTCAACATCTGTCTATATTTCTGAGATGAGGTATTGTAACTATTTACACTATTTCCATTGTTCGGACTGTTGTCCTCATCTTTATTGCCATATTCCCCTTCAACATCTGTCTATATTTCTGAGATGAGGTATTGTAACTATTTACACTATTTCCATTGTTTGGACTGTTGTCCTCATCTTTATTGCCATATTCACCTTCAACATCTGACTATATTTCTGAGATGAGGTATTGTAACTACTTACACTATTTCCATTGTTCAGACTGTTGTCCTCATCTTTATTGTCATATTCATGACATTCTGACCATTGTACACACTGGCCTTCTTCAGGTTATATATATATATATATATGTGACCCATTGGAAAAAAAACAATTGGTTAAAGTAATCCAGTGACTTGGCCCAAAGAGTTGTGAGTTCAATACCTGGTCACAGCATAGATGAACAAAAACTTAGAAAAAAACTAAAGGGAAATAGCTGAAAGGCATGGCATGTGGAACTAGATCAATCTACCCCGGTGGGTGAAATAAAGGGTTCAGTTTGAAATTCCAACATATATCACCTGAAGAAGGTCAGAGCATGCAATGGCCGAAACATTGTGAATATGGCAATAAAGATGAGGACAACAGTCCAAACAATGTAGTGTCCTGGGTATGACAATAAACTACATCTGGAAGCAAGGCCATTGATTGAGATGTTTTAAAAAATATGGAAACACTTTTTAACTGCTGCTGTTCCTAGGTCAACCCTGATCCAGGATGGTAGAACCTCTTTAGGGACCCAGCTATGAGCAAATGGTTAACCCCCAAGCTGGGGTAAAAATACTATGAAAGTATAAAAATAGATTTTTACAGTAAAATTACCAGCAATACATCTGACTCTTAGCAAAAACCCTCTTTGCAAACATACATCAATGAAACCTGATTTCTTACAAAGAATACATATTCTGTTCATACGAACCAATCCAAAAAATATTATTGGTATTAAATAACCCATTGAGGTGTTGATATGCCATAAAACAAAATCAATAAACCAAACGAGACTCTTGACAAAAACCCTCTTTACAAAATGATGTCAATGAAACCTGACCTACACACTGATTTCTTACAAAGAATACATATTCGATTCATACAAACATCTAAAAATCTTGTCGGCACTAAATAACCCATTGAGGTTGATATGCTGTAAAACAAAATAAACCATAAACTGAACAATGTAAGTAGTGTAAATACTTGAGTATAGTGTGGGTTTTTATGATCATTTTTTTTTATGAAAAAATTAGAGGTCACACTATACACAGGTAATATTTTGAAGGGGTTAAAAATCATACATTTTTGATGACATGTTGCACTATATACACAGATAACTTTTTTTTCTGGATGAGCTAAGATTCAGGCAAGAAAATTCAGGGATCGCACTATTCCAGAAGTCAGCTTATACATGATTGTATATGGTACTTCATCACACCACAATGGTTACTTTTATAAATTATTTTATGTACATTGAAACTTTAGGATTACCTGTAGTCACAGTTTTTTCATTACCTAGGTTTTATAAATAATAAGGAAAATAGATAATGCTTAACTTAGTACCAAGCAAAACAATAATGTGTCAAAAGAAAGTTACTTCTTTGTCACCTATATTACTGCATTATTATTATATTCCCTTCGTAATTTTTATTGTTTTTTTCCCCTTCTATATGCTGTATCCCTTCCAGACATTGGTGATCATGGCTCTCCAAAACTTCCTATCATTTGTGGCCCCTTAGCAGTTTTCTTCCTTTTATTAAAGGTCCCTTTTATTCTTAATTCGTGACTAGTTTAGCCTTCTTAGCTTATTTGAATTTCTTAACTGAAGCATTTTTGTTATCAGTTTTTGACGAATTTTGTCATTTTTACATTATCTAAATTTCTGAGATGAAGCATTTTCATTATTAATTTTTGACTAGTTTATCCTTCTGAAGTTATCTAAATTTCTTAGATGAAGCATTTTCATTATTAATTTTTGACTAGTTTATCCTTCTGAAGTTATCTAAATTTCTTAGATGAAGCATTTTCATTATTAATTTTTGACTAGTTTATCCTTCTGAAGTTATCTAAATTTCTTAGATGAAGCATTTTCATTATTAATTTTTGACTAGTTTATCCTTCTGAAGTTATCTAAATTTCTTAGATGAAGCATTTTCATTATTAATTTTTGACTAGTTTATCCTTCTGAAGTTATCTAAATTTCTTAGATGAAGCATTTTCATTATTAATGAAACAAAATGATAAAAACATAGTTTAGCTGATGGTTACAAAGTAAGTTTCCAATTCATCGTTGTACTTACCTTGCAACTAAAAACTCCTTATTAAAATTTTCTGAATTTTTTTAATTTATTTTATTTAATGTACTGAAAACATGCTTCCAGGTCTCATTAGTAATCATAGAAAATTTGGCAGCCATGATTCTATCCAGTCTTGCATTATGCAATATTTAGCAGAACTATCATAAGATAAGTCATGTCAAAATTGCATTGGACTGTATACTCTGCTAGTAGTTTGACTATTTGAGAAGAAAAAGAAAGAGACAAAAAAATGAAAAAAAACTGCTAGTAGTTTGACTATTTGAGAAGAAGAAAAAGAGACAAAAAAAATGAAAAAAAACTGCTAGTAGTTTGACTATTTGAGAAGAAGAAAAAGAGACAAAAAAAATGAAAAAAAACTGCTAGTAGTTTGACTATTTGAGAAGAAAAAGAAAGAGACAAAAAAATGAAAAAAAACTGCTAGTAGTTTGACTATTTGAGAAGAAAAAGAAAGAGACAAAAAAATGAAAAAAAACTGCTAGTAGTTTGACTATTTGAGAAGAAAAAGAAAGAGACAAAAAAATGAAAAAAAACTGCTAGTAGTTTGACTATTTGAGAAGAAAAAGAAAGAGACAAAAAAATGAAAAAAAACTGCTAGTAGTTTGACTATTTGAGAAGAAGAAAAAGAGACAAAAAAAATGAAAAAAAAAAGAGTGTGATGGAAAGAGAAGAAAAAAGAGCAAGGGATGAGATATAAAGAGAAATAAAGAGAAATGGAAAGAAAAACACAATGAAGGAGACTAATGTAACAAAAAGGGGAAAAGAGAGAAGAAGAAGAAGAAAAAGAATCAGTGTGAGAAAAAAAAGGAGAGAAAGAAAACAGCAATGAGAAACAAGTAAATGTGGTGGTGTGATTAACAGAAAGAGAAAAAGAAAGGAAAACAGAAGGAGAGAGAGAGAGAATAAGAAGCTGTGAAACAGACATGGAGAAAAAGGGAGAAAAAAGAAAAAGCTGTGTAATCAACAAAGAGAAAAAATTGTAGTGGAATAGAAAGTCACATGGCCAATTGGTTAGAATGTTTGCATTCCAGCCATAAGTCATCTTGATCCAAGCATGCAGCATCATTGCAAAGTGCCTGAAAAAAATACCACAGGCTGACCCAAACCTTGTGAGTGAAACTGGGTAGATAGAACGGTTCTGAATCCATTGGTAGTTGTGCTAGCACAAAGTCACAAGTCATTGTGACTGAGGGTTGGAGTGAACTGGTATTTTTAAACTGCTGGTCATATCAGATAATGCACTCTCATCCAGAAACTGTAATTAAGGTCCGTTCAGCATAGTTGCAATGTGGGTTATGCGGGTGTTGATGAAACGCAAATGTGCCTGAGCAGGTAGCAACAGATATGTAGAGAGGATTTAGTGCAAGAAAAGTGAGGATTTCTTTCCAAAGAACACAGTCACAACATTAAAATATGGAGGCGGCTTGATGATATTTTGGCATTGTTTTAGCTCAAGGGGGAGTGGACAATTAACTACAATAAGAGGAATAACGAAATCTGCAGACTATATCAAAATTCTCGATGAAACCCAGGGTCAAAAACTCATATCCATAAAGCTGAATCTCTCTCTCTCTCTCTATATATATATATATATATATATATATATATATATATATATATATATATATCTCACACTCTGAGTGCTGGTGTTAATAAAATAGTGCTTGATGTAAGGGTCAGTCTTAATTCAGCACCTGAAGACTGCATTGTGCATGAAACTTTGAATCATGTTACTGGTGAGGAAATATATATATATATATATATATATATATATATATAGAGAGAGAGAGAGAGAGAGGGACAGCTTGACAAAGAAAAAAAGCAGTGTACTAGACAAGGTGAGAGAGAGAGTAACACAGTGCAAGATAGAAAGAGAAAAAGTAAGAAGGAATGAGATAGAAACAGGGGGAGAGAGAAAGAGAAATTAGGAGCAGTGTGATAGACAAAAAGTGAGAGAGCGAAAAGCAATGAAATAGAAAAAGAGAGAGAAAGCCAAAAGGTGCATTGATGTAGACAAAGACAAGCAGTGAGACAGGTATGGCAAGAGAGTGAGAAAGAAAGAAAAAGAAATATGAAGTGTGATAGAAAGAGAGTGGGTAGGGAGGAAGAGTGGATAGAGGGGAAGAATGGGAGAGGGAGGGGGAAAAGAAAGAGAAAGATTGAATAAATGCGTACATGATGAGAAACAGATAGTTAACAAAGTGTCTATAAAATCTGATATGAAAGTAATCCTCTCTTATCAAATATTCATTGAACAAACTTGTATGCATTTGGTATTTAGAAAGTCTGTCAGAACAACAATCCTCATATTTCAGATCGTATTCAAGATTCAGCATAGGTAAAAATCGGGAATAGAAATTACATTGCCATTGCAAGTATGATATAATTCAAGATAACTAACATTATCTCAAGTTTTGAAAGTATTTGATACAGCTTAGGGCTTTTCTGAGATAAATCCTATATCAAGAAAGTCTTGCATATAATTAAATATTATGAAGAAGGTGTAAAATAATGAGTCTTATTTGACAACAGGTTCTTATAAACAGGAAGATAATCATCATTTGGTTATGTTACGACAGTCAATTTAATGACATATCAATTCTTGTTGGTGTTTTTAACATCAAATATAACTTTTATAGTCCTTAGACACCGACAACTCTTATACATATATATATATATATATATATATATTTTAATATTTTCTGTTTATACATTATTTTTATAGGTATAATTGTTTAAGTAAATGCTGTTTATAATAAACAGTATTAATTACATTTACCAGCCTGAATGTCCAAGAAATTTTGTAGAAAATATGTGTCCTCCAACAGGAATCAAAACTGTATCCTACATGGAACCAAACATATAGCCACACATACATACATGTGTGTGTGTATATATATATGTAAACAAAAAACACTTTCTAGTTTCATTAGGTTGATTTAAAACAGACACCAACATTTTATATATCTATATATATATATATATATATATATCATGGACTTTCCTGTTAATTTCAACATATGAGGATCTGATAAACTCATTCAATTTTTATATTTGTGTGGTATGTGACATTTCAGTCCTGATAGTAATGTGCATACAAGTCCACATATTGCGCATCAGCAAGGAACTTCGGACATAGCAACAGGAACATTTGCTGATGCTTTTTGCCATTGTCTTTTGTCCGGTCAATACGACTGATTTGAAAATTTCTGATATCACTCTGGCACAAATATCTCCAGTTATTTCTATCCAGAGCAATTCGCTCAAAATTAGTATAAGTTACATTGACAGCTGAGAGGTTACTTTTTAGCTTGTCTTTATACCTAAACCACACCCATCCAACATTTTTCTTCCCAAGTACTTTAGAATGAACTCCAATCATTTTCAAGGATTCTTCTGTGTGTAGTCATTCAATTCATGTTAGATGGAATCAATTTCAACTCACTCAAGGTGACATCATATAAGCAGTTATTTTCAGAATTTTTCTGTGTGTAGCTCAAACTAAAATTTTCATCTGTCTGTGTTTTTTTTTTTTTTTTTTTTTTCATTAGAAAGTCCCCTATGAGGAAAAACACCTGATTTAATGTTGTCTGCTTCACTTTTATTGCAACAGTCTTTGTTTGCACTGTGTCCTGTATAAAATTTTGGTGTCAACTAAAACCTATCTAATGTGAATTTCAGTAAATTTAATGATAAAACAAATAACAGAGACTTGAAAGAATTAGTATATGTTGGACTCTCCTATCATGATTGATAAATGAGGGTTGGCATTGGATGGTGCCTTTCATTTTACACCTATGCAAGTTAGCAGGGGCTTTTGTGAAGAAAACCAGGTAAGGGAAAGCCATATCTCATTTGTGCTTTCTTAAGTATTGATACTAGCCCACTCTTGCTGTGGGTGACAAAGCCACTCTGACAGATGAAATTTGTTAAAGCAGGATTTTGATGGCATCTCTGTTTCAGAGCTTGATAAAGCTGATCATGGTGCTTCAGTCTACTGTCTTCAAGACCCTTTAACTTAATGAAACATCTTATGTCACTCCTTTTGGTTTGATGCTTGGGTTTCAGATCAAAGTCGAGATGTTTCAAGTATATATTTTTAATTTTTTTTTCAAGAATTTCACTCCAAGCAAGGCAGTAGCGTCACTAGTATGCAAGGGATTACAGAGAATGAAAGCAAGAATAATACAGGTTGTTTGAGGAAAGGATGTAGTGAAGAACAGGGATTGGGATCAAGACATCAGATGTCGATTGACATTACATTTGAATATTAGAAGATTATAGCTATCAGGGAAGCAGGTAGGAGGAAGGAAGTTCCACTGTTGAGAAGTGTGAGAGAAGAAGCTGTTGGAGTAGAGACATATATATATATATCCAGGTCAAATAAGAACAAATGGCGTATAATTCCACTGTATTTAATTTAAAAGAGTAGAGCTAAATATTGTTTATTTTAGGATATTAAAACATGTTAAAAATCACTACATAATGCCAATTGTGTTTTGACATTACAAATGTATCTCCTGGGGTAATGTTAAACAATTGGCGAATGGAAGATTAATTTAATTTCAAAAGAAAAATATTTAAAAAAAATAGTCTTGTGCACTTTGCTGTGATTGACCAACTGAATGTGACTTATGCTAAATTAAAATTCACTAGAAAAAGTTTTTTAATGTAGGTCATGACACAAAGTTATCTGCATATAAATCCTAGACAATTTCCTTATGGTCAAATACAGGTTGTTACATTATTTTGTAAGATGTATCAATGTCTGATGTTCAGCTTTTGCAAAAAGTAAAAGTGAAATTAGTTATATGCTTGTTCTGGTTCTTACATAAAATTTTGTAATTGACAAATAAAAGGCCCCTTTAAGAAACTGGTAAATAATATTAATCATTCAAAAAAAAAAAAAAAATGATAAAAAATACAGAACTACTTTGGCAAATTAATATGCAACCATTTGTTGTATCCTTAAACAGGGTACAAATATACAAAGGTGGTACTCGAGTGAAGGAACAGCAGAATGTGCATAGATGAAAGAAAAAGAATTTTATTGTAAAAGAGAATACACTATTGAAAGATAGGGAATCAGGTAGCAGGCTAGTAATTCCCAAAGTCATCCCCAGGTATATCCTGTGCTCACTATATATAGCCACTGATATAGTTCGTCCACATAGGCGATAGGGAGTGTGGGACATTCCATTGCAACACCATTAATTAAAGAGCATCCATATAAGATGTTAATAATACCAACCAAGATGTTAAAAATAATAACTAAACAGCTGTACATCCATATAAGATGTTAAAAATACTAACTAAACATTAATACAAAGCAATATTAAATCAAACTGAATCATACAAATAGAATAGTAAACCATATAAGGTGCACAACAGTTCATCTACTGATTCTTAGTATAAGAAAATGTATATTTAGGCATTCATTTCTTTTATTTTCCCAAGTATTTTCAATCTCATGAAGATTATCTTGGACGAGATTGAAAGTACTTGGGGGAAAAAAAGATATGAAAAAAAAAAAAACTATGGCGCCTTCCTTAACAACAACATTAAGAAATTGATCCGATTAAAATTAAAATAAATAGACATATGAATAGGTTATTTAACCAAACATGCTTGAATATATTTCTGCTTCTCTTGATATTTTGTATTAGCTTTTCAATTGTACGTGTCATTATCTGTCATTTATTCTTTCAGTCACGAATGTCTTACATGTATCAAATATCAGGAAGACCGGTATTATTGAAAGAAGCCAAAAGAGAAAAAGGATCTCATGTGGTTAGGGGAAAAATGCTGCTGGCATAGGAAGGCAAGAGAAATGGACATAAGATAAGCAAATTGAAATATAAGATTGCCAATATATAAGACATAATGAACAAATAAGGAAGAGAATTATATTTCAAGAGTTGATTCTTTTCATTTTTATATAAGCTTGTTTTTCATGCTTGCTTAGAAGATGAATATAGTTAGGCTTATCATATAGCTTGGTTTAAGGGGGCCAGTTTAAGTGACATAAATGTGTATCAAATACATGTGCAAATACAATTAAGTTAGTTCTTTCAATTTTTCTGCCAAGAATATTGCTTATTTGGTATGCCATACTTTGTTATTTTTCAAAGAATTTTCTCTATGACATGATTATTTTGTTCCAGGAATCAGAAATTCTCTCTGTTCATTTTATAAGCTGAAAAATTCCTACTAGTATGGCTATTCCAGACCAGTACTTGTATTTGGTAAATTTGGATGATAATTCCAATGAAATGGACAATACAGACAAAGACAATTTAGAAACTTTTTAATTTGACATATTTTAGATTATATATATATATATATATATATATATATATATATATATATATATATATGTGTGTGTGTGTGTGTGAAAATATATAGAAAATAGGAAAGAATGGGTTAGGTTAGTAATCCAAGGTTCTTTAGTATTTTAGTTATTATTTTTTAAAAATAGTGCTCGATACAAAAGTAGAGCATAAATATAATTATTTATTTAAAAATATGATTCCAACACGCTACATAAGAAGTCTCATGTTTCAAAAACAGGAGCCGAAAACTTCAATATAATTATTAGAATTAAATTGAGTTAAAGTGAGCTCTGTTTCATCTTCAAGCAAAATTTTTTTTGGGGAATAACTTGTTTCTGAAATTTACGTATTTTATATCAGAATCTAAAATTCCCATGGTGACAGCCATCGTGGATATTTGAAATAGGTAGGGGTGTTGTCTGCTAATGATATGTATCAACATAGAGTTACTTTCAATGATGTTAAGTCAGGGTAAGGTGGGGTATCTAAATTTAAAGCGGAAGATGTTTTCAATCAGTCAGGTTAACTTGTCTATGAAGATTAATTTACTTTTTTTGTTTTATTTCTTTATGAAAGGGTTTTGTGTATATAAAAACATTTGTTATTTGACAACTTCATAAAGGGCTATCATTTTTTGTAGGGTGCTAAAACTTTTTATTGGGTCCATGGATTATAAAAGTTAATTTATTGTATGTTAGTTTTTAAGCTAAATTGTTCAATGCATGAATTTGATGATGTCGGCAAAAAACCGTTAACTCATGTCTATTGTTTAATAGATTTTTATTATTTAGAAACTTGATAATGTGCAGTTTCTCATGGAGGCACAAAGGGCATGGGTCATCCCAAGTTTTACAAGTTCTAGTCCTGTTTATAATTTTCCATTTTACCTTAGGTGTCCTATTTATTTCCTTCAGATGCCAAAAATATTTAGATAGAGAAGTCTGATTTCTTTTATTTATATTGTTGAAAGAGCACTTATGCTGCCTCCATCTAGCTTTAAAATCATTCTTTGTGGACCCAATGTATATCATATTAGTATTAGGACTCTCAGTGGATGAGATAGTACATTGGTATACCACAGATTTGATGCAGCATTTATTTTCTAATGGGCAATCTTCTGGGTTTCTACAATTACACAATTTTTCACTGTTGTCAGACTTAAGCGTAGGGTTTTTATTAATACTATTCAGGCATGGGGGTTTGTTCAGGATTTTATTATTATGTTTTTTTATTATACTTTCTAGGTTTTTAGTGCAGCTGTAACTCAATTTTAGGGTGTTCTTATTAAATATATTACTAAGCCTACTGTTTGTCGGGAAGTGTTTATCAATTAGGGCTAAGAATTTATGTCCTAGTTTAATACTAACCATTTGGTTGAACGAAGGGGTATACCAAATGATTTTTCTTTTCCTGTTTTTTTTCCTCTGGCTAGTGTAATTGTTTCTATCGTTAATGTTTGCATTTTTGTAACCACTATTTTTTAGGGCAACGTTATAGAAACTATCGTGTTGTTGGAATATTTCTTTGTTGGTGGAGTTAATGCTAATTCTATTTTCTATTGTTGATGGTATATGTTTAATTATGGATGGAGGGTGGTTTGACTTCGGGTGTATATATAAGGGGTTAGTGTTTGGTTTTCTATAGGGTTGGTATGTGTTGCTTGCTAAATCTAGAGTTACGTCAAGGAAGTTTACCCTTTTCAATTTGGTACATACCGTTATCTTTAAGTTTAGATTTTTAAATTCACTAAATATAATTTTTCTGATTTTCTCTATTTTAAAACTAGTAGACTTCCTCACCGCTATGAGCCCATCATCTCTATACAGCCCGATGTCCTTAATATCGATTTTGCTGTGCGCAGTTAAATTGTACAGCAATAAAAGGCCAACAAGGTCAAAAGACTCTGCAGAGTCTAATGATCCCATAGTAATGTCAAATAGGTCGTTATTGTTTTTTATCCATTGGTCCCCATTATGAATGAGGACAGATTTTTTTGCACTGAGGATTATGCTGCTCGTATCTGAGGATGCCTATGTAGTAATGTGGCTAGCCAATCCCTGTTGCAGACACCTAATCAAGTACATTTGTGTTTGTTCAATACCCATAGAGACCATCTGTGGTTTATGCTGCAACTATGCTGAGTGAACCTTAGTTACAGTTTCTAGGAGAGAGTGCCTTATCTGGTTTGATCAACGGTCTGAACAAGGCCGGCATGCACAAGCCCTCGGTCACATGACTTGTGACATTGTGCTAGCACAACCATTGACAGCTCTCAAATAGTTCTGTTTGCCCAGTTTCACTCACAAGGGTTGGGTCAACCCATGGTTTGGTTTTCAGGCACTTTCCAATTGCTGCCACATACTAGGATGACCTCCCACAGAGTGATAACATCAAGAAGTCACCTTCCTGAAAAATTGACCATGGTGAGACTCAAACCTGGATCTCATGGTCAAAAAAAAACATTCTAAGCTCAATAGACAATAAAGGATATATATATATATATGTGTGTGTGTGTGTGTGTATAACAATATAAATTGTCATATATATATATATATATATATATATATGTTTGTGTGTGTGGCTGTAAAAATATAAATTATCATATATGTGTGTCCATAAAAATATAAATTGCCATATATATGTATGTATATGTGTGTCAATATAAATTATCACATATATGTGTGTGTATGTGTCTCAATATAAATTATCACATATATGTGTGTGTGTTTGTAAGTGTGTGACTATATAAATTAGCATGTGTGTCTGTGTATAAAAATATAAATTGTTATATATATATATATATATATATATATATATGTGTGTGTGTGTGTGTGTGTGTGTGTCTGTCTGTGTGTGCATATAAAAATATAAATTGTTATGTGTGTGTGTGTGTGTGCATGTGAATATATAACTAGGAATAAATTCAACCACAACTTTGATTTAAAGAATGCCACATTCACATTAATAAGAGATATGCTATTAAAAGAAAAAATTTGCATTCTTCTTCAAGGCAGTGGGAGTTACCATTTAGTCTAGCATGCCTTAACCAACTTGGCCATGAAGAGCAGTCACTCAGGCAAGGCCAGATTTCATGTTTCTCCTGCCATGGATCTCTCAAAGTTTTACATCATTCACACATCCAAGCTTTACAGCAACTGGTATTTCTAAGTGGTCACCCATATACGTACTGACCAGCTTAGACATTGCTTAACTTTGATGATAATACAGGAACCAGTGTTTCAATGTGATATGGCTATAAGCCCCCAAATTATCAAGTTCTTTTTACAACCTATTATAATATGCTTATGGCCATATCTATTGAAATACTGGTTCTTGTATGGTCACCAAAGTTAAGCAATATTGAACCAGGTTCGTATCTAGATGGGGATTTCAAGTACTGTAAGCTTGGATGTGAAGTTCGTGTAATGGATAATGACTCAAAATAGGAAATTGCATGGTTAGTCATGGGGTGCAGTTACCCTGTAATTCTGGATAATCCTACTGGAGAGTAATTATCCACAAAGCTGTTGGCAGCAGGAGGCATCAATTCTTTTATATGGCAATCATGGCTCTCTACAATTTCTATTACATTACCTGTAAATCCAGGCTTACAGCACTTGGTATTCTCATGCGGTCATACTGTCCAATCATGATGTTGCTTAACTTTGATGATTGTACAGGAACTGGTGTTTCAACATGATGCAGCCATAAACCAAAGGTGGTAAGACATGAGATGCTGTTACTCTGTCTGTAAAACAAAGCCACAATAGATTTCAACAATTCTGGATAATCCCACTGGAGGGCAATTAACTGTTGACATCAGCAGGCATTGGGCTGAGGAAAGGTGGATGGTAATTAATAGCAGCTGCCATTCTGAATAAGGAAGGTTTGCATAGGAACACTCTATCTTTGGATTTAGCTGTTCATCAGTTCTTCTTCTATGTGGTAATTATGGCTCTCCACAATTTACCGACCTTTGTAGTTCTTAATAAATGTTTTCTTTCTGTTATCTTTATTAACCCTGTTATGCCATCCATTTACTCAAGCTTGCTAGATAAGTTAAATCTTGTTTTATTCTTATCCATCTTGCCCTCAATCTGTCAAGTGAGTATCAAATTTTCCAAGCCTATTTCCTCATACTTTGCCTTAAAAACTTCATCTATCTTTTTCTGATGTTAAGTATAAGTATTTTTTATGTTTCCATTTTCTTTAAAACTTTGCTCTTGCCCACATATTTGGTCTACAGTATCCTCATCACCCTTCTGTAGAACCATAATTCTGTTTCTTCAAGTCTCTTCGTGTTTGATGTTTGTTTGTTTGAATTTTATGTCATATCAACCACTGTGGGTTATTTAATGCCAAATCCAGTTTATATGAATTTTAAATGCCTATTTTGTATGGAATAAAAAATGTATAGCTGGCAACATTATTGTTTAAAAAAAAAAAAAACATATACCCGGCAACATTACTCTTTTACAAAAAAAAACGTATACCTGGCAACATTACTTTTTTACAAAAAAACGTATAGCTGGCAACATTATTGTTTCAAAAACTTAGAGCTGGCAACATTATTTTTCTGAAAACATTATCTGAGACCTTGCTGTTGGATGCAGTTTATCGCCGTACCCAGGACGCGGATGTAGTTTACCGTCATACCCAGGACGTGAGTAAGACTTGGAAAACTAGGAGTTCACTATTTGCCCATAGCTGGGACCCTAACAGATGCTACCACCCCGGGTCAAGGTGGACCTAGGAACACCAGCAATTAAGAGATGGTTCCACGCTCCTCAAAACCTCCTGATCAGAGGCCTTGTTGTTGGATGCAGTTTAATGTCATACCCAGGACGCTCTTCGTGTTTGAGGAGATTGTCCAGTATTCATTGCCATATAGAAAGACTGATATTACATTATGATTCAGTCATCTTTTCTTTGTTTTTAATTAAATATTCTTATTTCTTTACTTAGCTTTTAGAAGGCGCCCCCATTGTGCCTTCAGATTTCAGTGTCGCACTTTCTGTCCTCTGTTATAGCTCTTCTGCAGCTATTTAAATTGTTGTACTTATAAAAATATGATTTAGCTGCAGGTTAATTAGCATATTCAGCAAATTGAGAAAAAGAACAAATTAAAAATCTGGGAAAAATTTCATGTTTGGATTTGTTAAATGGATTTCAGAAGAGTCTTTAAGATTCCAAAAACCAAAACAGTAACAGCCAATTATAATTCCACTTAATAGGCAACTGATTTGAGAGGCACTCTTGTAGACATTAGGAAAATCAATATTCTTGGAGCCACATTATCAAAGAATTTTACAGTCTACTAAACATTTTATTTGGCTGAGAAATTATATTTCATGATTTTGTGTATTTCTGTTGGCAACTTCATAAATTTGTGTGAACTCAAGTGAAAAAAATGCAAAACAAAATTATAAACATCCACAAAATTTTAAGAGTCTGAATGCCAAAGTTGTAAATCTTAGGTCAGATTTGTGACTTTTATACAGAAATGAAAATCAGTGAGCGATCATGGCTCTCCACAACTTCCTATCCTTTGAACCACTAAGCAATGTATTTAGCCTTATTATCCTCCTCCCGTTCATGTACTGGCATCCATTAACAAACATGTTAGGTACGTTTATCACTGTTTCCCTCTTGGTCACAATGTGGAAAGGGGGCTTTGAGAATCTGACATCCACAGGACAATGGTCAGATTCTCCAAGCCCCTTTTCTACATTATGTGATCTAGAAGTTTGAACTGTCATTTTAGTTCCAATTTTTTTTAAAACTTCCTCCTTGCTCAAATGTTCCATCTATGGTATTCCCAGTATTCTTCTGGAGAAGTACATCTCTCTTGCCTTAAGTCTCCTCTTCATCTGTGAGGAAACCTTAGATGTGTGTTTAAAGCTATGCCTGCTGATGGTGGTGCAGCATCTGTTATGGCTGTACAGGCCCACATTGGAGTGACTGTCTCAATTGCAATGAATGCAGGTGAAGACACTCTCCTTTGATGTCGGCTTGTTTTTTTCTTTCCATCAAACATGCTTCTCCTCGGTGGCAAGCCCTCATTTCTCCTCTCCTTGCTCCAGCCCTTGGTGTAAATTGCATTTCCAGTATGAGTGATTGTTGATGATGTCTTCTCACCACTCAATGTTCAGCAATGTCATGTGTCTTTCAAAGATGTCATTGAAGCAATGTTGCCCTCATGCCCTCTTACCAGTGACCAGTTCCCCATACAGAAGGACCTTTGGAATCCTACCATCCAACATACATTGTACATGTCAAGTATTCCATCTGGTGTATTTCATGAAAAAAAGCTAGAAGCTTAATTGTCTAAACAGATTTCACTATTTCCTGGGATTAGTGCGTAGTATCTGTTCTCTTCTACTTAAAATTAAAAGAAAGCTTGGTCCTGGGGATTCTAACCCTTGAACAGTACCTTCCTCACTGCACTAATGAGAGGAGGTTGGTGGATACCAACTGAAAGCAAGGATTATGGTAGCATTCACCATCTCAAGCAAGAAGACCATCCAGAAGAGTTGCAGAAGATTCGGAAGTCATCTGGAGTCCGTGGTTGAAGCCAGTGCTAATTTTATTTAATCTTTAGTATTTCAAGATATTTTTGCGTAATTTTGGTAAATATGTCTGTTAAAGTGAGATATCAGTGTTACTTTCATTTTATATATATATATCTCCAAATAAAGAGAAAGAACAGATTAAGAATCCACCATTCTTAGCATTTTCTTTTTTTTTAAAAGTGCTCAGTACAATGTAGAGCAAAATATTATAATAATATTTTTATTATAAAATATTTTGCATCGCTACACAAAAATTTCTGTGTTTTGAAACTGAAGATTGTTCCTCATCAGGTGATAATTTATGATGAAAACAAATCGGTAGCTCATTTGAGATTTAAAAAGGAGGTGGGAAACTAAAATTCCAAAATTAAAAAACATGTTTGTGGGTATGTCTTGATTAACCAATCAAAAGGTGATTTAAAGCTGAAATAGAAAAATGATGTTAGCAGACAAGGGTAGGTGGGTTATTAATTTTTGTCTAGATACATTGACACTTTTTAGGCACGTCAGCACAGACAATATCCAGTTACAAATATAAGATACTGTGAAGTAGACAGTGAGATATATTTAATAAAAGGTTAATTTTAAGTAATTTCATGATTTTGAAAGTGGCCTCTAGTGTGATTAAAACATTTATATATATATTGAGCTCAAAATACAATACTTATTATATTGAATGGGCAATAAAACATGGCAATATTATAGTTGAAATATCATAGAATTGAATAAATATTATATGGACCATTATATATCAATAAAATAATGGTTAAAACAATTGTAATGCATAAATTTTTATGAAAAATTCTATTAACTATATTTTAAAGTAAATATACAATGCCTACAAATTACAGTTAATTCATTTCTCTGATTTAAGAGATCATTATTTTTTGGAAACTTTGTAATATGCAGCTTTTCATGTAGACACAGGCAACATGAGTCATTTAAGGACTTACAAATTCTCGTTTTTTTTATATTTTCCATTTTACAGTAGGGTTTTTATTGATTTCTTTTAAATGCCAAAAATATTTAGAGAGCGATGTTCGATTATGGTACACATTGTTGTCAAAAGAAGATATATGCTGATATCATCTTTGTTTAAAGGGGTTTTTTTTGCTACCAATATAAAATTTCTTAACAGCTGCATTTTCAGTAGATGAAATGGTCTATTGGTAAACAATTGATTCTGTAAAACACCTGTTTTGCAATGGACAATTTATAGGATTTCTACAATTACATGACTTATTATCATTTTTATTGAGTTATGCTTTGGAATGACTATTGTTATTTAGTTTAAGTGTTTATTTAAAACTTTATTATTATTTTTTAATAACTTTTTCCAGATCATCCATACAACTGTAACTTAATTTAAGCATATTTTTATTGAAAATCTTGCTTAGAAGATTATTGCTTGGGAAATATTTCTCAATCAAAACAAGAAACTTTTGCCCTAACTTAGTGCTAACTATTTGGTTAAATGGGGGTGTGTACCAAATGATTTTTCTATTTCTATTTTTTGGTGTGGGGGCTATCATTATTATGTTTTCTGTTTTTACTATTGGGGCATTTATAGTCACTATTTTTTAAAGCATAATTATAAAAATTGCGCTGTTTATAAAATATAACTTTGTTGGCAGAGTCAGTACTAATTCTATATTCTATGGATGAGGGTATGTGTTTTATTATAGATGAAGGGTGATTATATTTTGGGTGGATATATAATGGTGTTATACTATAGTACCTATTCTATTGTAATATGCCCTTCCACAGATAATAAGTAGTAGTAGCAGTGGCCAGTGGGCTCAGTGGTGTTGAGTGAGTCAGTCAATATCAGACATTGAAGTACCAACCATCACAACTAGATTTGCTGCATCATTAACTCTTATTTCAAGTTCCTAACGTTTTGTACATCGAACCTAATTTAGGACAACTTATTGAAATACAAGCCTCCACCGTGAAAACTACTCTACAACAAATGGATTAGTATTTGTTTTCTTGTATGGTTAGTATATATTATTAACTAAATCTAGTGTTAGATCAAGAAGTTTCACCTTTTTTAAATTTGTATTGATTGTAACTTTTAGGTTTAGGCTTTTAAACTCTCTGTGTATTAATTTTCTGATTTTGTCAGTTTTAAAATTAGTAGAATTCCCCTCAACCATAAAGCCATCATCCCTATATAACCCTATATCCTTTATACTGATGTCATAGAGTGCAGTAAGGCTGTATAAAATGTACAATCCAGTGAGGTGTGTGTGTGTATATATATATATATATATATATATATATATATATATATATAGAGAGAGAGAGAGAGAGGGGGAGACAGAGAGATTAGAATCCAACAAAATAATAGGATAAGGAACAAATAAGAAATGTTTACAAATTTAACATGTTTCGCTTTTATTTATTCTTCATCAGAAATTAAGAGAAAAGAAAATTTGGGTATTTTTTGTGTTATTTGTTTTTCATAAGGTTATATATATATATATATATATATAGAGAGAGAGAGAGAGAGAGATCACTGCCTATTTTGACGAGTGGTTGTATAATTACAAATTCGTCTTCTGTATTTCCTCCAATAGCCAAAAGCAAGTTAGGATTCAGGATGGCTGACAAAGGATCAGTTGCTGGGAAGAATTGTCAGAACAATACATGCAATGGACAACTTGCATTCCATGGTGTATTTATTCCCACCAGTTTGAATTTAGACATTTCATTCCTTTTTAAATATGGTAATCTTGTTTAATCTGTCAACGAAGTATCATTATTGTGCCACTGCTGCAATTATTTTTGCCAATTAACCCACTCATCTCATTGTAAATTACGTTCAAATGATTTTGAAATTGCAACTATAAATCAATAAAAATTGTGATAGAATGTTTGCTGTGGAATTACTGCTTGCAAATTAAACACCAAAGAGAAATGCTCATCAGACCAATTGTTATGAAAATATTTGTAGAAAAGACCGATGGAATCCATATCACATCAGTGAGAGAATGACTGAAGTCAAGATTCCAGGTCAGGATCAGTTACATTACAGAGCCTTCTTTGAACTTTGTCAAGAATCTTGAGCTATATAATAGGAGCTCCAGATCAGATATAGCAGCAATATTCCATGCAAAATTGAATAGTACATTTATAAATGTGTAAGATGGATTCTGACAAGAAAAATTATCTGGCATGACTCAGTGAACCATATTTACTGGCACCAGACCTAGCAATTGATTCAATATAATCACTCCATTTCATGGGAAGTTTTCAGCACCCTTCCCATACAATCAAAACATTTATGTTTTGAAATCATTTTCTCCTGTAGATTCAAAAGAAATAGAAATGCTTTGATATGCTTTCAAATAATCCATCAATATTGCAAATTGGTCAATTATGCAAAAGAATATTATCAACACTTAAAAATCAGTTGGCTATTATTTTGTTTTCAGTTGAGCAAAAGTTTTGCCTGAAAATGAAATGATAAAAACAAATAAATAAAGTGAAAGAATGATGGGAAATTCTTTCCTCATTCAAAATTCTAACTTTTGAATGAAAAATTTATAAACTGCACCATTCTTTCATGTTATTGGTTTTTGCCAGTAGCAGTCATTTTTTTTTTTAAAAAAAAAAAGGTAAAAATGCTAATGATGTAAGTAAAAAGATTTTCTCCTTGCAGCAAGACTGGCTATTTTTTACTTTATTCTTGATTTTTCATTCTTACATTGTTATTTTCTTGCACACTCATTCTAAAAATATTTTTATTTTATTTTATTCAAAATTTTCATTCATTTACATTTTTTATTGTATTCTTACTTCATATCTTTCCTTCAATTCTTTTATTTCAAACATTTTTTCTGTTTTCCAGTTCTGCCATTTCTATTTCTAATTAATGTCTGTTTTTAACATTGTTCTTTCTTTTCTTTCTTTCATTCCTTCAATTTTTTTTTTCCATTTTTTCCTTATTCTTTTTTTTATATTAACACTTTTTCCAAAAAAGAAAATTTTATTTCAATTCATATTTTTTTCTTATCCATTTTTATTCTGTTCTTCCTTCATTCTTATTTTTATATTAACTTCTGTCATGAAAAAATCCGTTTCTTTTATTCCATTCAGTATTTTCATGTTTCTTTCCATTTTTACGTCACTTTTAAGAGGTGGATTCATACCTTTTGTGGGTTATCCTACTTGACTTTCCTAAAAAACATTACAAGGGGATGCATCTTAAACCAATAAATAGATAATGATATTATCACTCATTCTCTTTCCCCTTATACAGCTCTGGTCATAAGATGTAGTCACACAGGGGAAAAAATATCCCCCACTGTAGCATAATTCATATACAATGTCTTACTTTTCTCTCATGACTTTTCGTACCCTTTCACACACGTGTAGGCCTACATAAATTTCACGCACACACACACGCGCATTCTCTAATTTAAATACTTTATGAAACTAGTCTTTAAATGTTTTCTTCTTTTATTGTCATTGTAATACTTTTTTGTTAAGACATTCATTGGTATTTGTTGTGTGTTACTCATTTATTACCTGGACTCACATTCAAGTCCACAATAATTGTTGCATGAAAAATAATACCAGGAAACATATTTTCTACCTAAACACACCAAGAAATCCCACAACACTTTCCAAAAGTATTTGCATGTAAGTGAATATAACGAGCCAAACAGGAATTGGAACTCAGATCTGCGATTAACAATTCTGAGTCATTGTCCATTATACCATCTGCACATCCAAGCTTACAGCACTTGGTATTCCCAAGTAGTCACCCATCTAGATTTTTTTATTTTTTTTTACAGTGAGGTTCACCCTTTACAAGGCTTGGGAGCAACTTGTGAGAGAGGGTTACGTCTGAAAGCCATTTGTCTGTATAGGAGTGGAAGATAATGGTTAACCCTAACCGTGAACAGGTTAAAATTGTCGTGATTGGGAAACATCCTATTTGGGACTCAGTTCCACAGGCTTGTGGGAAGAAGCTGCTCAAGTGGAACTTACTCCTTACTGGAATACAGAAGGATTGCTGTTGGTTTGCTACTACGTAAGTGGCATGGTGTGTTCTTGCTGTGAGGGCCAGGGAATGTAGTTCTTCTGAGCACTTTCCATGGTAAAGCATCTAGAGGCTATTCACATCTCAGCAGTGAGAGGGAGGTTGAAGGGTGGAGAATAATTCATCACCCACATGAACTTGGAGATGTTTTTAAATTCTATCAAGGTTGGAGAGTGTAACCAGTAACAAACAGTATTCCATTTTTTGGCTTGATCTGGCTCTTGTAAAGTTAGGTAACAGGAGGAGTCAAGTATTTACTGGAATGGTACTGTTACTGACCAGGCTTGATGTTGCTTAACTCCAGTGATCGTATAGTAATTTTTTCTTTCGTTGCATTTTTTTTTTCATTCTCATGTTTTTCATTAACTCTTATATTATTGTTTTAAAATTACTTTATTTTGATCCATTCTTTCTTACAAACATTTTTTATTAACTTGAACATGTGAGTAGAACAGAAAATAATGACATGTGGAATAACATGCTGTTATTCCACACAACTTCAAACAAAAGGCTAGGAAGCAAACCCCCATCAATATTAAAAATAGCAATAACAACAGCTGAACTTGAGAAACCTATTTTTCTGGAAATTTTTTTTTTTCAAAAGGAAGTTTTCATAAATTTCAACAAAAGCAGTACTGCCTGCTCAGCCAATTAATTTCTGATGTTTCTTTATAAAGAAACAACTAATATTACCATTAGAGATGAGAAGAACA
The DNA here is from genome assembly GCA_963932145.1 of Acanthosepion lycidas. NCBI lineage: Eukaryota > Metazoa > Mollusca > Cephalopoda > Sepiida > Sepiidae > Acanthosepion > Acanthosepion lycidas. Next base: position 29,693,088 of record OZ010606.1, read on the forward strand.
GATACTTCACTTTGATCCCAGCTTAATGGCCAAGGAGTAAAGAAAAGTGTAAATTCAGTAGCACTGGCTGAATGTTTCCTTATAAGCAAATAGCTAATCTTATCATTAGAGATGAGAACAGATATTACACTTTTATCCCAGCTCTGTGGCCAGGGAATGAATAAAACATAAGTTGAGTAGCACTGGCTATTCAATCAATGAATACTGAATGATTCCTTATACAAAAAAGCTAATCATTACCATTAGAGATGAGAAGAAAATACAGTGCTGTTCCATAAAAGTGACTCACCTTATCCTTTGAATTTAGCTCAACTTTCGTTTCATTGGAGAAGAGAACATTCTTCCAGTTTTCTACGGTGAAATTTTTGTAATATGAAGCGCATTCAAGTCTCTTGGCTTTGTTGGCTTTGCTTATTAGCGGCTTAAACCTTCGTGTACAAGATTGGGTAGCCTTGTTCTAACAAGATTTGTAACCTTGTTCTGATGCAAGACTAACACTTAGACTGGCTGCAATTTCTTGGCTAATTATAGTCCTATTCTTCGCAACTTCTCTCTTGATTACCCTGTCAGTTCTATTATCAATCTTTTCCTTTCATCCCCTTGTTTCCTTCCTTGGAGCAGGAGTGGCATCATTATGTGCTCTAAGCACTCGAGAGACAGTTGATTGCAAGGTTATAGCAATTTCTCTCATAGACTTGCCTGCTTTTTAGAGGGCAATAATAGATACATTCTGATGCATGTTTGTACCCTTTCATCTGGTTAGTGACTTGAATGGCTATTTCAAGCTGTTTTTATACTGTACGAGGCTTTCTGGAATATTCTGGAATACTCTAGATTTAATTTAAGCTGTTCTAGAATTCTCAAGAATATTGTTCTGAGTGTATTGTAAAATAGTTTTCAATATTTTGTCAAAAGCTCTTTAAATTTACCAGTTTAATCCTTAGAATGCAATGTCTGAGCCACTTTTTTTGCACAGAGTTTTTTTCCTGAATCTCATTTACGTCCAAATTTATAATTATCAATAGAATACCTTAGGGTGAATAAACTTTTTTCCTAGGTGGTCGGGAAGGGGTCATTATATTAGTAAGATTAAAAATTATTTTAACCCGCAAAACAATAGACAAAAACAATTTTTAGTAAAAAAAAATCAGATGAGTCACTTTTTATTGAACTGCACTGTATATTATACTTTGATCCCAGCCCAATGGCCAGGTAGTAAAGTAAAAACACTTGAATAGCATTTCCTGAATGTTTCCTTATAAGGAAATAGTTAATATTCCTATAGCCATTTCTATCTTGTTTTTTTCTTTCTCCTTTATGCTCACTCATTTATCTTCTGTGTATTTTTTCTTTCATTTCTTAATTTGTGCATCCGTCTTTATTTATGAGTCACATTTCCTGCCTTTCGTTATTCCATGTAACCTTTGACCCTTTAGCATCCATCTTTGTTCATTCATTCTTTTAAATTCATTAAGTGATCGTGGCTCTCCACAACTTCCTGTCTTTCATTGTTCTAAGTAACTTCTGACCCTTTATCCTTCCTCTTTGTCCTTGTTTTGACATGCTTTCACTCAAACTCCTTAAGCATCTCTTTCTGATTGGAAGTATAAGTTTCCATATTCCAGTTTTCCTTAAGGTTTCCTCATTGCTCAGATATTTTGTCTGTGGTATTCTCAAAATTTGTTGGTAGTATGACATTTCGGCCACTTAGGTTTCTTCATCAGTTTTGAGGTCAGTGTACAATGTTCACTGCCATATAGAAGATTAGCATTTGAAAAGAATAAATCCATCCTAACGTCTTGTATTTGTTACAAAATTAAAGCTAAGATCTAGAACACATATATTCTCCATGTAATGCTTTACAGCCTGAATTGTGTAAACTGGACTGTAAACATTCTAGAACCACATCATGTGATCAATGGCCAACAATTGTCTAAAAGTTCCCGTAAGGATATCAAACCCTTCTGGATGCAACTGGTCTGACCCAATTCTCTCCTTAATAAAGAGTAAAATCCTTAAGTTATATGTTCACATCAAATGAAAAAAAGGATAACCAAAAATATGTATTGAAGAGTTGGTTGCTGGAAAAAGAGGCAGGGAACCTCATGAAGAAGGTAGCATGACAAAATAATCAAATGGTCACAACTCAATCTTAAACCAGGCTACCAAAGGTAGTAAGCTACTAAAGGTTGAGAGGGTTTTCTATGATGAAGAGATTAGATATTACATGACATAGCATGAGATTTTCCGCTTCTACACTAAAACAGGAAGCAACAATAAGAAGATACTAAAAACAATAAAACTTTTTCATATATCATGTCCTTTCATGACATGAGCAATCATAGTTCTCCACAACTTCCTGTCTTTCATTGTTCTAAGTAACTTTTGATCCTTTACCCTTGCTTCTTTTCCTTTGTCTGCTTCTCCTTCACACAAATGTATTAAGTAGATTATTCACTGTTTCTCCTTGCTTCTCTTGCTTCTGATATATATTCTAAGTATCAGATTCTCTAGGCCCTCTATCCTTGTAAGAAAAGCAAAGATGGTATCACTTTGAGATAAACTAATCTGAGAGGACAATCATCTTCCATTTCTGCAATAAAAACCATTGACAATTCAGTCCTCCTATATAGCACTTAATGGCTGGACAATCTTCTAAAAACCTATTGCTTTACACCAAGGATTGAAACAGCTTTTTTAAAAATAATAATAATGTCATACCGTTAAAACTATGACAATAGAGGCATTTCCCTACCTACTATGGGGGAGACCAGACATGTCAAATTAATTTTAGACTTTTATAATCTGTATAGATATAAAAAATATACAATCAATACATCAGATCTCATTGCCTTCTGTTTGCTGACAAATATCGATGTTTATCAGTTGTTTGCAGGTTACATGATGTTGCAGAAAATTTGTTTGTTTGTTTTGGGTCTTAGTTGAAGTGAAATATTGGATTTTTAAAACGTCTGGTAATGGCTATTCTCATAGAATTTGAAATCTTCCTTTTGAAGGAGATGATAATGACTGTCCCCTGGGATTCATTCACACTGCCACTGCCTGTATATACCTGATATGCAAAGAGAAAAGCCAGAATTTTAACAGATTCACTCAGGACACATTTTCTCACCAGATTTATACAGCAAGTTAATCCCAAGAGATAATCCATTCAAATGAATTATTATTGGCAGACATAATCTAGACATAAGGTATGTGGATGACAATTTCTGTCTGAATTTCTGGGATGAGGAGTTATCATTATTTACATTATTTATATTACCGACTATTGTCCTCATCTTTGTTGTTACTATCACCTGATCGCCTTCTGTCTGAATTTCTGGGCTGAGGAGTTATCATTATTTACATTATTCATATTGCTGACTATTGTCCTCATCATTGTTGTTACTATCACCTGATCGCTTTCTGTCTGAATTTCTGGGATGAGGAGTTATCATTATTTACACTATTTGCATTCAAACTACTATCCTCATCTTTTTTGCTATTACAACGCTTCAACTGCTGTCCCCTGTGGCCTTCATCAGGTGTATAACAATCCAGGTAACCTACAAGGAATTCCAAACTGAATCCTTTAATCTATGTAGGTAGACTGTTCTCATTCCACTGCCCATGTTCTGGGATAATGCGTTCCACTGCTCATATCCAGGGATAACTCGTTAGACTGCCCATGTCTTTCGATAACTTGTTTCACTGCTCATTTCCTGAGATAACTCATTCCGTTACACATGTCCAGAGATATCTTGTTCCACTGCCTCTGTCCTGGGATAATTCATTCTATTGCCCATGTCCTAGGATAACTTGTTTCACTTCTCATGTCCTGGGATAACTCGTTCCATTACTCATGTCTGGGAATAACTCATTCCACTGCTCATATCTAAGGATAACTTGTTCTACTGCCTATGTCCAGGGATATCTTATTCTACTGCCTATGTCCAGGGATATCTCATTCTACTGCCTATGTCCTGGGATAACTCATTCTATTGCCCATGTCCTAGGATAACTTGTTTCACTTCTCATGTCCTGGGATAACTCGTTCCACTGCTCATATCCAGGGATAACTTGTTTCACTACTCATGTCATAGGATAACTCGTTCCACTGCCCATGTCCTGAGATAACTCGATCCAGCTTCCATGTACGGGGACATCTCATTCTACTGTCCATGTCCAGGGATATCTCATTTTACTGCCCATGTCCAGGGGTATCTCATCTAGTTCTTAGTACTGTTCAGCTATTGCCCACCCTGTTTCTAATGAGTCCACAAACACAATGCTCAGCCCAGATATTGAACTCAGAATTAGTATGTCACCAAATTCATGAACCAATGCTGTGATTCACTAGGCTATTGTTGACCTGGGAATACAAGCAATTAAGAGGTGGTTCCATGCTCCTCAAAGGCTCCTGATTTGAGGCCTTGTTGTTGGACGTAGTTTAAGTCTTACCCTGGACGTGGATGTAGTTTATTGTCATACTCAGGATGCTGAAAGATTCTGAGGGTTTTCTATATCTTCTGTGGATAAGGAGGAACTATTGTACAGGATAAATTCTAATTTTAGAAAAAGCATAGTGTATTCTTCTATGACAATTTTTTTCAGCAATTAGAGTCAAATGCTATAAGGAATATTATTATTAGGTTGGTGCAAAAATAATGTCGTTTTTTCACGTATGCTACTATGTGAGAAAACGACATTATTTTTGAACCAACCTAATAGTTTGTATAAAAGGCAATTCCTCTGATTGCACCTCATTATTTTTGCACCAACCTAATAATAATAATAATAAAATTTAACATTTTACTGCCATTGGCTTATTTATTCATTTCTTTCAGGTTCCACAGATGACAGGCTTTACTGCTTTTGCTTTTAAAAATCAGTTTACAGTAAAAAAAAAGTACTGTTTTCACCATTGATTTGACCTTTCAAGGTACACACTGTCAAATGAAAATATCCTGACGTTGGAAGATTAGTATAAATAAAGTATTTGACAGCATCTCAATTTCAGCAGGGCAAATCAAGAAAAAACTAGTAATTAGTAATATTAATAAAATTATTAGTAAATGGTACAACATAGGCCATATTTATGAGGTATTAGGTTGGTGCAAAAATAATGTTTTTTGACGTATTTTTTAACGTCAGAAAACGATATTATTTGTGCACCAACATAATAATATTTTCGCTAAACAAGCCATTATTACAAATGAAAATAATAGGAAAAAAGAACATAAGCCTATAAAAACTTTATTATATCCAAAGATAAGGAAACAAAATAAAAAATCAAGCGATTATTACAAGTTAGCACAACAGTACAGTTACCATTAAAATTCAGTCAAAAATTTTCCTTTATATGATCTGTACAACTTGCATCTTGCAAAGGTTTTAGTAGAATAATTAGGATATCAAAATTCTGATTGTTTTGATGCCAATGCAACCGGAAGTTATTGCAAGAAAAATATTAATGAAACAAATATATAATTTGAATTTATAGCATATAATTTTAGTACTAATATTAAACGTGATGAAATTAATATAATAAATATTATCAATGATAACACTTTTAATCTATATACTAGCCTTTTAAATAATGACAGTAGGTATATGAAAGTTACTCTAAAGTCTGAGCTAATAGGAGTTGCCAGGTAGCTAATTTCAGTCGACACCGGGGAATTTTAAAAGATATTTTTAGTAAAAAAAGTGTACCTTATATGCTACCAAATATAATAATGAAATGGGATGCAGGCATAACGTTGTGGTTGTCAGTATGAAAAGTAGAGCTAGCATCTCTTCAGGATGTGGGAGATCATGGCTCTCCACAACATTCTTATCCCTTGTTTTCCTTAGAGACATTTGTCTCTCTACCAAGCCACTTGCCAAGTGCCAGATTTACATATGGGCTGCAGTCCAGGGTCCCTAAGACTAGAAGACTGATAAAACTAAAAAAAAAAAAATAAAGATATAAGAACAAGATTTATTTATTTTCAGATTTAATGTGGGTCCTTTGAACTAATATGAAGCAATTTAGAGTATCTCGGCTTGTCTAGTTGGAGTGGGTCTTCCAAATTTGAAAATGTAAAGTTCAGATAAAAAATATCATGAAGTTGCTAATGAAATAAAATCATATACAAATTTTAGTTGAAGTGTTTCATGTTTTACACCAAAAAAACATCTTCTAAAGACGTATATTTTTTTTTATAGACACAGGATGGGAGGTGATTATACATAATGAAGAGGCTCCAAAATTCTATTAGCCCAGGGTCCTTTTAAGGCCTAAATCCGGTTCTGCACTGCCCCCCTGTTCAGCCATCCATTCACACAAGCTCATCAGGTAGGAGGCCAGCTCCTTTGAGTGTCAGATTTTACAAGCCTTCCTTCCTCATTATGTGTCCAATTTCAGCTATCTCGTTCTCATTCTGCATATAAGTGTCCTTTTTGTTTCGATTTCCCTTAAAACTTCTGAGTTGCTTATATGCTCTGTCCACAGAATTCTCAGCATCTTTCTGTAGAATCCCATTTCTGCTACCCCCAATTTTCTCTTCATCAGTAAAGATGTGTCCAGCATTCATAGTCATACAAAAATAGATTGATATTACGTAACTGTTCAGTATTCTTTTCATTCTTTCTAATGAAATTCTTCTATTTGCTTCTTAGTATTTTGCTCAGCTTTTAGAATGCATCTTATGCTAATCCGATACATATTCGGATTTTGCTATTGCATTTCTCATCCTATGTTAAAACACTTCCCAGGTATGATATCTTTCACCTGTTCCATAACCTGCCCTTGTCAAAGATGCACTGCATGGTGGTTTGATCAACATGAAGACTTCACCTGATCCAGTTGTTGGCCAGCATTTTGATTTGGGAAAATCTTTTGCCAATTCATTCAACAATGTTTTCTAAACATTGTCTGAGAGAACCCATTTTATTTTTCATCAGCATGGCTGATGCTAACCTTCAGGAGATTGATACATTGTGACTTCTTGAACTAACGTTTTCCATTCACATGAAGTGGAAAGATTATATTGAATCAATTGCTAGGACTGCTGCTAGCAGTGGGTTCCCTGTGTTCTGTTTGACAATTTTTCTCTTACACAATTATAAGTCTACCACTCTACCATTCATTCAATATTGCTGTCACATCTGGTCAGGTGCTCCTGCTATGTATTTACAGATCTTTGATAAATCCAAAGAAGAGTCTGCAATATCATTGGTCCTGACCTGGCATCTCTGCTTCAGTCACTTTCCCCACCTACTTAACATAACTTCACTCTGCCTTTTCTATAAATACTTTCATGGTAATTGTTATGATGAACTCTCCTTTCGTGTGAATGTTTTTTCGTATTTGTTCTTGTGTCTGAATGAGTGCATGTCAGTGTGAGTACTTGGGATGAATGAATGTTTTATACTATTATAGTCCCACATTGATTTCGGCCAGTGAACTGATGTTTCTGCTACATTTAGTAATTGTGGGGGGGTTTATTACTAATATTATTTTCTTTAGTTCCTAGTAAATAGTTTTTTGTATTCATATTGTAAATACTCATTTGAGCTAGTTTTTAGAATTGTTGTTTTATTCTCCTCCCACCACAGACAATGAATTGTAAATATGGGGACTAGTTAGTATTTTCATAGAGACAAAGTGGTATAATGTGGTTGTAGTAAGAAAGGTACGTATGAATGTGTTGTTTTGGTGTAAGGAATATTGTTCGTACGATTGGGTCAGTGTTTGCGGCTAGCTAAGTTATAGCTAAGACAGAAGAAGACCGTCCTTTCCCTAATCCCCTTTTCAGCCATGTGCCACATTTCTGTATTGTACAGAATAAATATCACTTTCCTCTAAAGCACCTAGACTCTTTGAATTTAAACACAACACTAGAATGTCTGCAAGTTTTCATTATTTCACAACTGAAACGGTAAAATGTAACCATAAGTTCTATGTTAATAGTTTCTTCTCTTGCACTTCTCACTTGTGGAACTCTCTTCCAGCTTCTTGCTTCCCAGTCAGCTTTGATCTTCACAGTTACACTTATTAAATTGCTATTGCTATTGATTCTTGGCACTTTGATGTGAAGTAATGTTTAGCAATCTTTTTTTTTTTAAGCGTTTCACCCCAAGCAAGGCAGGAAGCCACTAGCATGCAAGGGGTTACAGAGAATTGGAGTGAGTCCAAATAGTAGTGATAGAGGAAAGGATGAAGAGAAGGATAGGGGATAGATCAAGGCATCTAGAGACGTTAATTGACATTACATTTGAATAGTTGGAGATTATAGCTATCAGGGAACAGGAAAAGGTGAGGGAGTTCCACAGGCGAAAGGTGCGAGACATGAAGCTATTGGCATAGAAGAGATGGCTATATTTAATAGTTTTGACAGTGAACTGGTGTGAGCGAGATGCAGGCTAGTAGAACACTTGAATTCATGAAGTCTGGGAACCAACGTTACTTGATCAATTGCACTGAGTAGTGAAATGGAAAAAGTTGTCAATTTCAAACCTTTTCATTTGTACCCACTTCTTAAAATAATGACCAACATACATATTTATGATTGTAATTGCAACATTTTGTTAAAGTGAGATTGAGATGGTAAAAATGAGTGAGGTGGGAAAAATCTTTGTTAGAAACAAAGAAAAGTGTACTGAATTGTTACATGATATCTGTCCTACCACATGGCAGTAAATGCTGGACAATCTCCTCAAAGAACAGATTCAAAGCAAAAGAAATGTGGTTCTACAGAAGGATGCTGATAATACCATGGACTGAACATGTGATCATCAATAAGGTTTTAGAAAAAATGTAAAACAAAAAAGAAACTTATTCTTTAAATCAGGAAACGACAGTTGAAATTCCGGGGCAAACAAAGAGGAAGGAGGGCTTGGAAAATCTGATACTCACAGGACAGATTAAGGGCAAGAGAGACAGAAGAAAACAATGCATAAAATAGTTAATGAGCTTGAGTAAATAATATCACATATCATCACCTCTAGCAATTATGTCCACTCAAACATGTATATGCACAAAAGCAGAGTATCATCTACCATGTATTCAATTGTGAAAGCAGAATAACATATATTTTTATTACTTCAAAGCTCCCAAGAAAATTTAATTTTGGTATTAAATGACCCAAGAAGTTGATATGCTATAAAACAAACAAAACCAACAAACAAGCTACAAAGAAGAGAAAATTGTGGAGAGCCATGATCACCTATGCCCTGAGGGGACACAGCACATAAAGAAGGAGATTGTATGAAAAAAGGGGCCAAGATGAATTCATAATTGTAAAAGAAATTTATTTCTTCATTCTATGGCAGTTTAAAGTCACTACTACTTTATAATGAATTTTACAGTTTTGTAGTGAACTCAAGTGTCTGTTTAAAGACTAGCCTACCAGATACTTAAACTGTCTCTATAGCATCATGGAGATATTTCTTTAACTATTTTGGGGGGGGGGAAGATTGCCAACGAGGTTATATGCTATTAAATAAAGTACTTCCAACAGATCCTCATGCAGTATCACTCTGACCAATCAAAAGCCAGTGTAAAAAAAAAAGAGTATATTTTCTAACCAATCAGATTTTGTGGCAACTACAGTGATCCATTAAGGCATTTTAAATACAATAAAAAAATGATAATTACCAGAAAAACCAAATAAATAAATCAATCATCTTCAAAGTAATTTGTTTTTCTGAACAAAAATTCTTCCATTTATTTGTTTAAATTTTTTTCCTATTGCTGCCATGAGGAGATGCTGAAACATTCTCAGCTCGACCATGAAGAAATTCTAAAATACATTCTAATGTTTGGTTTGATTTTTGGAAGTAGGTCAGAATAGGAACTTTTCAGCACCTTTTTTACTTATCCGCAATTTTAGTGGATAGACAATTCTTTATGGAAAAAGGGTTGGCACCATATACTGCTCCAGAAAATTACTACTTCTGACATGTTTTATCATGACAGAAGTCAGATCTTGCTGGGATATCTCAGCTGACGATGTCCAATCCTCATTTTCCACACTGAAGCCCCTTTCCCATAAATACAACATCACAAGTCTGTCGCTTTATCCATGGCAAATATTTAGATGAGCTCCATTCTTGATGCAACCAGTTCAGACTTTCACAGCCAAGAGCCACCTAGATTTACAGGGTTGAATTGGCTTCATTCCATACATACTCCCCTGATAAGAAGGGTATTCCATTCAGAAAAGTTTTTTTCTCCAAGAATCGCTACTTTGTAAATTTTGTGAAAGCCTCTCCAAACAGTATGATCTAACCGCTTCACGTCTGCCAATTGATTTGTTTTTTTATGGCTTATCATTACTTTGCAGGTTATTTAAAGCCAGAAAATATTTTTGGACTGTAAGAAATTTTTTGAGATAATAATGATTTACTGATAGAAGTCCTACTAATTAACCCATAGCTGGCAGGAGAAGAGGTGAGTTCATGCCTTTTCCAAAGGTATTTGTATGTAAATGAATATAACGAACACGACTGGAACCGGAACACAGCTCTCCAGTTTCCAATTACCAGCCTTTATCCATTACACCATCCACATATCCAAGATTACAGCACTTTGTATTCTCAAGAAGTCACCCTTTCAGGAACTAACCAGGCTTGACATTGCTTAACTTTGGTGGTTGGATATGTGATTCAACATGATATGCCCTTTAGCCACTTCAAGTCTAGGGACAATATTATCTATCCTCCATATCCTCACAATCATCACTTTCTGCTTCCTCCTTTTACTATCATATCACACATCTTACTCAGTAACGCTCTACCTTGAGTGGTTCTTGGCTGAACGTTATTAAAAACAAACAAAAAATTCCCTCTAACTTCTTTAAAAGAATTACTATCTCATGAATAATTTTTTAATTTTATATTATCGAGAAATCAGTACAGATTTTTTATATGGAAACATGGAGTTGCATTTACTTAAAACAATTGTACTGTACCAATATCCTTTATTGAGCATTTTGTATTCCAATAGAGAAATGCAAATTACAGAATTGACTCCCAAGAGGATGCTTCCCTGATGATGACACCTCTAACCTATTCATGTCTAGTGTGAACTATTTTTGTACTTACATATCCCATAAGCTGTACCTCTTACCTTTACTTGTAACCCTCCATGTCAAGTGGATTCTAGGCCTTGCACAGGGTGAACATTATTGTAAAAAAAAAAAAAATGTAGTAAAAATGACTAACACTTTTATCCACTGGATTGATTGATCCAAAGAGTGACTTCACTCAAAGAGTTGTTAGTTCAATCCCTACCCTCAGCGGAGAGAACAAAAACTTGAACTGTTGTTAAGGTGAATTAACTAAAACTGAGATATTCCAAGGCCTGGCACGTAGAATTAGAATAATTGCGGACTAAATAAAGAGTTCGGTTTGAAATTCCAACAAATATCCCCTGAAGCGTACAACGGCCGAAATGCTGTGAATGTGACAGCAAAGATGAGGCCAAGAGTCCGAATAATGTAAATAGTGTAAATATTTACAATATCTCATCTCAGATATATAGACAAATGTTGAAGGTGAATATGGCAATAAAGATGAGGACAACAGTCCAAACAATGTAAATAGTGTAAATATTTACAATATCTCATCTCAGATATATAGACAAATGTTGAAGGTGAATATGGCAATAAAGATGAGGACAACAGTCTGAACAATGTAAATAGTGTAAATAGTTACAATACCTCATCTCAGAAATATAGACAGATGTTGAAGGTGAATATGGCAATAAAGATGAGGACAACAGTCTGAACAATGGAAATAGTGTAAATATTTACAATACCTCATCTCAGAAATATAGACAGATGTTGAAGGTGAATATAGCAATAAAGATGAGGACAACAGTCTGAACAATGTAAATAGTGTAAATAGTTACAATACCTCATCTCAGAAATATAAGCAGATAATAGTGAGATTAGCTGTTTCCATAAAGGAAATAGCAACCCATTTTCTTTATTTTTTGAAACAATCATATCTTGTTGAAACACCGATTTCTTGGACAATCACTGAAATTAAGCAATGTTGACCTAGATGGGTGACTGCTTGGGAATTGCAGGTGTTCTAAGCTTGGATTTTTGAATGATGTAATGGGCAATGATGCAGAATTGGAAATTGGAGATCTGAGTTCATATTCACTTATATGCAAATACCCTTGAGAAAGGCATGAATCCATTTCTTCCCCCCAGCTATGGGTTAATTAGTAGTACTTGTATGAGAAAATTATTGTCATCTCCAAAAATTTCTTACAATCTAAAAATATATTCTGGCTTTAAATAACCTACAAAAGGTTGACAAGCCATAAAAAAGTCAATAAATTAATCCATAATGGACACATTTAGCATTCATTGAGTGAACAGTTACTGTCAGTTTAAATTCATAAAATATGTCTCTTTTTCCGGAAAATAGGTTTCTCAAGCTCACTGTTATCATTCTTTTTGTAATGATGGGAGTTTCCTTTCTACCTTTTTGCTTGAAGTAGCATGGAAAGTCAAGATCTTCATTATGTCATTATTTTCTCTTCAAATTACATGTGTCATCCATTTTAGTTATTGCTGCTGTTGGAAGTCTTTAAATTATGTGGTTTCTGTTATTTGGTAAGGTTCTTTGGGATTCTACAGTGCCATTCTATAAGATCTGATGAAGGATATTCTTCTTTAAGACCTAAAGGATTCAGTCACTTGAAGCCATTTTTAATCATTGACCTGATAAAATGGTTGCATATAGCTGTCAGGTTAGACATTTCAGAAAGGGCTGAATGCCATGCATCATATCTGAACGGGAGTCTAGATCTGATGAGGTTATTTAAGAACATGACTTGAGTTCATAGGTTAATATTCTGGTGTCCAATTGTAATGAATCCTGTCAATTCAGTGGCGTGGAAATATTACACCGGTCATTGTTGAAGTGAGAGTCACTGATCGATCAGAAAGATATGTTACACTTGAATGGCAACACAAGACTACATATAAAGTGAATGCAAGAAGAAATTTCACGTCAATATTTTGGTTCTGTAGAAAGATTTTGTGAGAAACAAAGAAAACAGTACTGAACAGTTATGTAGTATCAGTCCTCCTATATGGAAGTGAATTCTGGACAATCTATTAGGTTGGTGCAGAAATAATGTCGGTTTTTGACGTTAAAAAATACGTCAAAAACCGACATTATTTCTGCACCAACCTAATACTTGGAGATGAAGAAGAGACTTAAGCAACAAAAACAAAGAAAAGAGTACTGAACTGTTATATAATATCAGTACTCTTATATAACAGTGAATGCTGGACAATGTCCCTCACAGATGAAGAAGAGACTTGTAGCAACAGAAACAGAGAAAAGAGTACTGAACTGTTATGTAATATCAGTACTCTTCTATAGCAGTGAATGCTGGACAATCTCCTCACAGATGAAAAAGAGACTTGAAGCAACAGAAACAGAGAAAAGAGTACTGAACTGTTATGTAATTGTTATGGAGTGGTTTCACAGTGGAGGCTTGTATTTGTACTAAGTTGGTCCTAAAATAGGTTTGACGTACAAAACGTTAGGAACTTGATATAATAGGTAATGATGAAGAGAAATCTAGTTGTGGTCGCTGATACTTTAGTATCTGACTAACGGTCGTCAGGCATTGACTGACTGACCAACCCACTGAGTGACTCCCTCATTACTCTTACTACTCCTACTTATTATAGGTGGGAGAGTCTATTAACTATAGAATAGGTGTGTTCAACTATAACAGTAATATTAGTACTCTTATATGGCAGTGAATGCTGGACAATCTACTCATACATGAAGAAGAGACTTGTAGCAACAGAAACAAAGAAAAAAGTACTGAACTGTTATGTAATATCAGTACTCTTCTATAGCAGTGAATGCTGGACAATCTCCTCACAGATGAAGAAGAGACTTGAAGCAACAGAAACAGAGAAAAGAGTACTGAACTGTTATTTAATATCAGTCCTCCTATATAGCAGTGAATGCTGGACAATGTCCCCACAGTTGAAGAAGAGACTTGAAGCAACATGTCATTCTACAAGAGGATGCTAAGAATACCATGAACTGAACATGTGAGCAATGATGAAGTGTTTGAGAAATGTAAACAAAAAGGACACTTAAACTTAACATCAGGAAGAGAAATTTCTATGGCACATAATGGGGAAAGAGTGCTTGAAAAATTTGACACTCACAGGATAGATTGAAGGCAAGGGGGATAAGAGGAAAGCAATGCATAACTTATCTCATGAGCTTGAGTTAATGGATGGCAGAGCAAGGTTTAGGAGAGATAACAAAAACACAAAATTTATTAAAATCACAAAGGGCAGAAAATTGTGGAGAGCCATGACCACCAATATCTGAAATATCACATAGAAGAAGAATCTTTAATAATGATAGTCAAAATTTATAGATTCACTTTTATATGCAAGTCTGGGATTAGATTTTTATTAAATAGTCCCTTGCTTTGAGTATTACTTCAATGCTATCATTCCAGGCAGTTCCCATAAGAAATGCATTTAGCCCAAGTTAAGAAAGGGATAATGGATGACAGCTAATCATATATATCTGATTTGACCCTCACATTGAGAGCAGCAGGAGTGGGAAAAGCTAAAACAATCAATTGTATTGATTTGATCAATTCTATTCCAAGCTATCCCTGCTTAAGTGTCAATGGAACCTGTTGCTGTGTAAGTAGCACAGGTGATAGGCTAACGATTGCAATACAGAGCCATTCATGTCAACAAAGAGTTACAGATAATAGTCACAGATGGGGTAGCAGTAAGGAGGTGGCTGCATGTACATTTATGGACACATTTATAGATAACAGGGTCACAAATGAGATATTAGAAGTATCCGGCTTCTTGCTTCTCAGTCAATTTTGAGCTTTAAAAATTTAAATGCAATATCAACCATTATCTTGTCATCTTAATTCTTGTTCTTTTATTGTCTCACTCCTTAATAATGTTTTCTTTTTTTCTCATAATATCTCATACTCAGTAGCTCCTTGCATCTTAGTGGCTTTATTGCCTTACTTGGGGTGAATTGATTAAAAAATAATGGTAAATAATAAATATTGCATTTTACATATCTTGTAAATATAAAAGTAATCTTGTAAATTGTTGTAGCATACCTATGGATGATAATGGATATTTCCCCATTCATATAAATGCAGTAGTAAATACTGTATGTTGGTCTGCAGTTGGAGATTCATTGTGGAATTCACTTGACTCGCTTCTAGCAGTTGACTACTTCTTCTACACACTGCTGGCAAATCTTATACGTGTTGTTCTTGTCCTAAGTATTATCATTCATTACCAATCTTAATTTGATTATTCTATTCAATAACCTTCCCTAGGTTACAACAGTTTGCTTTTTTTTACATTTAATGATTTAAAAAGAAGATTTTTTTCTAACAAAAAGAATTTTTTTCTGACAAAAACAGATTTAATTTAATAGATAAAACTCAGTGATTACTTAGGCAAAAGATATAAACAAAATTGCTTAAATATGGCCGCCATCTTTTCACATAAATACAACAGTAAATACTGTATATTCATCGTGGAATTCACTTGACTCACTTCTAACAGTTGACTACTTCTACAGACTGCTGGCAAATCTTATATATGCTGTTCATGTCCTAAGAATTATCGTTCATTATCAACCTTTGTTTGATTATTCTATTCGGTAACCTTCCCAAAGTTACAACATAAATAACAATATAACAACTAAATGTGTAACATTTTTTTTTTGTTTTTTAAACATTGATGATGACGTTGAGGGTTACTGTCTTAATTCTTGTTCATTTATTGTTCTTTCTGCTTAACACTCAGTAACTCCTTGTGTCTTAGTGGCTTTATTGACTTGCTTGGGGTGAAATAATAAAAAAAATATATCTCTTTGCATATTTATATAATATAATATATTTATTCAGATAATAGGGTCACAGATGTAATAGGTGTGCCTGTATGCAGAATTGCACACATCTAAAGATAATAGTGTCACCAATGTAATAGTGTTAGGAGTTTGATAGTATACATGTTTACATACTCCTACTACTAATAGGGTCACTGATGACATATTGCAATGTTGTGGGTGTATACATATTTACATATAGCTAGAGATAATATGGTCATAGATTAAACATGGGGAGCATGGGGTTGTATACATATTTACGTACAGTCAGAGATAATAGGGTCATAGAAGAGATATTGCAATGATGTGACTTTATATATGCTTACACACAGCTACATATAATAGGGTCACAGGTAAGATATTGGGATGATGTTATATACATGCTTATGCATAGCTAAAGATAATAGGCTCATAGAAGAGATATTGCAATGATCTGACTTTATATATGCTTACACACAGCTACATATAAAAGGGTCACAGGTAAGATATTGGGATGATGTGGTTATATACATGCTTATGCATAGCTAAAGATAATAGGGTCATAGAAGAGATATTGCAATGATGTGACTTTATATATGCTTACACACAGCTAGTGATAATTTTACACTCTTGTATATATATACACACACACACACATATATATATATATATATATATATATATATATGATCGAAATAAAAGTATAAAAATTAATATTACGAGACATATTAAAAACGGGCGAAGCAACCGGTTTCGCTCCAGCTCTTCAGGCTTCAACAGGAGATTTAATTTAAGATTAACACAGAAAAATGTACAATAAAAGGAATTTGTGGTAGGAAAAACAAAATAGCAAAAGGAACTAGAGACAAATGACAGCGAGCCCCAACAAACACTCACGTTGTTTACACAAAGAAAGCTTAAGGGACCCGATGTAAAGTGCCTCCAGAACCTTTCGATGAAATAAGGAGTGTAACTGGGACAACACAGTGAACCAGTCAGCACTAGTATTTAGTCACCCCCCACCCACGAGGGTATCATTTGGCACAAGGCCGGTTTAACGTGGGATCTCCGAGCCCATGGGCTTGGCCAAAAATATGCCCTTTGAACTGTATAAACAGGTTCAGGGTCGCTTTACCTCCCCGAAAGAGACTCCGCCCTTTGGTGTAGACTCGTTCGGGTTCCTCCCCGCCTGAAGGTGGAGAGTTCAACCGATCAGCTGGTCGTCTGACTTCAGACTGAACCAGTCAATACTAAATTTGGCTGCACAATCTCTGTTCTTTAATAGGTGTTCGCATATGGCGGAACCATAGGTGTTCGGGATGAGTCCTTCAACGGCAAGGTGTGATTTCTAATTTTTGTAGGAACGTGTTGTTTTATTCTCATGTCTAAGTGTTGAGTTGTTCTCCCTATGTAGTCGGCTCCGCAACTACAAACATATTTATAAATAATTGAATTAATTTGATGGGGAGAGAGAACGTCTTTACACGCAGAACGAAACATAGGCCGAGTTTGAAAAAAATCCGAACTTCGGCAGAGAAAAAACAACGACGAACATTGGATGAAATTTGTTTCGCTATTTTTTCACATTTGGTACCAATCCAGGGTAATCTGAGGTAAACTGGGCATTTTTTGACAATGTAGAGCTCGGCACTTCTGAACTCTTCAACTTTACTGCGGATAATTGAATTAACAGTATCAAGAGGATAACCCAAACTACATAGGGTATCCTTAATAAAGTCGATTTCATTGTTCAAGAAGGGCTCAGATCAGATCTTTAATGCTCTATGTAGGAGGGTTTTAATAGTGTTAATCTTGCGCATAGTGGGACCAACGCGTATACAATCCTGCGAAAGTAGGTTTTCTATAAACAGAGGTAAGAAAACCTGTTAATGTACGATGTACTAATACATCCAAAAAGGCCAATTGAAGATTGGATTCCTTCTCAACAGTAAACTGCAGTGCTGGAAGGATACTATTTAAAAACGAAAGAAACTGGTCAGCCTCAACTTCACTGTTGAATAAACAAAAGGTATCATCAACATACCGACAATACATTTGAGGACAAAATGGACTCTTTCGTATCTTTTCTTCGTGAAAGCCAACAAATATGTTGGCAAGTGCCGGACCCAAAGTTGAACCCATAGCAACTCCATCAATCTGTTGGTACATGGTGTTGTTGAAACTAAATTCGATGGAGGACGTGGCAAATTTCATCAATTCACAAAATATTGACTCAGGAAAACTAGGTAGAGTCAATGAACTGCGATAAAGAAAATCACAGCAAATATCAATGGTTTCCATTAAAGGGACACAAGAAAACAGGGAACAGACATCAAAAGAGCACATGAACTTGCCAGAAGACAAATTTTGAACGCGGTTGACGAAGGAAAAGAAATTCTTTATACAATATCCATGCAAGCACTGCAACACAGGATCCAAAAGTGTGGAGAGCCATTGGGCTACCTTGTGTTGGGCTGAACTGATCATAGATAAAATTGGTCATAATGGTACACCTTCTTTATGGATTTTTGGGAGACCATACAAACGAAGACAAATCAAACCGAAAGGACGGATTTCGTTGGCAATTTCTTGTGGAAGTAGCCCAGACTTTACCCACTTCGGAAGTGATTTTTGAAATTTTGCTTCTCCTGAAGTAGTTCCATTACAGGTATCAGCAGATCCAAGTTTAGTAAATTTTGAAGTTATATAGTCAGCTCGATCTAAAATAACTACTCCAACACCTTTATCTGGTCTGGAAATTATCAAGTTATAATTATTCCTCACAGAATTAACAACTCGCTGATATTCTGCTTTCAATTTGGATTCAGCAGTTGCAACAGAGGAACATGAAAAAGTGTGTGCGGAATTATTTAACTGGGCTTTCAAATTGCTCACTGTATCAACAGAAGTAGGAGACAGTCTTGCCAACTGAGCATAGAAAACCTCAAACTCAGAAAAAAATCTTCTCCTTGTCAGGCATAGAGGGTGGAATGCAGAAGTCCAACCCGTGAGAAAGAACAAAAGATTCTAACTCGGTTAGTTCATGCGTGGACAAATTAATATTATTTAAATTTGGTTCAGCTGTGATTCCATATTTCTTTTGAACCAAACTTTTCAACTTGGCATCCCGCTTTGTAGACAATTTGACACACTGCCGTTGATGGACAAAATCCAAAAACCTAGAGAACCTAATCCAATCAAAAAATGAAACTGAATTCATATGAAAACATAGTAATCTCCTGTAATCACGCTTTAGACCAAGGCTTCTAGAAGAAAGATGTTGAATCCAATCTTTAATGAAGACAGACTCAATCTTCCAACCAGGATGTAACTTAGCCCTCCTTATTCTGAACTGAATAAAAGAGGAGCAAACCTGGAAGCGGATACATTGTTTATGAAATTTAATTTCATACTCAATAGATCTTAATTTAGCCTTAATCTGTAATATTTTATTTAATTTACAAATTAAACTATGACTGTACCTGATTTTCAGATATTTAAAGATATTTTTGTAGGTACAAAATTTAATGATCAAAATAAAAGTATAAAACTTAATATTACGAGATATATTAAAAACGGGCAAGAGAGAAACATTAGGGAGCAAGAAGAATAGAAGAGTAATCAAGACAGTAGATAACAATTGACAATGCATTTAAATTTTTCAAGATCAAAATTAGCTAGAAGAAATTTCCGATGAGTGATAAAAGAAAACGTTTTGAATTAAAAAAATATTTTTGAGCAGTATGGTTACAAGCTTCAACTTTCCCTGTACAGATTAAATAAAAAACAAGTACAAAAACTTTCATAAATTTAACGTTTCACCATATTTCACTGGCCATTTAGTTTATCAGAAATTTTTGACATGGACTAATGCAGAGTTTTGCTTTGATTTATTTTTCAAAAATTTATCAAGAAGTGGACTAAGCAACAAAAAATGTTAAATTTGAAAAAAATTTTCCTACTTTTTCCAGATTTAATCCATATTTTCAACTGTACATAATCTATAGGCCACTTTTCCTGCTTTTGTGCCAAATTTAAACTGAAAATAGACAATCAACAGTTGGACCACCATCTGCACTTTACTTCTTACTACTCAATACATAGTCTTTTGAAAGATGCTTTGTAGTCAAGGATATATGCAGGCATAATGTTGAAATTGTGTGCAAACTGTTAGCATTCAAACATTTTATCTATTTTTAATCCATCAAAATTGGGAACACTGAAAACAGAACAAACTTTTTTGGTTATCTGATACAAGTGTTGAACAGAGAATAAATATTTAAAGATATTTTCCACCATCTTTTAAAATAAAACTTTTGTATATTCTAAACATCAGTATTCACAAAATTTAGCTTAGTTCAATTGATACTCATTTTAAAGATTACAGTAAATCCTATAAAATTACTATTATCAACAGAGTAAGAATGAATTTCACACTTTCAGTAGAGTTGATGCTAAAAATAGTAAGACTGCCCATGGATATATCAATATACAGAATTTTAACGGGTCTACATTTGAAGTATTTACCGAAACACTATGAACACTATATTAGCCAAAATGTATTATTAAGTAAGAATGAAAGATAAATGTAAATATTTCTGTCTGTCTATATTCCTAAGATGGGATATTGTAACTATTTACATTATTTACATTGTTCTGACTGAGGTCCTCATCTTTGTAAAATTCACAATGTTCCGGATACTCTTCAGGTGATTGGAATTTCAAACTAAAGCCTTTATTCCATCCATGGGGGAAGATTGGAAAGTTGAGTTACTAAAATAACAGATATCCGGGAGAGGCATGGCAGGGGGAACTAGAACAATCTACCTTATTGGATGAAATAAAGGTTTCAATTTGAAATCCAATCACCTGAAGAAGGCTGGAGTGTACAATGCCTGAAACATTGTGAATATGTCAAGAAAGATGAGGTAAACAGTCTGAACAATGTAAATAGTAAATATTTCTAATGTCAAACATTATGACAAACAGAGGCAGAGTAGGTTTAAAGCACCAAGTTCTAAACTCAGGACTGTCCCACTGGACAGTAACTTAGTGCATTAAACTATTGGTTTGCAAACTTTGTAGCTGTGAGCTCAATTCTTAGGCCAGGTAGGGCAGACTTAGACTAGGTGGATTTTTGGTTTGAGTTTTGTTTTACGGCATATCAACCTCAATGAGTTATGTAATGCCGACAACATTTTTATAGCTGGTAATATGTTTTTCTTCAAAAATCTATTTCTGGGAATATTTTTCCTTGAAGAAATCTATAGCTGGTCATATTTTTTTTCTCAAAGACTGTATAACCATTTGTATTGCTGGTATTTTTTTAAAGTATTGCTGATAATAATTTTTCCTTCAAAAATTATTGCAGGTAATAATTTTTTTATTACAAAGTATTTCTGGTATTAAAACCTATTTTTACGCAAGTTTTGGGTGTTAACTATTTTCCCGTAGCTGGGATCCTAATAGGTGCTACCACCCCGGGTCAGGGTGGACCTGGGAACACCAGCAATTAAGCGGTGGCTCCACACTCCTCGAAACCTCCTGATCAGAGGCCTTGCTGTTGAATGTAGTTTATCGTCATACCCAGGACGTGGATGTAGTTTATCATCATACCCAGGATGATAGACTAGGTGGAAACAGGTTGAGCAATAACTAATCTGTATGAAATAAGGTGAGATGTCCCTAGACATGAGGACAACATACCCGATAAAGGCTAGAGAAAATCTGATGAGTTGATAGCAGAAATATTACCATGATAATATAACAATGATGATATTGTCACAGTGTTTGCAAGATGTGCATATGTGTGCTTTTGCATATAGTTATTGAATTTTTATGGCTTATCAACCTTTTGCAGGTTATTTAAAGCCAGAAAATATTTTTAGATTGTAGAAATTTTTTTTTTGTTTAATGACACATGTCCTACTAATTAACCCATAGCTGCTGGGAGAAGAGGTGGATTCATACCTTTCCCAAGAATATTTACTCGTAAGTGAATATAATGATCCTGACTGGAATTAGAACTCAGTTCTTCAATTAAAAATTCTGACCTATTATGCATTGCACTACCTGCACATCCAAGCTTACAAGTGGTTATACATCTAGAGACTGATCAGGCTGGATAGTGCTTAAATTTGGTAATTGCACAGGAACTGTTGTTTCAACATGATGTGGCTGTAAGCCTTGCATATAGTTAGATGTACATACGTCTATGTACATTGATTTATATATTATAAATACACAAATACATAATCTGTAATAATAAATACATTGAGTTCTTTTTATATACCAATGGATTCATTACCTTTACTATATCTATATATTAGATTATATTACTGAATGGAATCCTGCACGAATAAATAAACAACGCCAGTAATTGAGATAGAAAAAATAAGTGTATTAAACGTAAGAATACAGACTTGAAGTGAAGATTAGTAGTCCACGAATGCGGGTTAGTAGAAAGTATATGTACAAGTCTCTGTAAGTAAAGCCATAATCATCTCTCTCTCTGGACTCTTGTATAACTCTCTGAGAACACGCTGTGTCTGTCTTCGTATCTCTCAACCTGTCTCAACGTATCTCAACTGCAGGTATTCTCTCTGTCAGTATAAGTATACTTTGGATGAGTCCATCTTATGTATAAAGGGGAGAGCCCCACGACAATTACTATATATATTACTATTATATATATATATATATATATGAAGGAATATAGTTTTAAGGTGTGCTATATTTATGGGATAAAATGCTCAATATCAGAGATAGAGAGTACGTAAATATAAATATAAAAGTGAACATTGAAGTCAACACTCAGAGCCGACAGGCTGTTTCATGCTAGACACAATTGTCAGGCGACCTGATGATTGCATCTAGCATGAAACAGCCTGTCGCCTCTGAGTGTTGACTTCAATGTTCACTTTCATATATATATATTACACTGCAGTTCAAAAGTTTGAACTCCAACATTAGAATGGGATGATCTTGACAGAAGTTCAAAAGTGAAAAAGAGCTCTTAGAGTCATTAAAAAAAGAATGGAATCAATTATCAAACTTAAGCTTTGAGAAACTTTTGAAATGAATGGCAAAAATTTGTGCTGCAGTAATCAAAGCTAAAGGAGGATATTTTGATGAGAGTAAAATTTTGTTTATTGTCATTATAATAAAATTTCTAATAAAAAATCGTGTCTCATTTTTTTTAACCATATATAATAATTTTCTCTTATTTAAAGTACAAAACAACTACTTTTTGGGCCAATTTAAAAAAATTACCAGGGGTTGTTTGAAACTTTTGAAGTGTAGCATATATATATATATATATATATATATATATATATATATAAAGTATTGTTTGTATTAATGTAATTATTATAAGACAAGTACCATAAACACAATTCCTGGAAGGCATTTAATTCTAATGAAAATAAGATAAATAATTATTTTCAGAAATACTTTTGCAGGGAGAAGAAATTGTTCAGATCTTAAAATAAATTGATTTTTCTTACAATGATAAATGAATGAATCAATTCTTTATTAATGTAAAAAACTGACTATAAAATAAGTAACAAAAGTGAGTAAGTATATGTGTGCAACTTAGTCTCTGTCTATATTTTAAGTAGATTTATTACCTTTGTTTTTTAATATCTCCATCTTATTCTTCTTTTAATTTTGCTTCAATTTCAAAAGTAAAACGAATTAGGTATGACATGAAAACACTCCAACGAGTGCTCAGGATCGCCTCGTCAGTGATGTTATGACTTGGTGTCATGACAAGTTTCGGGTCTTCCAACATCATACTTGTCCACCCAAGAGACCCTACCAAAACAGTACTATTCCGACAGGTGATCCTGAAGCAAAAGAAAAAAAAAAATACGCCAAGCACACACCAAATGGACTCGTTAAATAAATGCCACTGCTGACCAATTGTTAATGACTTACGTCACTTCCTCCTCAGCCAAAGACAATATACAAAAAGAAAAGACAGCATGCTCGTCTTTTCTTTCCTTTTTTCCATCTTAGCTTGACCATGCCGAACGATCCACATTCTCAACGAACAGTTTGACATAACAGGTAAGTAATGATAAGAAAAGTTTCCTTTCATATGATGTGTCACTTTAACCCCCGGACCCCAAAAAAATCAAGCACATTCGTACACAGAGACTATCACTACAATCTTAACCTCTTCAAGTCTAGGGTCAACTGATATCTATCCTGTATATCAACATAACATGAACCTCTTCCTACTCCCCTTTGCTCTTACAACAATTTTATTCAGTAATACTCTGTCTTGAGTGTCTCTTGGACCTTGTATTGAGTTTACGATTTATGTTATCATTTTTCATCATCAGCAAAGTGGCAGGTACTAAATAATTAATAGTAATAATTATACAAAGATACTAGCAGTATAACCCGTCTTCGACTGGGTCTTTCATTACTGGGAATTTTTGCCGTTCAGTTGGAGCAGTTTAAGTTTAAACCTGAAAATCAATATTACTAACAACATTTGGGTGCAACTGAGGTACATTCCCAAATGGGGGTGGGGGGTAACAATTTGAATGGGGGTGGCTGTGAAAAGGGCCGTTTTTGCATACTCAATCTTCCAAGGAAGGAACCTCTTCCATGTACCGTTACGGTGGAAAGAGATAATTAGTGTTTTTAGAATGTTTCTTCAGGAGGTAGATACATTTTCTATGGTTATTCACTGTGCTGGAAATGATGCCATTTCAAGAGGAGAGGTGAAGTGGTTGAAGGTAGCCTGTGGAAGGATAGATGGAAGCAATGATAAGCATAAGGAAGATGAATGTTTAAATGAAAGCGTGGAAACTATGCAGCAATCCATGTAGAGTTCACGAATCCTGCAGCACCTCACTGTAGACGATGTTGTGTGTTTTTGCTCCAGGAGTGTGGGGCAGATTGGTACCTAAATGTTGAGGTAATGGGGCACATCACTGATGTTTTGCACCTGTAAAACTTAGTTTAGCATCACTACAATTGAGCAGTTGTTTCACAGGAAAAATGATGAATATAGGATGTTCCTGACAAAAGTTATCTTGTTTGAGGCAACATTAGCACACCCACTGCAAAATATGTTATTTTGCATGCCTGTTGTCTCATGCAGCCATGCACTGAACACCCCTGCAAATGTTACATGACTGTCTCTTCATTGCCCATCTTTTGCTTCATATTTCAACTCTCTAAATTGATTGTATAGTGTAACTCAGATATAATAGAGTTTTCGGGACCGGAGAAGAAGTCTCTTATATCCGAGTTTCTCTTATATCCGGGTTTGGTCTATTTTATATACATTAACACAGGCTCTAATTTGGGACCAAAGAAAATCTCTCTTATATCCGGGTCTCTCTTATATCCAGTTTACACTGTACACTGTTTTTTTACAGACATTTAATTTTGCCTTTGATTTTTGCACAAAATATAAAAAAATCAGTTTTTTTAACGATTTTTCACCTCCAAGGTTGTAATTTTATCCAGCCAATTTAGACTCAAAACCGGCACTAAAGAATCATCTATCAAACAAAAAAAATTTCATCGAAATTGGGTGAAAACTGTGGAAACACATAAACAATATCCGATGACACACACACACATACACACATACATACATACATTTCGATAATTATAGATATAGATATTTAAGTTAAGAAAAGAGATATTTTTGATTTTCAGAATAGAAGGCTAAAATAGTGTTTTAATTCTGTGTAGATATTCTTAAGGCAAAACAGTCATTAAGAGATGTGTCAGTATGTATCATACAAAACAAATAATATAGTCTTTCTTTTAATACATTCAAGAGGGAATGTGTTTTTTTTTACAATGATGTTAACCTTGTAGAGCCACTCAAGGTAGAGGGTTGCAGAGTAAGAGGCAGAGTTTATGCGGATATACACTTAAGTAGAAATTCTGTGTCAATTTAGAAATAATAGATAAGGACCTATTATAACACAAAGCAAAATCTAGATGTTCTGAAAACATATTTAGCATGACACCAAATTCCTCATTTTTGTTGGATGTTCTTTAACACTTTACCATTTTCTTTTATGTGATTACAATATTTGTCTGCATATAAAATGAATACTTGGAAAATTTACACTACATCCAATGCATTAGTATTGTGACCCAACTACTAAATATTTAAATGGACACTCAAGCTACCATTTGCATATAAGATAGCATCCCAACATTCCAGTGGGAAATATTATGAAAAACTTATATTGCATCCAATGCACTTGTATTATTAGTAAAGGGCCTATCTACCAAAGATTTAAATAGACAGTTTAACCACTCTTGGAATATAAGACATTCTCTGAATATTCCAGCAGGAAATATTAAGAAAAAGACCTTTTTGTAAACTACATTTAATGCTGTTTCTATTTGGCCCAATTCAAAGCAGGTTTCTTTTAGGGCATTTATTAAAAACTGATGAAATTCTGGGAAGGATGTTTGGGTCAGGTAAGAGGATTCTTTGGTCATATTAGAGTTCATGGTGCGGAAAGTGAAATCAGTGACCTGAGTTCCAATCTGTCCTAAACTGTTTCATTCACCTTTTTCACTCTTTGGAATGTCATGAATCTATTTCTTCTCCCCTGCCCCAGCTATGGATAAAATAACAAAGGAGACTATGCCCTCTAGTCTTGGGTGGCGTCCAGTCTAGGAGAAGGGCTACTCTGAATTCAAAGCCATGAAGAAAGCAACAAGAAACAAAAGCACTCTTTTACCAAGGATGTCATGGCAATTTGCAGAAAATATAGAAAAGGAATCTGTGGAGAGTAATGATTGCTAGTGTCCTGAAGGGTGAAAGACAACTCTGAATTCCAAACTGTGGAGAAGGCAATAGAAACTACTCCACTATCTTTCCTGAAATTCCAAGATAATAAAGAAACAGAATCTGTTGAAAGCCATGAACACCCCTGTCTTGAAGAAAGAAAACTCTGAAAAGAAAATCATGGAGAAAGAAATGGGAAAAGACTCTATTATCTTTCCCAGATAGTCATAAAATTCCGAGATAATAAAGAAAAAGGAATTTGTGGAGCACCATGCCTGTCTATTTCCTAAATGACATCAAATACAATAATGCAAATGGTTGATCTTATTTTGTTATCAACAAATAAAATCTATAATCTGCAATATACTTCAATGTTTTATGAATACTGAGAGAAGGAAATTTCACGAGAGAATTGAGATATTTGCATCAGTTCATTGGCCCTGGAGATAAAAAAAAAAATATGTTGATTCTTTTAAATGTCAATGTCTATTGTAAAATTCTTCCTTCAATTCTTCCATAAAAAGACAGGAATGGTCGTGCTTGCCAAAATCAGTAGTTTTTGGGAACTCAAGTAACAATTAAAAATCCATTTATTAAAATAAACTATTAAAATTAAATTACTCAAATATATGCTGAAAATTATTAAAATTAAAAAAATTAAAAAATATAAAAATAAAAATTATTTAAATCCTTAAAATACATTATTTAAAAATCTACTTATTATTTATTTTTTTATAGTCACCAATAAGATATATATAATATCACACACTGAGTGTTGGCTGTTAATGAAATAGTGCTTGATACTATACTAAAGAGCTCTAAAGTATATATTAATAAATATAAATATCTTTCCTCATCTGAAGCATGACTGAGTTTCAAATGCAACATAAGTTTTAGGTGATGAAGATTGCTTAGTGCATGAAAGTTTGAGTTGTGCAAAAGGTGAGGAAAAAAATGTATATATATATATATATATATATATATATATATATACACACACACACACATATATATATATATATACATACACACACATCCATATACCTGCGCACATACACACACATATATATATATATATATATATATATATACACACAGTTTTTTGCTGAAGATTGTTTACTTACTGCTTGAAAGTATGATTTGTGCAACGGGTGAGGAAAAAATGTATATTTATTAATATATATATATATATATATATATATATATATATATATATATATACATATATATATACACACACAAACTTATACACACATGCACATATATACATACATACTATATATATATATATATACACACACACAAACTTATACACACATGCACATATATACATACATACTATATATATATATATATATACACATACACACACAAACTTATACACACATGCACATATATACATACATACTATATATATATATATATATATATATATATATATATATATATATATATATATATATATATATATATATATATATTTATATATATAGGAAAATTGTAACAAGAAAATTTCTTGACCCTGTTGAGACACTTGTATCATGTCTCTGGCCCCTTGAGAAATAAAACAAATTATGTTGGTTCCTCCAAATGCTCTCATAAAGTTTTGCTCAAGTTTAACCTTTGTACCTGCCAAAAAAATGGTGTGTCAAAAGAATGCTTCTTTTTATTGACACTGTTATTACTGTATGCACCCTGACCTTTTTCTTTTTATGTGCCTTATTCTTTCTGGATGTAGGCGATCATAGCTCTCCACTTCCTCCTATCCCTTGTGGTTCTCAGTAAGTTTCGTGCCTTATTCCCCTCCCCCAGTCAATGATTTCTGAATGTTTCCTTATAAAGAAATGGCTAATATTAGTCTAGCTATAATTCCAGTGAACCCGGTAAGAAATGAACTCTCTAACAAACGTTCTCCAAGATTTACTTGTAACTTGATCAATTCACACTCCTTCCTTATCTTTTGAACAGGAGTAAAGGTTTATCCTGGTTTTCTTATTTAGGATTCGGTTTACAGTTTCTTTTCCTAAAGGCTTTTCATTTTCTTTCACTCCTTGTAACCCTCAACTTTGTCATCAATGTTTATTGTTTACAAAATGGAAAAATGTTGCACACTATATATTTTTGTTAG
Source organism: Acanthosepion lycidas (assembly GCA_963932145.1). NCBI lineage: Eukaryota > Metazoa > Mollusca > Cephalopoda > Sepiida > Sepiidae > Acanthosepion > Acanthosepion lycidas. The sequence goes on from OZ010606.1 coordinate 29,721,899, forward strand.
ATTATTTATTTAGAAGATCAGTTTTATATTCAAAAGATTATGAAAATATCTAAACCAACAATAATGCACTATTTATTATTTACCATTATTTTTTTTTAATCATTTCACCCCAAGAAGGCAATAAAGCCACTAAGATGCAAGGGGTTACTGAGTGCGAGTTAATATGAGAAGGAAGAAAACCCTGTTAAGGAGAGAGAAGAATAAAAGAACAAGAATAAAGAAGACAGAAGATAATGATTGACACTGCATTTAAATTTTTGAAGACCACAGTTGACAGGGAAACAAGAAAATGAAAGAGAGTTCCACAGGTGAGAAGTGCAACTGTTAGCATAGAATTTATGCATGACTAAAATAGATATCACATGTAATTTGAATGCAGAATGTTTCCTTATAAGGAAACAGCTATTATTACCATTACCATAGCTAGTAATATTAAACTATGAATCAACTATTATCATTATCTGTCTATATTTCTGAGATGTACAATATTACACTATTCAGACTATTGTCCTCATCTTTGTTGCCATATTTATTACAGCGTTACGGCCGTTGTATGCTCCAGCATTCTTCAGGTGGTTGGAATGTCGAACTGAACCCTTTATTTTGCTCACTGGGGTAGACTGTTCTAGTTCCACATGCCATGTTTAATGGATGTCAGTTATCAGTTATCTCCTGTTAATTCATCTCTCCACTGCTTTAACTGGGTATTGAACTCACACTGTCACTAGATCTAACCAATGCCTTTATGCACTCTGCCATGTTTCCTTGACATTCCAACCGGTATTAAACTCACACTCTTTGGGTCCTGTTGCTGGATTTAACTCGTGTCTTTATCCACTGTACCATTCAATTTTTACAGCTGTTCTAGCATTGAAATATAAATAAAAAATTATTTCAATTCAATATTTAGGGAGTACCAATAACCTATTATCGCTATTAGATTTTTATCATTTGTAATAACTATTAATAAATTATTATGACCATGAGTTTTTGTAGTTACTTACTGTACTTATTCAACTTATACAGTGAGGTAACTCTGAGAGAATTAGAAGTCCTACCAAGATTCATTACTGGCAGCCACAATCTTCACAACATGAGATATGCAGATGATACATTGTTAATGACAGACAGAAAACTGCAGGAATCACTAGACAAAGCAGAAAAAGAACTATCAATTGTAAGAATACAAAATGAATGGTTTTCAGTAAAAGGAAAAGCCAAAAATGTCAGCTAGAAATTGGAGATATCAAAAATCAATCACAGAAATTTATATATCTGGGGAGTGTTTCAATAGGGAGACAGAAAATATAACACATTCAAAGTGTGCATTGGAATAAGGAAACATGCCTTCCAAAAGCTAAAAATAGAAACTGGAAAATTTCATTAGAAACAAAGAAAAGCATGCTGAACTGCTATGTAATATGAAGCCTTCAAAATGGCTGTTAATCTCAGACAATTTCCTAACAGATTAAGAGAAGATATGAGGCAACAGAGATGAGATTCTACAGAAGAATGCTTAGAATATCATAGACAGAACATGGCTAGACTCCTGGCAGGATGTTTTCCCAATCACTACAATCTTGACCTCTTCAAGTCAAAGGTCAACCATTAGCTTTCATGCATAGCCCCATGATCTTCAATTCTTGCCCTTTCTTATGACCATATAATACCACACAGTAACTCTCTACTTTGAGTGGCTCTTGGGCCTTGTATTGGATGAACATTAGTATAAGTAAATGTAAGCAACAAGATAGTTTTAATGCAAAAAGAAACAAATGGGACACTTCTACTTAGAATCAAAAAATGACTTGACATTTTTGAGACATATAAGGAAAGAAGACTTGGAGAATTTGACCCTCACAGGATATACTGGAAGCAAAAACGGGCAGAGGGAAACAGTGAGTAACCTACCTAACAAGCTTGGCAGAACAGAGAGTGGAAGGGACAGTAAGTTGACAAACATTGCTCAGAGTTACAAAGGATACAAGTTGTAGAGAGTCGCGTCATCAAAAGTCATGCCTGTAATCAATATTTAAAAATAGAAACATTGCTATTTAAATTATCAATGGGTTTTAATAATGGAATATGTCACTCCAGCATGAGGGGGACACGCAATGCCAATGCAAGTTAACAGCTCGAAAACTAGTCTAGAAAATGTTCAATCAATAACTTTTGGCCATCGGATTGTCTCAGACAATTGGGTGCAGAGAATGAAGCAATTCAATGCCACCAATAAACAAGTCTCTCTTTTATCAATTTACACAATTTATTTGGGGCTGACTGAAAAATCAATAATTGCCAATTGACCTCCACTGTGACACAGGTCAAAGTTGAAGACATTAAGATTTTAGTGGCGCTAGACAGCTTTGCGTTTTACTGATCTATTCAATGATGCCATGAAACGACAAATTACAGTTCATGCAACTTTACATCCAAACTTAATAAGACATTTTCTTAAACACAAAACTTTAAATGAAAACAGAACCAAACTTTTAGAAATGGTCACAGATTTATATAAAATTAGATAATGTTCTTATATATAGGTATACTAATATAATGTATAATATAGTCAATACTGGGGAGAGAATTTCTGAGGTGCAGTCAGGTAAGGAGAT
>OZ010606.1:29733732-29736232 GCA_963932145.1 Acanthosepion lycidas
TAACTCTGTTGAGCGAGGTTTTAAACTGTTTAGCTAGCTTTTTTCAATTTCACCTTTTAATTATTATCATGAGTGGTAATAAATACAAATTTTGTCTATTCATGGTAGTCATATATATATATATATATATATATATATAAGTAAGATGAGAACAAATGAAGTATAATTCCTCTGTCTGTAACATTTAATTTAAAAGAGGGCTCAATGTTCTATAATAAATAATATATATATATCTATATATATCTATATATATATATATATATATATAGTATGTGAAGATTTTATCAGTATATCTCCCAGCATTGGTACTATTATATTGCTTATTAGGTTTCATTATTGTATTGTTGAAATAGCTAGGTGTAACCAGAAGTTCTATTCTAACAGTTTCTTTTCATGTATTTGCTCACTTGTAGAACTCTCTTCCATTTTCTTGCTTTCCTGCCATCTACAATCTTTGAAAATTTAAATGCAATGTCAATCAATATCTTCTGTCTTCCTGAATTTGATTCTTTTATTGCCCCTCAGTAACGTTTTCTCATTCTCTTTCAGTCCCAGTCACTCCTTGTGTCTTAGTGGCTTTATTGCTTTGCTTGGAATGAAATGATTAAAAAAAAAGAATGCACATACTGTATTCAGATTAGCATCAGCATTGTTTCTTTTCACAATGATGTTCACCCTGTACAAGGCCCAAGAACCACTCAAAGGGTTATGCACTAAGAGGCGTGGTTTATGGTGATATGTGGGGAAGACAATGGTTAACTCTGGACTTGAACAGGTTAAGAGTGTAGTGATTGGAGAAGCATCAACTTGGGAGTTGGTTCTACAAAACAATGGGTTCATGGGAAGAAGCTGCTCGAGTGGAACTTTCATCTGGCCAATGGAATACAAAGAGGAAAAAAAGCTGTTTTGCTACAATGTATGTAGCACCGTGGATCTTAGCCATGAAGGAACTAAGGAATGTAGTTCATCTGAACATTTTCCATCAAAATAACAATAGAGCAACAAGAAGCTTGTAAGCTTTTGTCTGTAAGAATCTAAGAATAACATGGACCAAACATGTGAGCAATGAGGAGGTTTTAGAGAAAATGGAAACAGAAGGAACTCTCATATTTAACATATCAGGAAGATACATTTTGTTGGTTTGGTTTGGCTTGTTTTATGGCATATCAGCTACAATGGGTTATTTAATGCTGTCAATTTTTATTGCTGGTAATATTTGTTTTCATTCAAAAAACTATTTCTGGTAATATTTTTTCTTCAAAAATGTATCGCTGTAAGATAAGAAAAAGCAAATGTTGATATGATAATAAGGGTTACAAAGTACTACCTGCGGTCTTAATCAGTCTTGGGCCACCCATCTGCCAGGTATAATATGCTCTGGCTCTGATTGTCACTTTTCTATTATTGCTAATAATGTAAGTAACTTTTCCTGTGTGAGTGTCAGAATACACATTTCTTCCTATTTGGAAGAGAAGTGAAAATTTCCTCTTTCAAGATTGCTCTATTTTTTTTTTTTTTTTTAACTTCAGATTAAAGAGTGAAGTCAGTGAATATATATATATATATATATCATCTTCTTTATGGAGATGATTTTTGGTTTTCTGTATATTTTATAAAAAATGTAAAAGAAAAAAATGAATTAATTCAAAATACGAATAAAGATAAAATAGCACAATTTGTGATTTGATGAGCTTAGTGACTGCAAAAGTGAGACCAGGAGTCTGTAACCTAACTATAATCAGAGAATTACATTTAATCGCTAACTTAGAAATGATGCTATATATATATATATTTTTTTTTTTTTTTTTACAATATTAAAAAAGTATGATTGGTCAGGTAAACAAACTGTTATAAGTTAATTTTTTTTTAATATGTTCACTATAAATGTGTTAATAAATATAATATTTAACTTATATTAAATCCCTAAACTTTTTGTTTAAAAAAATTAAATATTTAAATTGATAACAAGCATCATATTAATTTCTTCCCGTTTTTTTAGACATCTAAATTACTATCAAGCATCAAAATCTATTTTTTACATAAATTGTTAAAAACCAATTACAGCCTCTTTCTCTTTACTTCCCTCTCCCTCTTCTTTCTTTTCCCTTTTTCCTTTTCCCCCTCCCATTTTAATATATCACTTCTGTTAAGTTAACCATCTAAATAAGTCAAGGTCTGGTCACTTCTCCTCCCCCAATCCTAAGTATGCTTGAGAGAGATATGAAATTAATCCCTCCCTATACTCTACCATGTCTCTTTAACTACTCCTTTTACACCCTCTGTTAAATTACGAAAACTTACACTACACATCAATTTTAATTTCATTTTTGAAAGTGCTATCTGATGATCCGGCATACTTTAAAAGGGCTCTGGTGAAATAAATTATTATAATGGTACCTTAAAGTGGTCTGTTTTTCTTTTATATATATATATATATATATATATATATATATAATGTGTGTGTGTCTCTGTGTGTGTATGTATATGTACTGGGTGCGAT
>OZ010606.1:29741232-29753732 GCA_963932145.1 Acanthosepion lycidas
ATATGTGCCTCTGACAGGAATTGAACCTGGATCCTACATGGAAACATCATAAAGTCTGATGTGCTATATCATTTAGCTACAGAGGAAGCATCTGGTTAGTAAATGTCAAATAAACAGAAAATATATTAAAATAATTGTCGAACTTAATTCATTTCATAATATATGATGTCATTTGTTTATGTTAAGATATGCTTCAAGCAGATATGAACGTTTGAAATGAAAGATTTGGAGTTTAAAAGCAATAATTTGACATTCAGGCTGGTAAATGTTGTTAATACTGTTTATTATAAACAGAACATTTACTTAAATAGTTGTATCTATAAAAAATAATGTACAAACAAAAAATATGTTAAAACATGATGACAATATATACATGCTCCTGAAAAAAATTATTTCGGTCGAGCTCTTGGGGAGAAAAGGGAATTTGTAAACAGTGACTATTACTGCTGCTGATGCAAGACTTTTCATTAAGACAAATAGAGTTCTTTAGTCACTGATATTTTTATCTAGAAATAAATATGTCTAAATTCACCTTCATCCCTGTCATGTGCCAATGGTTTCGGGGTAGAGTTTCTGACTGATACCAAGTCAGTTGAGTTTCAATCCCATCTTGAGCTTCAGGCAATGGGATGTCTAACCATACTGACAAGCTGTGAAACAGCAAAACAGTCTGTCTGTGGATGACAATATATATGTATATATATATATATATATATATATATTAGAATAAAAATAAAGAGAAAGAACAGTAAGATTTATAATCCAGTGTTCTTATTAATTATTTTTAAAATTCCAAAATTCGCTTGAAAATGAAACAGAACTAGGGATTTTAATTTAATTCTATAATTAAATTTGAAGTTTTTAGGATAACGATGGAACCATATTTTTAAAATAAGTAAATTTATTATATATATATATATATATATATATATATATATATATATATATATATATGCACACATATATTTTGAACATAAAAAATATTCAAAAATTACATTTTCAGACAAACTGGGTTGTATATTAATATTCCTTCGTTTTTATTATTATTTCATTTAGATTCCTTGACTAGTTTCGACCAACATGACAATCAAGAGAAAAATAATTGTGTGTGTGTGTGTAAAAATTTCTGTTGCTAACCAAAATGTAATATATGTGTATACCAGCCATAAAGTCATTGTTAGTGTGCAAATTTACTTTTTTTTTAAAATTGTTATCCTGCCTTATGGCAGATTACATGATATTACTCTCCCTAAAAAAACTCAGTACTGAGTGAGCATATTTAAGGCTGAGCCATTCATGTATAGTATTATGCTATCAAATGATAGCATAGTACTATACATGAATGGCTCAGCTAAATCAGAGTGTATGATAATTAGTAAAAGAAGTAGAGGAAAGAAGCAGAAATGATTATTACTCCTTTCTTTCTTTTAATGTGCCATGTCCTTTCAGGACGTAGGCGAACATAGCTCTCCACCTGTCTCTATCCTTTACTGCTCCCAACAAGTTCTTTCCCCCTGCCACCATCCTCAAACCACGTTCTGTCATTCACTTGCTTAAGTCCGCTAGGTATGTCATTTGTTGTTTTTCCGTCTCTCTTTCCCTCTATTCGACCTATGAGTATCAGATTATCCAGGCATTTCTTCCTCGTTATGTATCCTGGAAACTTCAGCTGCCAATTCCTGATGTTAATATAAGTCTTCTTCTGTGCATCCTCTCTAAGACCGCATTGTTGCTCACACATTTGGTCCATGATATCCTTAGCATTCTTCTGTAGAACCACATCTCTGTTACCTTGAGTCTCTTCTTCATCTTTGTTACTTAGTTTCTTTGTGTAGAGTTTGTGAAATGAGGTGGTACCAAAGTTGGTTTATCTGTCTAGATCAATAAACAAATATCTATCACATCTAACAAATATATATTTATCTAGTCTAAAAAAATATGTATTTACCTAGTCTAACAAATACCTATTTCTCTAGTTTAATAAATATCTATTTACCTAGTCTAATAAATACCTATTTATCTAGTTTGATAAATATCTATTTACCTATTCTAATACCTATTTATCTAGTTTGATAAATATCAATTTACCTAGTTTAATAAATATCTATTTACCTAGTCTAACAAATACCTATTTCTCTAGTTTAATAAATATCTATTTACCTAGTCTAACAAATACCTATTTCTCTAGTTTAATAAATATCTATTTACCTAGTCTAACAAATACCTATTTCTCTAGTTTAATAAATATCAATTTACCTAGTCTAACAAATACCTATTACTCTAGTTTAATAAATATCAATTTACCTAGTCTAACAAATACCTATTTATTTGGTTTAATAAATATCTATTTACCTAGTCTAATAAATACCTATTTATAAAGTTTGATAAATATCAATTTACCTAGTCTAATAAATACCTATTTATCTAGTTTGATAAATATCTATTTACCTAGTCTAACATATATCTATCTACCTATCTGTCTGAATAATATAGTATTAAGTGATATTCAAATCAAAAAAATCTTAAGTTTGAGGTTGTAATTCCAAGAGTCAAAAATCAATCTTTACATGTCCAACATCAGGAAATATCAGGTATGTAAATCAAAACGGCTAAGCATTCACATCAAAACTTGCAACACACAATTACCTCTGAAAACCCATGAAGACCCAAGATGAACCTGTGGTTCAAAGTAGCACTCTTTTATTTGGGTAAGAAAGGTTATGATTGGGAAGCACGAACAGTTACCATATTTTGAGACCTACTAAAGTCGAACCAATCTTGATTCAGATTTTATTTTCTGACAGATAGCACAATGAACAGGAATTCTTTATTGAGGTAGGACTTGATTTTCACCTTCGCTGCCACACTCTCTATTTAACCTAACATGTATCTTCCTCTCTCTCTCTCTAGATAGCTATTTAGCTTATGATCAAGAGAGAGTGAGGCTGATTGATGTTTTTTTTTCAGTTCAGGTATTATTTCCAATTTCAGTTTCAATTTAAATACAAATCTATTCTAAAAGGATATATGGAAAGTGTGACACTTATTGTTGCAGAAAGTGAAATCAGTGTGCTGAGTTCAATTCCTGGTTGATTTCTGTTTCATTTAGTTCATACTAACACCCTTGGAAATGTATATTTTATAGTAAAATCATTTAAAATACAATTTTTTTTTATTGTAAAAACTATTTATAATGTATTTTTATATTAAAATGATTCATAATCTATTTTGTATTGTAAAATCATTTAAACTGCATTTTTATTGTAAAATCATTTAAAATCCATTTTCTATAGTAAAAACTATTTATAATGTATTTTTTTATATTAAAATCATTTACAATGCATTTTTTTATTGTAAAATCATTTAAAATGCACTGTTTATAGTAAAATCATTTAAAATGCATTTTTTATAGTAAAATCATTTAAAATGCATTTTATTGTAAAATCATTTAAAATGTACTGTTTATAGCAAAATCATTTAAAATGCATTTTTTATAGTAAAATCATTTAAAATGCATTTTTATTGTAAAATCATTTAAAATGTACTGTTTATAGCAAAATCATTTAAAATGCATTTTTTATAGTAAAATCATTTAAAATGCATTTTTATTGTAAAATCATTTAAAATGCATTTTTTATATTAAAATCATTTAAAATGCATTTTTTATATTAAAATTATTTAGAAAGCATTTTTTTTATAGTAAATCTATTTATAATGTATTTTTTTATATTCAAATCATTTACAATGCATTTTTATTGTAAAATCATTTAAAATGCTTTTTTTTTATTGTAAAATCATTTAAAATGCTTTTTTTTATATTAAAATCATTTAAAATGCACTTTTTATAGTTAAATCATTTAAAATGCACTTTTTATAGTTAAATCATTTACAATATATTCATATGGCAATGGTGAAAATAATCATTTCTATGCAGAAACCATTCAGCAGTCATTTACTGCTGCTTATAATAATCTTTGACTTTAAACAGTTTTTTCAGAAAAACAACCTCTACAAGTCATTTATAGCTCTTTCTAATGCTAATTTCTACTGTATTTTTACCACAGGAATACCTATAACAGGCATGAAAGCCATGTGACTGGTATCCACAATTACAATGGTAATGGTGATATTGGCTGTTTCCATGCAGCAAATATTTGGCATTCAATGATCTAACAGCATTACTGTTAGATGAAATTTATAAAATCCTTCTCTTAAGACATTGTTTTGGGAAAACAGGTTTCTCAAGTTCACTAGCTACAACAGTAACAGCTTGGATGGTCAGTGAATTTTGGCTGATGATTATGTGTTGCAATTTCAAATGAATCATCTCCAACAACAACAACAACAAAGACTGTCAGTGAATCTTTGCTAAAGATAAAAGTCATTGGTTAACCACAGCTTCTTTCCATGAACCGATTATTTCAAAGTCTTCCCTAAACTACAACTTTTTTTGCATACAAACAAAACCCAAAGATTTTAACTCACCTAAAGACTATTTTTACTCCTTTTTTTTTAACCCTTTGGAATTCATGTACATATGTTTGTAAATACAAATTATATATTTAACAGTCATATCCAGGTTTTTTTTTTATTTTATTATTGTTTGGAATTTTAGATGCTCAGATATTTTATACAAAAAAAAAAAAATCATCTAGATGACAGAACTTCTTACTATATCTTATCTAGTCACATGTCCTATCCATTTTAGTTGTTGCTGTTTTTGGAAGTCTTTGAAGGATGTGGTTTTTGATATTTGGCAAAGTTCTTTATAAGTTTTATGTTAAAGTTAAATTTTTTTACTGTGGCTGATTGATAATATGTTATATAGCCAAAAATTGTTACATATCCCCACCAACAGTGCAGAATGGTCGTCTCTCTAAGAACATAAATTCTGGTGAGAAAAATTGTCTGTCACAATATAGTGAACCTACTTTCCTCATCGCAGACCTAGTAATTGATTTGGTACAATCATTCCACTTCATGTCAGTGGAAAATTTTAGACTGAGAATGTGCCATGTCAGTTCCCAGGAAGTTATCATTGTTCTTAAAATTATTGCATTTCTGGATTTGCTTATTTGTCCTTTGTTTTTCTTATTGTTATTTTCCAAATATATTGACACACCAAATATTTTAAAACCCCAAGAATAAAAGAGACCATATCAAGTTTCAAAATCTCTGTAGATGATGATACGAATCTACTGTGGATAAATCAAACACTTCTATTACATTATGGGTATGGCTTAACAAAATTGACATTTTTACTCTCATTTTTCTATCGTATTATTCATTATTATTATTAGCATTATTATCATTTATTATTATTTCTAGTATAGTTATTATTCATTATTATTATTTGTAGTATAATTATTATTCATTATTATTATATTATTTATTATTATTTTTAGTATAATATTCATTATTATTAGTATTATTATTATTCATTATTATTTGTATTATTATTTGTATTATTATTATTATTATTTGTAGTATAATTATTATTCATTATTATTATATTATTATTTATTATTATTTGTAGTATAATTATTATTCATTATTATTAGTATTATTATTTATTATTATTTGTAGTATAATTATTATTCATTATTATTATATTATTTATTATTATTTTTAGTATAATATTCATTATTATTAGTATTATTATTATTCATTATTATTATTATTATTATTTGTAGTATAATTATTATTCATTATTATTATTATTATTATTTGTAGTATAATTATTATTCATTATTATTAGTATTATTATTTATTATTATTTGTAGTATAATTATTATTCATTATTATTAGTATTATTATTATTATTTGTAGTATAATTATTATTCATTATTATTATATTATTTATTATTATTTTTAGTATAATATTCATTATTATTAGTATTATTATTATTCATTATTATTTGTTGTATTATTATTATTATTCATTATTATTTGTAGTATAATATTCATTATTATTATTATTCATTATTTGTAGTATTATTAGTATTATTATTATTCATTATTATTTGTAGTATTAGTATTGTTCATTATTATTATTCATTATTATTACTATTATTATTTTGCAATGCAAAAAATCCAAGTGAAATTTTTGTATAATGTAAAGAAACCATAAAGATTTGTTCACTTTAAAAATAATGTACAGAAAATGGCTGACAAAATACATGGTTTTATACTATTAACCATTCACAGTGCTCAGGGCAATGTTGTAGAGACAGAGAGTGTGGCACCTGGGGAAACCTTTCAGTTTTTCCCCCCAACCCTCACTTCAGAAAAAACATATTGCACAGTGACTCCCACTTAATATATATATTAAAAGGGATTAATTTTCAGGTGTGCTCTTTGCTATGGTGCCTAGAGTTTTTGCATTTCAGTACTAAACTGGCATCAAGATCTCATCAATTTACAACTGAGCTGGCAAGATGTAGCTGTAAGGTCTGGGCTAACAGTTTCTTCTCTGCACTTCTCACTTGTGTCCACCCTTGATTTCCAGCTAACTTTAATCTTTAAAAATTTAAATGCAATGTCAACTGCTATCTACTGTTCATGTGATTACTCTCTTCTCTTTCTGCTCATTATTATTGTTTCCATGACTAATTCTTCCACTCTCTTGTATTTTAGTAGCTTTACTGCCAGCTATGGGTAAATAGCAGAACAGACTGGGTTCTATAGCCTTGGAGAGAACTAGTCTAGGAGAAGAACAATTCAAAACCTGTGAAAGGTCATTTGGGGACCTTGTGGCACATGGTGCACCAGGTCTTTGTATTCATCCCTTCAAAAAGTGCAGTTGGTTCTGCACAAAACCTTCATCACTATAGTCAAATCATGTGCAGGTATCTGGCTGTTCCTAGGAACTGAGTTGCCTGACCCTTATACAGGAGTGCCCAGCATATATATATATATATATATATATATATATATATATATATATATATATATATATATATATATGTAAGCATGTATTAACTATTAACAGGCCAAAAAGATGAAAAATAGATCAATACATACCATCAAACAGATTTCTTTCAAGGAAAATAACTGAGATTTATATTTTAACAACCAAGATGTGTTTCCTATACTGTCATATAGAACATAAATGAATGGAATTGTTCGTTTATGTAAATAAGCAGAGTTAAGCAGAGTTGAGGAGAGTTAGCATTAGGTCAGTTACTAAGTGTTCCTACGTGTAGTAAACCTTCTATTTCATTACTTGCCTACAATTTTATCATCCAGATTTATTTCACTCTGTTATCTCAAAAATGAGATACAATGCATACACAGCAGTGCTACGACATTAAAAGAACTCCCTCTGGGTCCGTTCACAGGTTTTACATTGTCAACAATTATAAAAACAGCCCTGAATACATCATAGGATAATGTTTATTATTCAGTTAAGATAACAATACATACAATATAGTTTAAGTTAATCAAAATCCGAAACGTCCTCCAACCGTGAGTAGTGTCTTCATTGAAACCATTTTTATTTCAATATAGCTTAGGGTGAACTGTCTTCCTCTAGTGATGCTATGTTATGCCACCGCCTGAGGGAAAAAAAACAACTTGAATAAAACAGTTGACTAAGATTGAATTGATAAATGCTCATACAATGCTGATAATTATGGTTTCAAAGAATGAATTCAAAGAAAACCTGAGAATAAGAACTAATAGAGAAATAATTTAAATAAAACAACCTCACCTATTATTGTGCTAAGTCAGCCTTCAATAAGAAATTATATTCAACCTAATTGCAATTAATGGTCGATAAAGTAGTAACAATAGTTCAATTATGGGGTATTTGATTCTTCAAAAAGACCTGAGGTACACTTGCCAAAATACTGTGAAGAGATTGCATCACTATTTTAGTCAATATAGCTTATTCCGTTTAGTCAACTGTTTTATTCAAGTTTTTGTCTACCTCCAGGGTCCTATGCCCGGTAAACATTAGTCAAGCCAAATACACACTTGACAATATTTACTATTTGTGATTAATTTGTTGGTTGTTTGATTTTGCTTAGTTACATATAAACACCTCTATGGCTCTTTTAATACCAAAATTTAAATATTTTGATTGTTTTGTTTGGTTGATTTTGTTTAGTGACATATCAACACCTCTATTGGTTATTTAATGCTGAAATATGAATATATTGTATGCAATTTTATTTTATTTTTTTTTTTGGAGTTAATGGTTTAGTGATATAAGTTTTACTAATTAACGCATAGCTGGAGGGAGAAGAGGTGGATTCATACCTTTCCCAAGAGTATTTGAGTGTAAGTTAATATAACAAACCCAATTGTAACTGGAACTCAACTTTCCAATTAACAATTCTGAGCTATTATCCCTCACACCAATCAAAAATACAAGCTTACAATACTGGTATTCCCAAGTGGTCACCCATCTAGGTACTAACCAGGCTCAATGTTGCTTAACTTCAGTGATTTATAGAAAACAGTGTTTCAACATGATATGGCTGTAAGCCTGATTAATCTGTGGAAAGTACAGTAGAACTGATCACATAAGAATATATCATGTTCCAATTATCTCCGTTGCTAAATTTTTATTATTTGGTCAAGTTAACTTGGATATTCATGTGTCTATCGCACAAACCATCATGATCCTGCATCAAGGTTGGAAGGTCATTAGGGTGGCATTCTGTGTCATAACACAGCTGCTCAATGTTGGTGGTTGATGGCTGACTAACTCATCTTGTACCATGGTTAAGTGTCCAGAGCAGTAAATCACTTGCAAGTTCCTGATTTGCTTGCCAGCAGTGTCCTGCAAAATGTATTCTGTATTCATGTAAGGAGATTTACTTGACCTCCCCACTGAGTCAGGTTGTGAGACAAGGTCATTTCTTAACATGGAGACCCAAGTGTTTTCACTCAGGCCGCTGATCCAAGCTGATCTTAGCTGGTCATAGCTAGTCATAGCTGGGCTTGGCTTGTCATAATTGGTCCAGGCTGGTCAGAGCCGGTCCAAGCTAGTCGTAGCCATGATACCACCAGCACAGGGATGGAACCCTGTGCCAGCTAATTTTGCATTCATGTAAGATTGTAGAAATCTAAACAATTCAAATACCATAGTGTATGGATCAGTTATAACAAATTTGCAATTTAGTTGGATGTTGTCTCCAGGAGATGTTAAGAATAGCTCTCAGCATCCAAGTGCAAGTTCCATCAAGCTTAGATTCTAGGATTTTAGTTAATGTCCAAGCAGTGGCACCATACATTAAAACATTTTCTACAGTGGCTTGAAAGAATCTCCACTTGAGGCTGTCTGGTAGATCAGATTTCCAGATTACATCCATTTTATTCAAAGCGGCCCAGGTTTTAGCTATGTGAATTTTCACATCCTTTTAAGTAGAATTTATTTTATTTCCTTGGTATGTAAATGATACTTCTTTTATATGCTGTATCCCTTCAGGATGTAGGCAATCATAGCACCTCTATCTCCATCTGTCCCTTTCCCAACCTGTGTAAATTGCATTTTGGTCTCATCTTTTTTGCCGATGACCATGCATTCTGTCTCCTTGTAAGTTTATGCTTAGTTCCTTCTTCCCACTCTCCTTTGCTAGAAAAGGAAGTATCAAACAATTTGAAGAGATACCTTTACCGTGGCTACTTCTGGAAAAACCAAAATGTCTGATTTATAAATTAAAGTAATCTGAGAATAATAAGAAACTTTTTCCAAACTCAGAATCCACTTTGATCTGATAGAAGACCTACATCAATAAACAAAGTCATATATGTTTGGTGAAGACATATGAATGGAGTCATTTCAAACCTCATCAAGAATACGACAAAGAGGAAATGAGATTTCAGATCAGTTTAATTCTTTTCTTTAGACTTTGTCTTGTGCATTTCTAAGTAGAAAAATGAAGAAATGGGTGTCTAACATCTAAATATATGCGCATAGAGCAGCATTTATTTGAGGTGTCCTCCAGACCACCAGGTGCAGTTTCATGTGACCAGGCCAGCTGCAAATGTAAGATCAAATATGACTCACATGCTATCATGTGTCAACAGAATACCTTAATTATAGACAGACAGCAATTATCAGCATGGATAAGGGAGAGAATAAGAAGATACAGTTAAGCATATCCATATTTTGGATAAGAATCATCTTGAACAAAAGAAAAAGTCAACATCCTCTACCAAGAAATATGACTCAAATCTTTTCAAGAGAGAAATGGTTTGGAATTGGAATTCAGGTTGGGCAAATAGTAAGTGCTAAACAATTCAAATACTACAGTATGGATCAGTTATAATAACTTTAGTACAGAAGAAAAGGAAATTGAACATAGGCTGTGCAAGGGGTAGTTTCACCTAATACTGCAAATTGCTATGGAACTAAAACATTAAGCTAAAATTAAAAATAATTTATTTTTTTTTGCTTTTAAAAATAATTCATTTTGTTCTTGTTTTTCAATGTTAAATATTCTCAAAAAACATCAGAAAAAAATTATTATTTTTAATAATATGTAAAAATCGCCATGGTTTTCCTGATGAAGGTAACAAGACTGGAAACCTGTGTAGCAAAATGTGTGTGTGTGTGTGTGTGTGTGCATGTTTATCACTCTACTTAGCATGTTGAGCACTCTTTCTACTCGTTTGTTTTTTTTTCTTTGGACTAAGGACTTTAAACACTTGGCAATTTGTTTCATCTTGTTCTGATATTTTTAGTTCTTTCTTTATATATATATATATATATATATATATATATATATATTTTTTTTTTTTTTTTTCTGTTGTCTTACAATTGGTGCTTAGTCCTTCCTTCTTCCTTTCCTTTACTAACAGCAATTATTTTTTGCTTATATTCAGTGACTGGATACTTTCTAGACAATTACATAAAAATATATCGTACATGCAACTAAAAGGTTAATTAATAATGTAATCAAGGTGTTAACTTTCCACACCCCAAGAAAAAAAAGCATTTCTCTACTTTCTACCATGGAAAGTGCTCGACGCACTACATCCCTTGGTCCCATCAAGTCAAACCTTCACAGCTAGAACATGCCATGCCACTTACATAGTAGCAAATCACTCATTCTCTCTGTGTTCTAACGGTGAGAAGTAAGTTCCACTTGAGCAGCTTCTTCTGTGAACCACTGCCCTGTGGTAGCAACAGGGTTAACCATTATCCTCCACTCCTATACACATAAAATGTAACCCTTTACCTTGAGTGGCCCCTAGGCCTTGTAAAGGGTGAACACAGCTGTAAAAAAATAACCTGCCATCAAGAAAGAGCTAGAACATTTGGTGGACTTGAAAAACTGTTTTAAGGAAAAGGTTTTATAAATTTCAACCTGATAGTAACACTAATTTTTCGGTTAATGAATACCAAATTTTTCTCTGTAGAAACACCAAATGCTTCCATTACCATTATCCTGTAAGTTGATGCCAAGCAGTAATATTATTCTAATTTAATTATTTATAGGCAAATTAGAAATTATTTAAAATTTAAATTTCGACAAAGTTTTGCCTATTTCTCTTTACCAAATCTCGCGATTCCTGCTGGAATTAAAAATGGTAAATACAGAAAATAAACTTTATCCATAGACTGCCATCAGTATCTTACTTCTTTTGAGGATTTTTCTGAATTTAGCTACTGGAATGAATAATTCCTTAGCCTCATTAGAGTCCAAAAGTGTCTCCAAGTCCTTATAGGTGACAAATTATTTTCCACCCTCCAAACTCTCTCTCACAAGTAGGATTTAGCAAGTCTCTCACTGCTCTATTGCTACTTACCTGGAAAGTACTCAGACAAACTACATTGCTTGGTTCTGCCAGTTCTAACCTTCATGGCATAGGCCCACCCTGCCATTTACACTGTAGCAAACCACACACATTCCCTGTGTATTTTATCGGTGAGAAGTAAATTCCACTTGAATAAATTCTTTCCGTTAAATCTGTGGAACCGATTCCAAAGAGGATGTTTTAACAATCTTAACCTGGGTTAATCTAGGGTTAACCATTATCTTCTCCTCCTATCCATACAAACTGCCTCTTAACATAACCCTTTACATTGAGTAGTCACCAGGCCTTGTACAGGGTGAACCCTACTGTAAAAAAACCCCAAAAAAAACCCAAAAAAACTTGTTGTCAGCAGAAATAACTTTGAGTTTTGGCAGTAGGTTCTTCTTGTTGTTCCCATCCAAATATTGATTAAGATATTGTAAAATTAAATGACCAGAAACCAGCTAGGTATGTCTGCATGCAAATTTTTTCTTTTTTGGCAATTTTAGCTTAAAATACAAGTAAAAGAGAATACTATAAGAATTTTAATTTGTGAGATATTTACTCTGACATGAAACAACTGAGGAATTTATTTACTATGAGAAAAGAAAATTGTGTATGGCATGTAGAAAAGAAATTCCAAACTGTACTTAAATGCTTACAGATAAAATTAGTACAAAAAACAATATATTTGGAACACCTTGTATGTATGTTATATATACATAGTGACATGAAATACTAAAAAGTTT
>OZ010606.1:29763732-29771232 GCA_963932145.1 Acanthosepion lycidas
GAATATTAGTGTTTGAACCATTTTTATTATATATATATATGAACCAAAAAAGAAAAATTAGGATGAAAAAATATATTTTACGTCATTGAAATCATATTTAAGGGAACCTGAACTAAAAGCCTATCTATGCCCTTTAAGTGGATTGATGGCACGAATGGTAGGAGGTTTACTATTTATTGATTTACTGTATAGTTTGTAAAGATATCAGTTAAAACAAGTGAAAAAGTAAGCTAAGAAAGCATCCTATATCATAGCTTTTAATGTAATTTAAGGAAACCCACGCTACAAATAACCACATAATCTTGAAACACACTGACAAAATTTAAATGAATATTTTAGCATTTATTTACTTAAGATCTGTGTTGGATATAGCTCAATCAAAACAATGAAATATTAGACTAATACATGATATTCAAGTCATATAAAGCAAAATTGAGGAAAACTCACTAAATACCCCCCCCCATGTCTTTTAAGCAGATTGATAGCACAAAGAGCAAAATGTTTACCTTTTATTTATTTGCAATATACCTTGTATATATATCAACCAAAAAAAGAAAAGTATCATATTTTATATCATTGAAAGCATATTTAAGGCAACCCACACCAAAAACCCACCAATGTCCATTAAGCAGATCCATTTAATACTGAAATGTGTAAAGTTTCTAAGAAATTGTTGTTTTTTCCATTTGATTAGTATTTCATGCACTGAATTCTTAAACTCAAACAGAATTGCGCACTTTGACATCCACAGCCCATATGACAAAACCAGGGCTTAATTTTATCCGACACTGCACACATACTTCCAGAATACTGTCCAAAACACTATGGTCATAAAACATCATTTCTCACCTTTCAGAAAAAATCACATACAAGAGGTGCAAGAAAAGAAATGATTAGAATAGCTCTTATGGTTACACTGAGCTAATTCAACAGCCGTGGTATAAGAAAAACAAAGTAACAAGTCCTGTGAGAGCTAATTTCATCATGCAAAGTGGGGCATAATAGGGTCATTATATTAAAGAAAGAAAAAAGCCTAAGGGTTCATTCTGGTCAATTAAGAGCCAGAATTGAGAAGGAAGACATCGTGATGGTGGAAGACCTTGATAGAGAAGAAAGGATGAGTTCTTCAGATCAGGACAATGCAATAGATGATGAGCCTATGGATGATAGCATGAGTGACTCAGACATGGAAGAAGATGAAATGAGACCAAGATCTCCATTAAAAAGAACAGGACAAAGGGGAGAGGATGAAAGAAGTTGTAAGAGAAGTTCAAGAACAACCAAAGGCATTAAAGCTCTTCAGTTCAGAGAAATGTAGTGGATTGGTAAATTGGATTGTACCTATTTGCGTATATTAAGAAGAAGATATATGAAGCATATAGTAAACTAAGAGACAATCACAATTGTGATGAAAGACATGACTTACCTCAGAATTTGAAACGAGCATGAATGTGTCTTGCCTGCAAAGTGATGACAAAAAGAAATATAAAGAGATTGAAGACACAATTTATGCACACCTATCTCATCCAAAACAAGACGATATTTGCACACATGCAAATTTTGGCTGTCTTGGAATAGCATAAAAAGCAGGGTGCCAGCAGCACCAAGTGTCAGGGAATCATTCGGGAGACTGTGTGTAATAGAGTTGGATGTACGGATTGACAGACAGACAAAGAGGATGTCGAAGTAGGTGTGACTGTGTTGGTGTCTGTTTCACAACTGCCTAGAGTAATGGCTGAGAAAGGAAGTCCATTTCCTTGAGACGACCGAAGAAGAAAAAAATATAGCTGATCTGCTAGCAAGCAACACAATGCACTTTTTGACCCCGTCTCATCATTATTTTTTTTTTTTTTCTTTCTCCTACAACACTACAATGAGACCCAATTGTCAATCTAGTAGAATAATTAAATTCATGCAGACCAACTATCAAGGAGAAGAGCAATATTTATTTTGAAAAATACAAAAATGTTGCACAAGGTCAAAAGGTGGGGAGAGAAAAAGGTTGGTCTTCAGTCTGTTTTATTTTAAACTTAGCTCACCACAATTACTGATCCAAATATACTACAGCATTCCTTACACCAAAACAATACATTCTGGCTTACCATTCTTACTACAGCCATCATAATACTTCAAAGTCACTATGAAGTCTTAACTAGATCCAATATGTACAATCTGTCTGGCAGGGGGATAAATATAACAAGGACACATGGCACAGTGAACAAAGGTGCTGGTTAGATCCAGCGACAAGACCCAAACAGTGTGAGTTCAATACCCAGTTAAGGCAGTGGAGAACTTGCAGAGGGGAATTAACAGGAGATAACTGATAACTGACATCCATTAAATATGGCATGTGGAACTAGAACAGTCTACCCCAGTGAGCAAAATAAAGGGTTCAGTTTGACATTCCAACCACCTGAAGAAGACCAGAGCATACAACGGCTGAAATGTTGTAATAAATATGGCCGCAAAGATGAGGACAATTGTCTGAATAATATAAATAGTCTAAAAATAACAACTTTTAAAAATGAAATGCCAGTGGATATTTACAATGATTACAATTTTATATACATGAAACTAAACAAAATAGTATTAGTAATACCCTCCATCACCATAATCCAAGGAGGAGAGCCCATTAAAACAACTGCCATGAAAATATTTCTAGGAAAGATAGAAAGAAGTCATGTTCAACAGTGGGGAAAAGTGACTGAAGTCGAGAAGACAGATCAGGACCGATAACATTACAAATCCTTCTTTGGATTTTGTCAAGAAACTAGAGAGCTCCAGCAATATTCAATCCACAGATGAATGGTAGATTTATAAATGTGCAAGATGGATTCTTACAAGAAAATTATCAGGCATGAAACAGTGAACCAACTTTCCTAGCAGTAGACCTAGCAATTGATTCAATTACTTCACTCCATGCCAGTGGCAAACGTGAGACCAAGTAGATGTAATGAGTTGCTCTCTTGGCAGTTAACATCAACCATGTTGATGGAAAGCAAAATAAGGTCATCTGCAGTAATTAAATGATAGCAGTTTCATTTTGGAGTCATTGAAATTACAAGTCATTTTTTGCCCCAGTTAACTGACTGAAGGTCATTTTCAAGAGCAGCTACCAGTTTTACTTTGTCAAACCTATTCAATTTAGTATTAAAACAGGAGAAAAAAATGGATTTCTAACTTTACCATGTGTATTTGCACAAAAGTAAACAATTATATTGGCCGGAATTTAAACTTGGTGTGCTGATCCTAGTTTCCATGGTTGATAAGTACTACATTTTACGCACATCCATAACCAGATGCTTCAGGTAGGTGAAGCTCATCAATCAAGAAAGACAGTTCATCTGGGGAGACGAAAACCCTGATTTTAAACCTCCACTGTCTTGTGACCATTTCCAAATGTGGAAAAGGCTATGGATATAAATCAAGAGAAAAATTCTGGAAGGGAGCCCTAAAGATAGTTGGCTGTTAACACTGACAAATTTCCAGCATCTCTGGCAGCCAAGCCAACCCCAAATGAAATGCCCTATATTCCTTTGGATCTAGCCAGAACGACCATGAGTGGGGGTGGGGTCATGTCATCTGGGTAGTGAATGGCTTCCATATAATTTTGCTGTAACATCCAGTATATATATATATATATATATATATATACATATATATATATACACACATATATATATATATATATATATATATATATATATATATATATATATACACATATATATATATACATATATACATATATATATATATATATAAATAAATAAAATGTTCATATATGTACATTATATATTTTCCAAATGTTTTCATAACTGGGAGTGGGAACAACCTCTCACTGTCTATAAAATGCTTCCGTGAATGCATAACGTATAGCCTCTGACAACTCAAAGTTCAGTCCCAAGCCAGAGAATGGGCAAAGATGGAAACCTGGCCCCTCATAACCAGATGTTTTGGGTAAATGGAGTTTGACAGCCCAGGAAGGCAGTCCATCTAGCAGAAAGAAAACCCTGATCTTTAATTGCCTTGTGGTCATATACAAACACGGAAAACGCTATGGCTATAAATCAAGACAGAAATCCTGGAATGGAGCCCTGAAGATGGCTGTCAACACAGACAAACTTCCAGTGACTCCTGCAGGCAACCCGCTCACAGATGTAATTCTATGTATTTCTTTGGATCTTATCAGTACAGCGGTTATGTGGTCTGTGCAGCACATGATCTCCATATACCATCACCCAGGCCTGATCCTTGGAGATGTTACTGCAGTCTCACCACTAAAAGACTTAATTTTTACCAAACTGGGCATTGATATTATCTTGCAAGATACATGAATACCTACTATGCAACTATTCATTGAACTAAAATGCTGAAGTCTTGACATGAATCTTTGCAATATTCTTCTCAATAATAAAATCCTTCCTAAAGGGTAGGTCCCTGAAGGTAGTTGTTAATAGCCAGTCCATGGGGGCTCCAGCAGTCAACGCTGACATCTCCTAAGAGTCACTTCTTGGACCAACCCTCTTTTTACTTTATTGCTGATGATGCAACAGTATATAGATGCATCTCCAAATTTCTACATTGGTAGCTGATCTCTCTTTTGATTGAGCTCTAACAGCTCAGTGGAGGAAAAACTGGCTGGTTACATTCACCGTTTCAAAAACTAAACTAGTTACATTCCATCAATGCCAATCAGACCCTGAACTACCACAATGAATGGGTGTTCCCTCAGGGAGGCTCTCCCTGCCTTGAGTGTCCATTGGGCCTTAAATTCTTCTAAGGTCTTAAGTGGAACTCTTACATATGAAACACCACTATAGATGCAGGTTGGTTCCTTGTACCACTCCAATAAGTACCTGACTCGTTGTGCTATAATCTATCCAAAATCATCTCTGTGTCCTTGTGGGTGACAAATTATTTTCCACCCTACAATCCCCTCTTTCACAAACAAAATGTTGCAAGCCTCTCGCTGCTCTATCGTTACTTCAATGGAAAGTGTTCAGAAAAATCATATTCTTTAGTTCCACTAGTTCTAACCTTCATGTCTAAGACCTACCACGCTATGTTCATTGCAGCGGATAACCTTGATTTCCTCTGTATTTCAATGCTGAAAACTAAGTTCCATTCAAGCTTCCTTTTGTGAGCCGCTGCTCTGTGAAATTAACTCCCAAGAGGCTGTTTCCGAATCACTACAATCTTAACCACTTCAAGTCTAGGGTTAATCATTATATTCCACACATCTCATAAAGTGTGCTTCTTGCTTTGTAGCACTCTACCTCAACTGGCTTCCAATACAGAGTGAACCATACAGGAAAAAAAAAAGATTTTATCTGAATGCAACTCATATGAATATATAGGACAATGCCTGGTTCTCTACCTAAAACTTTGTTCCATCAAATAGAAAAAAACATTTGATTTTAGCTTTTCTGACATTAATGAGAATACCATGGACTGAACAGTGATGTTTTAAGAAAAATTGAAACAAAAAGGACACTTACACTTAAAATGACAGATTTGCAGGTGGTATAGTGGATTGCAGTTCAGAATAAAATGTAAACAAAAAGGACACTTATACTTAAAATGACAGATGAGCAGGTGGTTTAGTGGATTGCAGTTCAGAATAACAAATCAAAAAGAGACAAGTTCAAATTCCAGTTGACATTGTTACATCCAATTATGTCTCTTGGGAGAGGCCTGAATCCATCCCTTCTCCCACAGGTTAAATAGCATGTCAAACCCAGTTCTATAGACTTGCTTGGTAACCAATCTAGAAATGGTGACTCATTAATATCATCCACCTCTCAGCAAGCTTGGAATGCATCAATCCAGGAAACTGCAGTGATTGAAATTCTTCAGTTGTGTGAGTTGTGCATTCTGCCACAGGTAGAGAAAGTGTTTAATTTTTTTATTGAGAATAAGAAAGAGAATAAGAGAATTCTAATTTCTAGGGCAGATGATGAGGAAAGTGAGCTTAGAAAATTTGAAACTCACAGGACATATAGAAGGCAAGAGAGACAGAGGAAAACAGTATAGAAACAACGTAAAGAGCTTGTGTAAATAGTTGGCAGTACAGGGATTAGGAGAGATAGCAAAAAGAGAGGAAGTTGTGGAGAGCCATGATCGCTGACGTCATGAAAGGACATGGCATATAGAAGAAGAAGTATGGGTGTATACTTCAGGGACTTCTCATAAATAACTAATTGAACCAAACTGGATAGAATCATACAAACAAAGCCACTGTGACTTTACAGTAGTAGAAACCTGCAAAAGAGAGGAAGTTGTGGAGAGCCATGATCGCCCACATCCAGACATGACATATACAGATGAAGAAGAATGGGTGTATACCTCAGGGTCTTCTCATAAATTAATAACTGAACCAAACTGAATAGAATCATTGAAGATAAACAAAGCCATTGTCTTTACAGGAGTAGGAAGCTGCAAAGAGAGGAAGTTGTGGAGAGCCATGATCGCACACCTCCTGAATGGCATGGCATATAATTTAAACAAACTGAATAGAATCATTAAACAAAGCAATTGTGACAGCCCAATAGTCGTAGCAGTATTATTAATAATAATAATAATAATAATAATACTAACCTGGACAGAGAACATGGCAAAGCCGGGGTTTCCACATGACCTCAATTGTAATCCAAGAATTGTTTGTGTAGGGTAATTCTTCTACCACATTCATCAGATGGTTTGTGTCGACAAAAACAACAATTCAAATCTGTACTAATAACTTTTGATTGTGGATGTGTAATTTGATCTTGTCATAAAAACCTCATTTTTTTTTCTCCTGATTACAATTTAGATCCATGGACCACGATTAAGAAGCTTAAAAAGCCACATGTCTCCAAGTAAATGATTGCTGAGCGATATTTGGCAGATTAGAAAAAGATGGCAAGATAGTGGATGATTGTTCAAATAGAGATGATAGCAAAAGTGTAACTTATAAGGCTTTTATGTGAACGCAGTGTCATTAAAAGCTTCCGAATTTTAAGTTTTCCCATCATTATCCAATTTCTTCTTCCCTTGGTTTTGTTTGTTTTGATCTATTTCTGGCTGAAATCATCAGGTGTTAGTAAAGAAGAAACTTGAGGGAGAGTTGAAGAGCAGAAGGTCCTCAGAGGAGAAGAACCCTTCAATCATGATTAAGACATTGTCAGCTGGACAGATAATTTCCAAGCCCTTTCCTGGCTGTGGCTGCATTTTTTAAAAATTATCCCCCCACTGCAAAAGGGGATAAAAATATTTTTATTTTTAGATATTTTTTAGTATTATGCTTTGTTTCTCATATGCAATGTTTACAAGAAATCTTCTATTTTGAAAATTAAAACTGATGACAATTTAATTGATTATTTTCTCCTTAAAAATAAAAACATGAATTTAAATAAAGAAATTGGCTGAATATTAATTTGTAAAGCTATTCAGACAATTAATGCCTGTTCTCATGCTAATATTAGGTCAAAAATTAAAAACAATTTCATCTAATTTAAT
>OZ010606.1:29776232-29853732 GCA_963932145.1 Acanthosepion lycidas
ATATATATATATATATATATCGTAACTGGTAGCACAACTCAGAGTTTCATGCACAACACAATCTTCAGGTGCTGAGTTAAGACTGACCATCACATAATTTAAATTTTGTTAAAAATTCCTGATTATTGCAAAGATGAGGCAGACCATATTTTATATGTGTATTTTTTAAACATTGTATTTAAAATAAATAAAACTGAAGAAAAATCATTAATCTTATTTGTAAATTAAGGTAAAAAACAACAGTGAGTGATATATATATATATAACAGATAATGTCTCTGTGTATGTGCGTGTGTGTGTATATATATATATATATATATATAACAGATAATGTCTCTGTGTATGTGCGTGTATATATATATATATATATGTATGTATGTATGTATGTATGTATGTATGTATGTATGTATGCTATTTCTGCACATTCACATTTGATTTCAATGAAATTGTACACACATTGAAAATATACCAAGATAGGTGAAAACCAAATTTTGAATATACAGACCCCAGGGTTTGGCAGAAAAATCGCTAAAATTGAAGTAGGGTATGATTTTTTTTGCAAAAACCAAAGCAAAGTTACACATGAAAAAATTTGTCATCATGCAAGAAATAAGATAATGTGCTTGTAGTTCTGCTCACTTTCCTGCGTATAATGAAAAACCACAAAAAACTGATCAAAAAGCTCACTTTTCGGCCATAACAACCTAGATTTTTACCCAATGCTTTCCAGAAATGCCATGTAAATTATATATAACACACAAATTGTCTTGCGCGAATGTTTCATTTAGATTATTTAAGTCGACAAAATCTGCGACAAACTTGGTTCAAAATCGGCTTTTGCCATTTAGCCAATAGTTTCTTCATATGATTCCATCCTAAATTGGCATTCGAACAACCTTTGATGCAAAGATTGTTTGAGAAGGATTGTTGAAGTGTTAAAAGGGAAAGATTCTCAAAGAACCTCTTATTAATATATATATATATATATATATATATATATATATATATATATATATATATATATATGTGTGTGTGTGTGTGTGTGTGTGTATGTGTGTTTGTATATGTATATATTAGGTTGGTGCAAAAATAATGACGTTTTTTTACATTAAAAATTATGTCAAAATACGACATTATTTTTGCACCAACCTAATATATATATTTATATATATATATATATTGATAATGAGATAGCATTACAGCTTAAGAAGTCCTCTGATGCATTTGCAGCACTTAAGTTCCATGTCTGGACTAAGAAAAGAATAAAAAAGCAGACAAAAATTACAATACACAATGTCTGCATTATGACATCTCTGCTATATTCATGTGAGACATGGGTAGTTTATCGCAGACATCTGAAGATACTGGAACGTTTTCATCAACAATGCCTTCAGTCTGTGCTTGAAATCCACTGGATGTCTCACACCCCTGGTACTGTTGTTCTACAAAGGGCCAATTCACTCTCAGATTGCGATGGACAGACCATGTTATTTCTATGGCAGATGACAGAATTCCAAAACAATTGATGTATGGAGAACTGGAAATGGTAAAAAGATTGCAGCACAAGCCAAAACTTTGTTACAAAGATTGCCTTCAAGAGTGACTATACAAGTGCAATATTGGACTGGATAACTGGGAGACTCTAGCTGAAGACTGTATTTCTTGGAGCTGGTATTACTGATGGCGTCAAGATCTTCAATGAGGTATCACAAAAATATGCAGAACTGAAGTGAGGGGTTTGGAAGGGATCCCTGAATTGCCATGAGATGCCAAACTGGTCATGTACCCAATGCAATTGGATATATCTGTCCAGAGCAGGTCTGATCAGTTTACCAGAAATCAAACCAACATCAACAGTCTATTGCATATGATGATTTAATAATGGTATACTTTGAATGCCTAACTTGCACTAGAGTGTGCAAGTCCAGGTTGGGTCTGACAAGACATATAAAAAGACACATTGGAAATGATGACGTTCAAAGTCAACTTCCACCTCCCAGAAATGATTTGATATGCCATATTGTAACAGGAAATGCAGAGTGCAGTGTCATTGGGGGTGGGGAGTTTAACTGACGGGCTGGACATGTCAGTGATGGTCATACTCACTTTGTGAGTCAACAGCCACTATATATATATATATATATATATATATACATACACACACACTATATATATATATATATATATATAGTCTCAGTTATGCTGGACTGGTCATGTCTTGAGAATGTCTGATGACAGGATACCCAAGATCTTAATGTGCAGCCAGTTAGATCAGGGCTACAGGAATGTAGGACGCCCATGGCTAAGATACAAAGACAAGCTGAAAAGCAACTTGTCAGCAGTTAATATACCACATAACACCCTTGAGCGCTTAGCTTTGGAGCAGGTAGAATGGAGATCAACGTGTTTTAGTGGACTCAGCAATTTTCAATCTGCTTGTCTGAATCATCTTCAAGAAGCGAGAGCAAGATCTAAAAGGTCAGCCAATCTAACAGTGATCTCATCCCACAATTTTCACACTTGCTCCATATGTGGCCTCCTTTGTAAATCACCAGTGGGTCTTAAATGCCACTTAAGATTATCGCATAATCTTTCATAACTGAATCAATAAGCTGGCAGATCCTCATACGTTGAAACCGATGGAAGAGTCCATTATTATTCTTATTATTATATATATATATATATATATATATATATATATATATATATATCTGTGTGTGTGTCTTGAGCAATAGAAAAAATATTAAAAATTAAAGTTTCTCAACTAATTTCGGCCACCATGGCCATCATTGAGAGAAAAAAATTTCTGTTAGTAGCAGTGAATGAGTATCTTTGAAGAAAGTGAACTTTGCTTGTAGTTTTCATTTGCTTTTAATTGCTAATTTTTGTTCAGTCCTTGTATTGGTCAAAAGGCCTCTTTCAGGTCCTTTTAAGGAGAGGCTGGGAGATTCATGAGTCTCAAATTTACCTCCTTAGTCATTCGGACAGCTTTATTGCTTGCTGGGAAGGAGATGTGTGTGTTCTGTGTATGTTATCTTTTAGTTTTTTATGTGTGTGTGTGTGATGTATATGTGTGTATATATTGTGTGTGAGTATGTCTATGTGGGAGCCTCAACACCCCTGCAGCATATCTGTCTAAAGTGGTTGAGAAATATGGGTTGGTCGTTGATCTATGGGATTATATATTAATTCTATCTGTGCTGTTTAGTCTGTTGTTAAATCCATCTAGACAAAGTGTTCTGAGCTGCAAAATCCATTTGTCTTCATGTTCTAGTATTTTCCTAAGTTTATCTTTTGTGTCTATTTCTATTCTTGCAATAATAGTGAATTTTACACGGCTATTAAAATCATGTTTTTCTCAGCAGAAATGTTGTTGTAATTTCATGGGGAGCTGACTTAATTCGGCAGTGAAAGGATCATTCAAATTTTCCCACATACTGTTTCTTGTATAGTGTGCATTCTAATAAGTAAATTATAGCTTCTACAGTTAAAGTTGTGGTAGATTTTGAAAGTAGTGTTAGTGACTGAACTAGTGAATGAATATATATATCTATATATAAGGTACATGTGACCAGCAATCTTTTTTTTTTATAAGTTTAGTTAAAGATGTAAAAATGTCTTTAGTGTTTTTTAGAATCCAACAAAATTGGAAAAATTATATAATATATATTTTTTTAAGCATTTCACCCTTAGCAAGGTGGGAAGCTACTAGCACGCAAAGGGTTACAGAGGATTTGGAGCAAGGCAGATAGGAGTGATAGAGGAAAGGATGAGGAGAAGGATAGTGGATAGATTAAGGCAAGATGGAGATGTCGATTGACATTACATTTGAATAGTTGGATTATATCTATCAGGGAAAAAGGAATAGGGAAGGGAGTTCCACAGGCGAGAGGTGCGAGATATGAAGCTATTGGAGTAGAAAAGGCGGCTACATTTAGCAGTTTCAACAGTGAAAGGGTGAGAGTGGGATGCCAGCCTCATAAGACGCTTGAATTTGTGAAGTCTGGGAACCAGCAAAAGCAGCTCATCGAAGCAATTACCATGAGAGTATTTGTAAAAAAGACAGAGAGAGGCGACAGTACATCTGTGAGAGAGCAGACGAGATGCCAGATCAGGGCCAATTACATTACATATCCATCTCTGGATCTTATCAAGAACCCTGAGGCAAACAGAAGGGGCTCCAGACCATATATGGCAGCAATATTCCATGCAAGGGTGAATGGTTGATTTGTAGATTTGAAAGATCGATTTCAGGGAGAAAAATTTCCTGGCACGGCACAGGGAACCAACTTTCTTTGCGGTGGATGAAGCAATTGACTCAATGTATTTGTTCCATCTCAGGTCAGTAGACAATGTGAGACTGAGCAGCCACAGAGAGGTGCTCTGAGGAAGTTGAGCGTCAGACATCCTAATGGGGGTAGGGAAGGATCTCTGTGGTGTTTAATAGAGAGCAGTTTTGTTTTGGAGGCATTAAGTTAACCCGCCAATTACTGCCCCAGTTCACAACCGATTGGAGGTCCTTTTCGAGATGAACAGCCAGGTTAGTTTTGACAGCAACACTAGATTTGTTTTTGAGGCAGGAGTAAATTGTAGTGTTGTCCATGTAGATGCAACCAACATAGTATTGAAACATAAAAGCTTTTGTGTAGTGATTTCAAAAATGTTTTTATTATAATCTCTTATAATAAAAATATAACATATATATATATATATATATATATATATATATGGTTCAAATAGTTGAAAGTATATATAGGAAGTGCATGCATGCACATATGGTTTATAATATTGGGTGTCACTGCCACTATAATGGACCATGGCATATGAACACCTTGTTTGAAATGTGAAGTTCGGTTTTATGCCTGGTGCATTCTATCTTAAATCTTCACTAGAATTGACTTGAGGTTTACCCTCATATCGCCAGCAACTTCTGTGTATAACTGTCATGAAACCACCCCCAACAAATTACTGTCTGCAAAGTCATGATGATATGATTATATATATGTGTAAATATTAATGATATTAATAAATGAATGAAACTAAATCTTTGGTATTAGGGTTGAAATTAGAAAAAAATTTAATTTTTATAATGATATAGTTGGAGCAAAAATCAAACCACTTAACATGAATTACATTTTTTCTTATGAAATTCTTTTGATCATTTTGCTAGTTCATTAGCAAGCCATGTTAAAGAAGAAAATTTCCAAGGTATATATATATATATATATATATATATATATATATATATATATACACACACACACACACACACATATGGAGTTGATGAGTCATATTGGAAATGTTTTTTAATGACACATATCTATGTATGCTTGGCTTCTTTAGGCTAGAAAGGAAGACAAAATTGTGTATAAGGAAAATGGTATTTTTGAGGATAAGTGGGGCAATAAATTAAATTATCTTATCAGATCCACTGACTAGAGATCAGGTGTCTGTTGGATTTTAAATCAGCCCACTCCGGGTAAATCTTCTTTAAAAACTTTTACACTTTGTGCCATTAATTTCAACAATTTTGTTCCAGATGCTATTAAACATCCTACTAACACGCATACATACATACATACATACATACATACATACATATATATATATATATATATAGAGAGAGAGAGAGAGAGAGATATGCTTGTGTGTATATGTGTATTTCTCATAATAGATGTACATGCTTATATATATATAGCTTATATATGCACATATGCAACGTCAAGCATCTGGTTAGCAAAATAATAAACAGAAAATAGTGGTCAAACTTAATCCATTTCATAATGTGTTGTCAATGTTTATATTAAGGTACATTTCATGAGCAGATACGATTGTTCATGGAAAAATCGTAGATGATTTGTTGTTTATAAACAGTAATTCGGACTTTGCTAACCAGACACTTCTTTGTGGCTGGAAGGTTAAAAGCACATCAGATCAAATGATAGTTCCCGTTGGGGTTACAGGTTCAATTCCTGTCAGAGAAACACATATTTTCTACGAAATGTCTTGAACATTCAGGCCGGTAAATGTAATGAATACTGTTTATTTAAAAAAAAGAGCATTTACTTAAATAAATTGTATCTACTAAAAGGATGTATGAAAAGAAAGTAAATTAAATAATTGTTGGATTAATCCATTTCATAATATATATTATAGTAAAGAGAAAGAACGGTAAGATATATAATCCGGTGTTCTTATTGATATTTCTTTTTTTTTTTTTTACAAAACAGTGCTCAATGTAAATTTACAGAGCATAAATATTATAAATTAAGTGATTTAAAATATGGTTTCTTCGCTACACAGGAATTACCATGTTTCAAAAACTGAAGCTAAAAGCTTCAAATTTAATTATATAATTAAATTAAAAGCATTAGTTCCATTTCATCCTCAAGCGAATATATATATATATATATATATATATATATATATATATATATATCAAACAGAAAGTATATTAAATAATTGTTGAACTTAATCTATTTCATAATATATATATATATATATGCAAATATAGGAGTAGATAATGAGGTTATTACTGAGTGGTGACAGTCTGTTTTGTGCTTTAATGTAATCTATAAATGCCCTTAAAATTGCCTTCAAGCATGAAACAGAATGTCCACTCAGTCCACTTTGATATTTATGTACACTGTATCCCTAATATTGAGCACTTCTATCCATAAATATCTTCTTCTTTATTAATAAAAACTGTAAAAATATTTTTGCACCTTTCTTTTCCTTTCCCATCTTGTATTTACATGTTTGGGATCTCCTTGTGGGAAGGAGCTATTATAAAATAACCATCCAACACATGTATATTCACTAAATATGTTTATAGTAATGAAAAATACTTTTTGATTATGAATAAAGTCCGTTAATTCCTTCAAAATGATTTTGTTTACATTTCAGATACAAAATCAAAGTTAGTAGCTTTGAGGGCCCTGAACAACAAATGAGCATTTATTAAATAGAATAATTGAATTTTACTTGACTATGAAAGAGATAACTGATACTGAGTCATCTGGAAGAGGTATGGAATGTGGAACTAGAACAAAATATACTGCAATTACATCTTACCAAGAAAACCAGGTAAAATCAGGTTTGAAGATGTGATACACCTTTTGATGAAAATCTTTAGTGTCAAGAGCTGTTTAATAGTCATTGGAGGTGCATGAATCTAACTAAAAAAGAGGACAAAGATTTTGTCACATATGAAGGGATCATCAATAAAGAATGTGAAAGGTTTAGAATAAATGAAATGACTCCAGATATGTTCAAAGGATTAATTTTTGTGCAAAGTTTAACAGCTAAAAAAAAGATGCTGAAATAAGAGAGAAAATTTTAACAAAAATTGAACAAAACAATATTACATTACAAGAAATAGTGAATGGTTGTCAGACAATGCTAAATCTAAAACATGATTCTGAAGAAATTCAGAAAAAAGAATGTGCATTGGTGCAAGCAAAGGACACATGTACAAAACAGAGTATAAATCCTTGTTTCAAATGTGATAAATTACATCTTGGAAAAGACTGTCCAT
This sequence comes from Acanthosepion lycidas, assembly GCA_963932145.1. Taxonomy (NCBI): domain Eukaryota; kingdom Metazoa; phylum Mollusca; class Cephalopoda; order Sepiida; family Sepiidae; genus Acanthosepion; species Acanthosepion lycidas. The sequence goes on from OZ010606.1 coordinate 29,783,769, forward strand.
TTAAAAATGCAGAATGCTACAAGTGTGGTAAACAAGGACATATAAAGTCACACTGCAAATCCAAACCAAGAAAAAATCCTCACAGAAAGAAATTAGTATACAGCACTGTGATGGATAAAATGGTCACAGAAAACTAAAGAAAATTTGTGAAAATAATGTAGATGTGAAAATGCTAGTAGTAGTAGTGATATTTTAATAATCAGTGAAACCACATGGAAGGAAATTTTACAGAATTTTACATGTGAGAAAAGAAACTATTAACATAGAACTTACAGTTTCATCAAACCAATTCAACTGTGAATTTATGAGACCTTAAATCCATAAAGTCTAGGTTCCATAGAGGAAAATAATATTCATTTTGTTGTAATTCAAAAGTCTGGCACAAGGCCAAAGGAGGTGGTTAGGAGAATATTACAGACCCAAACGTACCACACTATTCCTTACTCCAAAACAACACATTCTTACTTACCATTCTTACAACTGCTACCATAATACCTTAAAAAGTAATATTTATTTTGGTATAATACAAAAGTGTGGCTCAAAGCCAAAATGTAGGTAGAAAGGCTGAGCTTCAATTTCTTATCTTAAACTTAACTAGCCACAATTACTGATCCAAACATACTACAGTATTCCTTATGCCAAAACAACACATTCTTACTTAGCATTCATACAACAGCCACCATAATAACTCAAGGTCTCTATATAGTTCTAGCTAGTCCCAATATGTACAATTCCATTGTGGAAATTTCATCCGTACAATTACCATGAAAGTATTTATAGAAAAAGCCACAATGAAGCTACATTACAGTGGTGGGAAAGTGACTAAAGCCAAGATGCTACGTCAGGACCAATAACATTGCAGATTCTTCTTTGGATTTTATCAAGAAGTTATTCATTTTATTTACTTTGATTCATATTGGAGAAAGTGAAAACTATCAATGTACAATGCTGGCCAGTTGGATTACTTATTTTTTGTTTTATGAGATTTTATATCTGGCCATGAGTCTAGTTCATTAAACAGGTAAGTTGTTAAGTAAGAAATGGCTGTATTACTTATTTTCTTGATTATCTGGGTGAGGGTCACCCACAAGCTGAAGACATGGTTTTTGATTTTTTTTTTTCTATATTTTTTCCCCAGTTGACTTCTTTTTTTTTACAATCATTTTGCTTTTGGCCTCCAGGTTATCCACACTGGTCAACAAGTTTGACATGGTGTAATACAAGCTTGTCTCACTAGAACAATTATGACTAAGTAGCAAGTTCAATCCTCACTGGGTGCACCATACTTTCAACCTTGTGCTACATCTAAGCCATGCTTAGAAAATCACCATAGGTACCTCAACATGTAATGATTATCAATCTTTTCTTGCTAGAACAATCCTGACTGAGTAGTGAGTCTGACACTCACTAGGTACCCCTTACTTTCAGCCTTGTGCTACATCTATTTCTTAGAAAATCACCATGGGTACCTTGATGTGGTGTAATGATTAGCAAGCTTGTCTCACTAGAACAATTATGACTGAATAATGAGTTTGATCCTCACTAGGTGCCCCATACTTCCAGCTTTGTACCACATCTAAACAATGCTTAAACAAATCACCATAACTAGTCAGCAGGAATGGTTGCAATACCGCATCAAAATGGAACATATCAAGGATATTATTTGCCAGAAAATTATGCTAATAGAAAAATTTATATATTGGTTGGAATCAATCCAGTTTTTCAAATAAAGGTGAGTTTCTTTCAGAAATTAATCATTGTACACGCCTATATTTAGTAACAATGACTTTCTACTAGTTTCATGTACATATCCTGTTGGCATGTGACCAAGAGGTTAAATCATTAGAATTCTGAACATGAGACATGGGTTCAAATCTTACCAATTCCGATTTGTCAAGGAAATGAACTCTGGATAATATCAACCTAAGAAAATGATCCATCATGTGTGGGCCCCATTGGGAAGTTCCATGAGCTGACCCATGCCTTATGACTGAAACTACAAGAGGAATTAGCTAACCACTAGAGGGGACAGACATATTTGGATACAAGTAGCTGGCCATACAATGTACATATTATGAAAAGTGCTCAGTTTCACTTAAAAAAAAAAAAAAAAAAAATTTTCTTTTTTTATTTGACATGTCCCTTCAGGATGTGGGCAGGCATGGCTTTCCATGATTTCCTATTCTTTGTGGCTCTAAGCAATGTTTTTGTCACCTTACTCCCCTTCTCAGTCACTGTTCCACTATCTATTTGCACAAGCACATTTTGTACGCTAATTGCTGATTCTATCTGTCTCTTCTGCCTTCAGCATATCTTGTCACTGTCAAATTCTTCAAACCCCCTTTCCTCATTATATATCCTAAAAATTCTGTTTCTTTCTGATTCTAAGTAGAAGCATCCTTTTTGCATGCATTTTCCTGAAAACTTTCTTATTGCTCACATATTCTATCCATGGCATTCTCAATATTCTTCTATAGAATCATATTTCTGTCTCTTCTTCATATGTGAGGAAAACTGTCCAGCATTTACTGCTATATAGAAGGATTGGTATTATATAGCAATTCAGCACTCTCTTCTTTCTAGCAAAAGTTTTCCTATCCCTTAGTACTTCATTTAGTTTTTGAAAGGCACCTTTTGCTATTCTGATAGGCATTCATTTTTGTTATCTGTTATAACACTTTCAAGATATAATTTATAACTTAAATTTTTTGTACTGTCTTTATTTTGACATCCCCAATTTGTAGCTTGCATCTTGCGTTGTCCCTTTTGCAAATAACCATACATTCTCTCTTCTTACAATGGATAGTTAGTCCTTTCTTGCCATTTTCCATTATGACTGTCTTAGAATTTAAATACTTTTCTTACATGTTTTAACATTCTGGTCATATGATTCTTAAAAAGTTTGTACTACACTTTTCAGAATTTCATATAGTGGAGTTCTGTCTGAATTTTTGAAATGTGAAATTGTCGTCACTACACATGGATATACTCAGGTGAGAATTCTTGGCCTGGTTAGTCGAGTATAAAAAAAAATGATTAGTTACATTTGAAAAGGAAAAAGATACTAGCAGTTTATCTCAGGTATTTACCTCAAATGTATAAATATTTTGTTAATGATTTCACCTCAATTCTAAAGGGTAACAACACATAAAAGGAAAATAATTATTTTTTTATGGAATATTCAAATTTCTCAAAGAAATAAATTGGTAGCTGAAGGTAGCACCATGTTTGGTCCAAATTCAGTTCTTTGGTGGTGACACTGGAGTGACCTTACCAGGGAACAGGCCTGGGTAATGGTATGTAGAGGCAGTGTACTGTCTAGACTACACATTCCTCCTCTTGGCTGTACTGACAAAATCCAAACTAATACAGAGCATTATATTTGGAGATAATATTGCCGGAAATTTATCAGTGTAGACAGCCAATTGCCTTTGGGGCTCTACTCCAGGTTTTCTGCCTTGATTTACATCTATAGCCTTTTCCATGTTTGGATATGACCAAAAAGCAACAGAGGTTTAAAATCAGGATTTTCCTTCCACCAGATAAACTGCCTTCCTGGGCTGTTGAGTTCTATTTACCTGAAATATCACAGTAAAGGAAAAGAAAATGATTTGGTTCATATAACTGAGTATCTTTGTTTCGTTTGGCTTATTTTGTTTTATACCATATCAACCTCAATAGGTTATGTAAGGCTGACGAAATTTTTAGGATAGGTTCATATAAATAGAATACATATTCTTTGTAAGAAATTAGCTTGTAGATCAGGTTTCATTGATGTATTTTTGTAAAGAGGGTTTTTGTCAAGAGTCAAATCTAGCTGATAATTTTTTTTCAAAAACGTGTTGGTAATAATTAAAAAAAAAAAATATATTGTTGGTATTTTTACAATAAAAACTTATTTTTACACTTTCAGAGTGTTTTAATCATAGTTTTGAATCAACTATTTGCCCACTGATGGGACCCTAACAGATGCTACCACCCTGGATCAAGGTGGACCTGAGAACAATGGCATGCTCCTCAAAACCTTCTGATCAGAGGTCTTGATGCCAGATGTAGTTTGTAGTCATATCCAGGGCAAATATCTTTGTTAGTAGTAAGCAATTCAAACACTTTTTATATATTCACAGTTAATATTGCAAATCACATCAACCTCATGGTGTTTACATTCAAACTAGATTCCCAAGGAGCTGTTGATTGTTGGCAGTGTTGCCAGGCAGACATTGTATGTCATCATAGAAACCGCAAAGTAGTCAAATGTATTCATTAGTCCATTAGGTTTAAAATCTGGGGCTGGCATTTACATGACATAGAATAAGAGCTTTAGGAAAAACAGAGCTAAAATGTAAAACACTGTAATGAAAATATTTTATATGTCAATTTAAATAAGATTGAAAAAAAATTATCTCACAATTATAAAAACGACATTATTTTTGCAACAACCTAGTATTTATAGAAAAGACAAAGAAAGGTGACCTTACGGCAGTGGGGAAAGTGACTGAAGCCGAGTTGCCAGATCAGGACCAATAATATTGCTGATTCTTTGGATCTTATCAAGGAATTCAAGATAAATAGCTAAGGCACAGGACCATATGTGGCAGCCATATTCTAAGCATGGACGAATGGTACACTTATAGATATGTAAGATAATTTCTGGAGAGAAAAATTGTCTCACCTGATTTTCTTAGCAGATGACCAAGCAATGGTCTCATTATAGTCTTTCCACTTCATGCCAACAGAGAATGTCAGCCTGAGAAGGTGTTACAAGTTACTTTCCTGGAGGTTAGCTTCAGCCATGTTGGTGGAAGGCAACGAGGGGGCTCTCAGATGATTAATAGAGAGAAATTTAGTTCTGGAGGGGTTAAAATTAACAAGTCATCTTTTGCCCCAGTTAATGATGGACTTGAGGTTGTTTTGAACATTGGCTGCCATTTTGACCTTATCGAAAGGGGAAGCCTTACTATCAAGGCTGCAGTAAATTGTGTTGACCACGTAGATACCAAGTTGACAGCTGATATCATCATAAGGTCATTAATGAAAATTAGAAACAGAGTAGGACCAAGGATGGAGCCCTGGGTGGGGACACCGGCGTTAGTACAAAAAAGGGATCGAGACGAGTGGCCATTCAGGATGGTTCTCATTTCATGATTTGATAGGAAAGACTGGCTCAGTTCAAAAAAGTGTCCAGAGACACCATAACTTTTCAGGTTGTTGAGAAAACCTGAATGCCAGACCCTGTCAAAGGCTTTTGAGATGTCCAGTGCTACAGCTCAGGCTTCACCATCTTCATCTAGAGCAACCTAAACTTTTTCCTTAATTATTGTTAGTCCATCAGCAGTTGACCTGGAGAAACAAAAGCCATATTTTTTGTCTGAGAAAAGGCTCTGTGATAAGACATGATGGACCAATTCTGCATTGATTAAAGCCTCTAAGAATTTTCCAAAAAGAGGTAGAAAGCTTATAGGCTCATAGTTGGAAGGGTCGGATGGCTCATCAGAGTTCTTAAAAACTGGAACAACTGGCAATGACTTGCAGGAGGCATCAAAGCATTTATTATACAGTTTAAAGGTAACAGGAGCCAGTTTACAGAGATATCATCGGGTCCACATGCTTTGTGGGTATCTAGGTTAGAGATGATAGCAGAAACCATGGAAGTTGTTATATAAATCTCAATCAACAGAGACTCAGTTCTAGGAGGGAAGTTAGGCAGAGATATTCTGGATGAGTCAAAAGTAGAGTTTTAGGGAAAATTATGGGCAAGACATTTAGCTTCATCAGCACAGGATGATAACACCTCATATTGATTGAAGAAGTGAGAAATAAGGAACTTACACTTATTTAATGCCCTGTTACAGAGCCACTCAGTAATCATGAGAGCCAAAGGTGTTAGAGGCTATGCAGTGCCTCATGCCCATGGCAAAGAGGTACTTTGCTCCTTCGAGGACTCACATTTATTGTGAGAAGCAATGAATAGGCACTTGTTGCGATGAGAGCCATCACACTGGGATAACCAAAAATAGTAATTCCTGTGTGCTATAGCTGCCAGGCATGCTGGTGTGAAACATGGAGAGGATTGAGGTCTCACCTAGTATTTCCAAGAAGGGATGAAAGCATTCATGCCGGCTTTGACCAAATAAGAAACATCAGGATCGCAATTTTGAATTAGAAGGTTAAAGATGTCAATCCAACGAGTGTCACAAAGAAAATCATAGAGTGACTCCTAATCAGCATGCTGGTGATGGAAAGAGGTCTTATGGATAGAGTTCCTGTTTAATAGATGACTGGAACAAAATATCAATAGCTTAGCTACCACAGAGTGGTCAGAATTAGCAAGATGGCAGTGTTGCAAAGCTCAGCATGAGCAAGAAGAAATAAATCATGTAGAGAAGCATGTTGTTTAGTTTTGCCAGGGAAATGTGTAGGGAAGTCCATGATTTGAGTAAGGGATTGGACAATAGAAAAATTTAATGTCTGATTACTGGCAACATCAGGCTTAGAATGTTTAAACAACACGTCATGGTGAGCATTAAAGTCACCAAAAACAAAGATGTTTGCAGATGAATGGAGAAAAAGTGCCTTTTCTATACTGTCAGCTAATTATGTCTAATATACTACAGTCCAGAGAAGAGGTGGGGGATAAAGGAAAAAGTGATAGCTAAGAGAGTTTAGTAATGAAAGACAGAAGCACATTAAGGTGTAGTCTGGGGTATTGAGAGTCAATTTTCTGGTCATTGGAAGATTATCTCAGATGTAAACACCAAAGCCATACATTTGAATGCTGGAACCTTTTTGGCAAAGGGGAAGATATGCAAATATAAAAGTAGACCCATGATGACCTGAAGATTGTGTTCAAGCATCAAACAGACTGTTGCTGCTCAGTGTTGGCCACAATGTCTATATATATATATATATATATATATATATATATTACAATGGCGAAATATATATATATATATATATATATATATATATATAAAATGGCAAAATCCCTTTGCAAACAAAATTTTAAAGGTGCATTAAACTACAAATCACTCAATTTCGCCATTTTCTATCATTAACTTTACTAATCTACTTTTTGTATGAATGATTCATTGTAATATAAATTGAACTGCACCACATAATTGATATATATATATATATATGGAGGATGCAATAGTAGATATACAGTAATGAAAAAAAACATAGACACAAAATATATTGATTAAACAAACATCAACATATCAATACTGATATGATACTCTATACCTACTCTGGAAGGCCCCTACTATATATATATATATATATATATATATATATATATATATATAGAGAGAGAGAGAGAGAGAGAGAGGCCTGAAGATTGTGTTCAAGCATGAAACAGACTGCTGCTGCTCAATGTCTACTTTTATGTATATATTATATACATTGGATTATTGTTGCAAACTTTGGAAAGTATGTGAACAAGCAAACGCACATCATTGTTGCAGTTGCCAACATGTGATTCAAGGTTTAGATGACTGTGTATCACTGATGGCAACAGAATTGCGGAAAGGAAGATGCTAATTTAAAACACCTCTGTAATTAACAGCTAAAATTACTATGGTTTATTAACATCTTGTGAAGGTATTCTGGTGTTCTTCATCAATATTCCGAGACTTTGATCAATTTGGCAGAGTCATTATTATTCAACTTTTCACTACTGCTATTTCAGTCCAAGTAATGTTCTTCATTTAACTCAACCAAAATTAAGATCCTTTGTTAAAGTTTCTTCAGTTATTACCTTTACATATGTGCATTTAAAATTTACATGATTTGTGATATCAAGGATACAACTATTCTCTGATTGTGAATCAAGAAATAATTAAACATATATACATTAGGGTTATGGCATTTTTGTAACCCTACATTCCTGTATCATAAATCAATTTTGTTCAAAAGTAATGAAAAAGGACTTAATTTGTTTTAGTTCTTGAAAAAGGTCACCCCCCCACACACACACACCAAAACCGAAAATTTGATTTTACCATATACAGGTGAAAAAAATCAAAATAATAATAATATTTTACAATTCAAAGCATATTTTCGGCAAATGATGTTTCTGTTTGACAAAAACAAGTTGATTTAAATTCTCCAAGGATAACTTTTAATTAATATAAATATGGAGAGGCTCAAATTTTAATTTCTTGAAATTTCATAAACTTAAATGGGGGGGGGGTAACAGATATAAAAAAAAAAATGTTTTTATCAAGATTTTCTAAAATAAAATTTCAAAAATAATTTCATTCATTTTTGAATAGGACTGAAAATTTCATTAAAATTTGCTAATTACTTGATTTTCGCAAGAATTTCTAAAAACAACATTTTTAATGCCAAAAAATGGTGTCAATATGCTTCCAGGTATTGAGACTCAGAAAGAGACAAAGTTCAGACTGATACTCTAGTTCTGGTCACCTGATGACCATGCTGACATGAAATTCAGGTACTGACCAGTAGTTTAACATCACCCGAGGAGACATATTTATAGTGTTGAAACATTATGTAGTGATTTTAAACATGTTTTAATATCCTAAAATAAATAATACTTAGCTCTACTCTATATTTAGACCTCTTTTAAATTAAATGTTACATACAGTGGAATTATACTCCATTTGTTCTCATTTTACCTGGATATATATATATATATATATAAGACTGGACACTGATAACAACACAGTGTAGTGACATGCTTGAACAGACTATCTCCACTTGATGTAAACCCTGGCATTCATTCTTATATTTATACTCGCTCTATTCCAGATACTGAGCACTTTTTGCTTTAAATATAGCATACCTTAAAACTATATTTTATTATATATATATATATATATATATATATATATATATATATATATTAGACAAATTAATAAAAATGTTGAAAAATTTTGTGTAACGTTTTTCATCCTTTAAAAGGACTTCATCAGACTAAAGGATGAAATACATTTCACAGTTTGCTTCCACTTTGTCATTCCTTTACTTAACAGTTTTTTATATATATATTTATATATATATGCTGTTCACCCAATACAATGTTCAAGAGGCATTCAAGGTAGAGTGTTACTGAATGATATTTTTGAAAGTAGATAGCAATTTACTCAAGTCTTGAAGAGGTTATGACTGAAGTATCTCAAAATTTTATGCCTGACATTTCTTCCTAAGCCATCGTTTTAAAAAGTCAAGAATTTATTTACAAAGTGAGTTCTAAATCAGATTTTCTAGTTGTAGATATAAATATAACCATCTTGCAAAAATAAATAGAACTGGAATCTATTACCAAAATTGATATGCGCTATTTACAGAACAAGAGAAATAGCAACATAACCATTTATTGTATGATATCTGAATAAAATATTTTGATAGTCCCTCCATAACAAATAAATATCTTTCAAGAACTTTGGTTGAATAAAATTAACAAAAAATTAAATAAATAAGTTCTTTTGAAAGGTAGAATAGTAAAAATATACCTTAGTTATTAGAAAAATTAACAACATCTTTTAGTTTCTTAATCAAATATCAAAGATCATCTTAAAAAATTGTTAATTATTTGATTAAAGATCAGCTTAACCAAATATTATTTAATTAAAGATCATCTTAATTAAATGCTAATTATTTGAACAAATGTTATCTTAATCAACCACACATTATTTGATCAAAGATCATCTTAAAAAATTGTTAATTATTTGATTAAAGACCAGCTTGAGCAAATATTAATTTTTTATCAAAGATCATCTTACTCAAATACTAATTATTTGATCAAAGATCATTTTCACCAAATAATACTAACTTGATCAAAGATCATCTTAATCAAATATTAATTATTTGATGAAAGATCATCTTAACCAAATATTTAATTAAATATCATCTTAATTAAATGCTAATTATCTGATTAAAGATTATCTTAATCAAACAAATATTATTTGATCAAAGATGATCTTTGATCAAATATTCATTATTTGATCAAAGATTATTTCAAATACTAATTATTTGATTAAAAGTCCTCATAACCAAATACTAATTATCTCCAAATGTGAAAGTATAGGTAAGTGATTGCAGAATAGTAAATTTTAACTTTGACTCTTGATCAGGAAAATAAATGACATAGAAAGACTTATTAGATGGGATAAGTTAAATTAGTACCTGGATATATCTGGGAACCATTTAGGTTTGAACCTGAAATTACTCTAGATTTAGCTTAGTAAGATGAATCAAAATTGAAAACTCTCCAAATTTCAAGTGATCAGAACACCTTTTGATAAATTAATGTTGCCAAAGTCCGGACAGTATAAGTGTGTTTATAGTACACAGTAAAATAGACATGTTGCTTTGGCTTTCTGATGACAGAGGGACCTGATCTTTAATGTGAGCTCCACCCTTTTGAAGTGACAAGACAGCGCATTGGTACTCAAGAATGAGTGATGAGTATCAGTAATTATGAAGTAATTGAAAACGGAGACAGAGCCACAAGGGTTGGAAATATCAAAAGCTCCTTTTATCGTATTGATCACAAAGGCCCGTCCTGTATCCAGCCCTGTTCCACAACCATACTGCAAACCAGGGTTTCTCTGTCTGAATGCTTCATAAAGGAAACTTGGTTTTCAAAATCAAATTAGTCTGAAGTGAATCCCACGTGAAGTTGACTCTAGAGTGTTGGGATATTAAATTCCTGGTGCTAGAATAAATTCTTGACAAACTCATGTCGCTAGCTTTTCTACTCTTTTTACAATGTGAACCATCTTTAGGATATCATGTCACATCTCAAAGTAGTTTTCATTGCCATATACCCTGTCCTATCCAGCAAAAGAATTGAATAAAATCTGATTTGCAACTGTTCAATGGCATTTGTTTACTGATTATACATTATGACGCTACACAAACACAAAGAACTTTACAAAAAAACAAACAAAAAGCAAATCACTTGCAGACTTCCAACAGTAGCAACAACTAAAATGGATAGCACATAACTAGAATGAAAAATAATGATATATTATTTTTCTAATTTTTCACCCAATAAAAGACCCAAGAGCCACTCAAGGTAGAGGGTTACTCAATGATGTTATAGGAGTGTAAGTTGTGCAGTTTATGAGGTTATGAACGAAAGACAACAGGAGTAAAGAAGAAGTTAAGGTTGTATAACTGGCCATTTGTATTTGAGGACACCTGTGTACTAGGGTGGCTAGCCAATCTCTATTGCAGATACTTGCTCAGGTGCATTTGTGTTTATTCAACTCCCACAGTGCCCACCTGTGGCTTATACTGCAACTATGCTGAGCAGACCTTAGTTACAGTTTCTGGGAAAGAGCATGTTATCTAGTGTGATCAACAATTTGAACAAAGCCAGCACAATCAAGCCCTTGGCCATAATTACATGTGACTTTGTGCTAACACAGCTATTGATGGCCCCCAAGAGTTCTCTCTACCACAAGGCTTGGGTCAACCTGTGGTATGGTTTTCAGGCACTTTCCAAAGGTGCTGTACACTGAGATTGACCACTCCAGTTTGAATACGAGTGGCCAGTTATACATATATACACTGAGGGATAAGCCCCTCATCCACATGCAAAAAAGCTACCACCTGTTTACTGTATCTATGGCTACATGTTTTGACTTTTGTACAAACAGGATCAGTGGCTACTTTTTTCTGACTCTTATGCAAACTGGACCAGTGTTTACTAAATGCACATACAGACCAAACCTGTGTTGCAAACCACACATGTTTACACCTTTGATTCAGGTAAACTGGCCAAGTATTTCATTTTCTTGACATTTCTTTACCCTTGTTTGAAAGTGGACCTCTGTCTACCTTTTTTGACTTTTGTACAAAGTGGACCTGTGCCTACCTTTCTTGACACTCATGAAAACTGGACCTGTGTCAACTTTTTTTGATGCACACATAAATCAGACATTTATATACCTATTATTTATCAAAACAAAGAATTTTAGCATAAAACAGCTTGAAAAGGTTGATATGCCAAAACACAAAACAAAACAAAAGAATTATTTACTGCAACATTTCCCGCAAACTTGGGAGATTATATTTGATTTACTATCCAAAACTTCTCTTCTAATTTAAACACAAATGAACAAGGCAGAAAAATTCATATTAATGTGTCACTAATTGCTTTTACGTCTCAAAATTTCTTTAGCAATCTTGAATCTTTTTAATTGATTTGTAAATTAAATAGCAAACAAAATGCCTGAGATGAAAACTTTGTTTTAAAAACTTCTTCTTGAATTAAATTAGCTTTTTGTCTTGGGCCAATATTAGATTATGGTTAGAGCAGCTGACTGGAGGAGGTTGAGGCTAAGGAAAAGTACATGCATAAAAGTAGCAAATTGGGAACTGAAATGGATTTTCATGTCTAGTTGCATAAAGTGGTGGTAATTTAAATCCCCCCCTCCCCAAAAAGAAAAAAAAAAGCTACTTATCAAATATCATTTCTAATTGATTTCCATTGGTTTTACATTTCTTTCATTGAAGTCAACTACCAATTCAATAACAAATATCTTAATCTATATATTCTTTTAATTTTGGGCAGAGTCGTAATGATTCAAAGAGTTTCTCCAATAAGTGAATTAATTCTGGATCTTTTCTGTTAATTCACCCCAAAATAAAAATAATCTAAATTTAATAAAATTCACACCAAATTCTCCCAGAATGAGGCCCTTCCATTGCACTCCAGTTTGGTTGGCCAATATATATTTCTAAGTATGGAGGTCTTTGTTCTCACTCAACTTCAGAAACAAGCCAAAAAGAGATTTTTTTTCTATTTTTTTAAAATTATAAAAAATTCCTTATGAATACCTCAAATATCATCCACACTTATGAAATGTGAATAACTCCCTGATTTTTGGTAATTTCTCATTCTGAGGGTTGTTCTTGTGAGGCAAGTGAGACAAACTTTGATTTAAAATTTATAATTTCAAGAGTAAAAAAAATTAAAAAAAAACTTTGATTTAAAATTTCTTATTTCTTGGGGTGAATTAATATTTGCAATAATTATTTTTACAATATTTAGGGTGAATTAACAGAAAAGAATCCATCATTCTTTTCATTATCTGTGATTTTAAGAGGATTCATAAACATTCCAAGAGTTCAGTTTCAAATTCCTTGTAGATTATCAAAACAATCCTGGAAAGAGTCAACGTATCAAATTGCTGGTCATGAAAAAACTGTCTTTGATGGTTAGGACATGTAGCAAAAATGGAAGAGTCAAGAATTCTAATTCAAGTATCACTTTCTCTTCAAATATAGAAAGACCAATTTAAAACAATACTGGGAGCCACTAGACATGAGCCTAAATCATTTGAAACACAACTGTACCAACTGGTGGTGTTCCATTATGATCGGAATCAAAACTTTGTAGCCACTAGAAGAGGAAAGAAATAAAATGAAAGAGAAAGGCTTGATAAAAATCAACCACATTATTAACCAATATTAACAGGCAATCAGTGCTATCAGCACTTCCATGCAAGAATTGGTCCACTTAGTTATTCATGCCATTATCATAAAAGAAGTGATCAGCAAGGAAGAATTCAATACGCACAGCTGTTTGGGGATATGGAATTCATTTTTTTATAGTTTGTATTATTACAATAATGTTTTCATCAATCAGTTCTACAACTTTCTGCAGGCATACTTGTATGAACACAAGAAAAATTAAATAAAACGCTTAATTGCAGTGCCTTGTCAGCCATCTTTTACAAAACTTGCATAAAAGGGGGACTGCTGCCAAATACACAATATATTAGGTTGGTGCAAAAATAATTTCGTTTTCTCACATAGTAACATATGTTAGAAAACAAAATTATTTTTACACCAACCCTTATATATATATATCACAATATATATTAGGTTGGTGCAAAAATAATTTCGTTTTCTAACATATGTTACTATGTGAGAAAACAAAATTATTTTTGCACCAACCTAATATATATATATATATAACAGTCACTATTATGGCTGATATAGCGAGACTCTTGAGTGAGTCCTGTCGGTCATTGTGTGTTTATCTAAAAGTAAATACACTAAAATTCACCTTCATCCCTGCCGTGCACTGACGGCTTAGTGGTAGAATCTCCGACTGACGCCAATTCAGTCGGGTTTTGATCCTAGCTAGAGGCAACCGGATGTCTAGCTACACTGAAGAGCTGTTAAACAGTGAAACAGTCTGTCTGTGGATGACATTATATAGGCTCCTGAAAAATTAATTTCAGTTGAGCTCCCTTGGGAGGAAGTGTGGGTTTGTAAACAGTGACTATTACGGCTGATATAGTGAGACTCTTCAGCAAAAGCAAATTGAGTCCTGTCGGTCACTGTGTGTTTATCTAAAAGTAAATATGCTAAAATTCACCTTCATCCCTGCCATGAGCCGACATCTTAGTCGTAGAATCTCCAACTGACGTCAATTAATTTGGGTTTCAGTCCTAGCTAGAGGCAACAGGACGTCTAGCCACACTGAAGAGCTGTGAAACAGCGAAACAGTCTGTGGATGACATTATATATATATATATATATATATATATATATATATATATATATATATATATATATGTGGGTGTGTCATTGGCTCCTATAAAAAGTTCATCCACCCTTTGACAGGTCTTGTTTCACATCCTGTCAGGTGACATGCCACCCTCCTCACCAGCAGAAAAGTGACTGGAGGAGCTAGTTTAGACACGGACTACCCATCCATGTGGCAGGTTGGACTGGGTCAGTGTTTTCACTAAGCCATTCTATGACCTTCCTCAGGTTTATAATCTGTATAAAAAGAAAATAAGGCTCACTTTTTTAAAGTTAAGCAAATCAAAATTGGAAATCCTGCTAGTACCATATGAATTTTACAACTGCAGGTTTCTGTTGGATGGACTGAATGAAATGTTTTAGAAACCACAAAACAAAAAGAATGACATTAATGAAAAACCAGATTTCATAAAAGTTTATTCACACAATTTACAGACACCAACATTTTCAGTAATAGAATTTAACTCATGAAAATAAATATAGTCTATAATTTAATGTTTTTCATAAATGACAAGAATTGTGTATTTGCATTCTCAAATAGTACGTAAAGAGTGCATTGGTGTATGCACTCTTTACACAATATTTCAGAATATCATTTTCCTGATGCCAAAATTGTTATAAGTTATGCTGTAGAATTTTAGAAGTAACTAAGTATTCAAGCATTCCCTTTTTCTGCCATAAGCAAGCAGAGTATCTTTTTCTTTTCTTTTTTTTTTTTAATCATTTTACCCCAAGCAAGGCAGTAAAGCCATTAAGACACAAGGGGCTACAGTGTGTAAAAGAATAAGAAATTTGCATTTGGAATGTCAAGATACTTACATACAAAGTGTGACAGCTTAATTGCCACAATGGCCCTGTGAAAGAAAAGTTTGCTTACCTCATCGCTGCTGTTGCCTTTAAAGGGTTCTCAATCAATAATGTTTTAGTCACTTTTCACCCATGTGCTCTTTACATGATATTTCAGAATGTTATTAACTTGTAGGGATACAAAAGGCGATTATCTCCCTTTGGTGGGGCTAAGTTAGAATATGCCACATGACATATACTTAGTGACATCACTTCATACAGTGACAAAAGTGGCCAGTCATTCAGTTTGTTTATAGCAGCCAAACTGAGCACTTACTTTTTTTTTAACCTGGACCAAGTGGCCCAGGCTAAGGTTAAATCTGCCTCCTCCTGCAAACATTACAGTTTACAAATCCATGGTGCAGTTTTCTCTTGGGAAGATATCTTTCCCAGATATAAAAAGAAACTCCGCAGTCCTCAATTTGCAAAAGACTTGCTGTTTCCTGTTTTTGCAATATGTCCTTGCCTGGGAGACAGTAGATGAATCTAGCCTGTTTGAAGTTGGAGTACTAAACAAGGCTTCTCCAGAAATTCAGAAGAATCTCCATATTATATATAAGATACTTCCTTCTTGTTTCTCCTTACACTCTGTTCACTATGCATATATGTGATATATTATTCTCTGCATGGGACACATGTATATTTGTATACATATAACTTTGTCTTTGTCTTAGAGGTATAAAAGTCTCTCTGAGAACAAAGCAATGTTTATAATTCTTTTTTCTTCACCCCCTCTGTTCTGTCCATGAAATACGGTGTTATTATATCATGGATATAATAATGCTCATAATAGGGGAAATGTAAATTGGAGAATAAATCAGTCTCTCCTATCACACCCTCATCCCAAAATTGTTATAAGATGCATTGTAGAATTTTAGGAGGTTTATTCAGAAGAAACAAAGTATTCAGAAATGACTTTTTTTTCAGCAGTAAGCAAGCTGCAGATCATTTCACCCCCAGGAAGGTAGTAAAGCCACCAAGATGTTACTGAGTATAAAAGAATAAGAAAAAAGAGAAACATTATTAAAGAGTGAGAACAATAAAAAGAATAATAATCAAAAAGTCAGTAGGTTTGACCTTACATTTAAATAGTTGATTGACATTGCATTTAAATAGTTGAAGATCAAAGTTGGCTGGAAAGCAGGGAGCCAGAAGAGAGTTCCACAAGTGAGAAGTGCGAGAAAAGAAACTGTTAGCATAAAATTTATGGTTGCATCTAGCCAATTCAACTGTAAATTGATGAGACCTTGTTGCCAGTCTAATACTACCCTTAAATTCATAAAGTCTAGATATCATATTAAAAAGTTCATCAGAACAATTAACATGAAAGTATTTTGAAAAGGCCCAGGAAAGCTAGATTATGGCAGTAAGACAATGACTGAAGCCACAACATCAGGTCAAGAGCAACAATATTGTCAAGTTTTCTCTGAACTTTATCAAGAATCTTGAAATATACAGCAGGAGTACCAGACCATACGTGTCAGCAATATTCAAAGCATAGATGAATGGTAGATTTATAAATATGTAAGCAGCAGATTTTTTTTTTGTATTTACTCATTTCACCCCAAGAAAGGCAAGCAAGCCACTAAGACATAAGGGGTTACTGAGTGTGAAAGAATAAGGAAAAAGAGAAACATGAGAATGCATTGACAATAAAAGAAGAGAAATCAAGATAATTAATGGTAGAGAGGTAGACGAAAAGGAAAACCCCTAAAAGCTCGAGTTCATAAATGTATGGAAACTGAACAGGTTTGTTAGTTTTGTTATATTCAGTGATTATGATTTTAAATTGCTGATGAAGGCAGCAAAGATGTCTGCAGATGAAAAAAGTAAAAGCCAAAATTAAAAAAAACAAAATTTACTGACTAATGTAAGATAGACAAGATGTATGGTAATGATGCGTTATAGGCTTACAGCCATATAGCATTGAAACACTGGTTTCCATATGATCTCCAAAGTTAAGCAACATTGAGCCTGGTCATCACCTAGATGGGTGACCACTCAGGAATACCAGATGCTGTAAGCTTGGATGTGCATGTGGTGTAATGAATAATGGCTCAGAATTGTTAATCAGAGAGCCGAGTTTCAATTTCAGTTGGGTTCGTTATATTCACTTACACACAAATAGCCTTGGAAAAAGGTATGAATCTACGTTCTCCCACATCTATGGGTTAATTAGTAAGACTTGTATTAAACATCGACTGTAGTTGGGATCATTGAGTCAATGTGAATGATCATTTCCTTAGCTGTATAGTATGTGCTTCACCAGGGCTATATACAGTTTTGAATACAGAGTTTTCCTTCTCCTAGATCAGTTGCCATCCAAGGCTACAAAACCCAATCGGTCCTGCTATTTACCCATAGCTGGAGGGGAGAAGAGTTGAATTCATACCTTTCCAAAAAGCATTAGCACGTAAGTGAATGTAATGAACTCAACCGGAATTTGAACTCAGCTCTCAGTATCATTAAATCATTATTATCTCTAAAAAATATTCTTACAATCTACAAATATTTTCTGGCTTTAAATAATCTGCAAAGGGTTGATAAGCTGTAGAAAATGAATCAGTCAGTCAACCCTCCTTATAAACAGGCTGTATGTCCTAAGATCCTCCAACAGATAAAAGAAACTGGATAGTAATAAATCTGATATATAAATATGTTACCCCTACATATACATACCTAATTTCTTATTATGTAAACATTATATTTATGTTTGAGTAGACACCTTGCTTTTTTTTATGGGCCAGCATATTCAGGAGTCTTAATAAAGGAAATGTGTCTTCCAGCTGGGTTTGGGTAACTATACCTCTCTTTTGTCTGATCTGGTGTGTTTAGAGACCACTTGACCACAGCAAGCTTCACTGCCCAGAAAGGTTTAATTGCCTTTTAAAAAATGCACATATTTCTCTTCTTCAGATTTTCTTAAAAGTCCACATTTCATTTTTGTATCCAAAATTTCAAGTAATTTCTCTAGAATTAATGGATTTTATTTTTAATATAACATTATTTCTTATTATGCTAGTCTCTTATTACTTTAGTCCTGGGTAAAACAGTAATATACATCCGCGTCCTGGGTAAGACGATAAACTATATCCAGCAGCAAGGCCTCTGATCAGGAGGTTTGGAGGAGCGTGGAACCACCTCTTAATTGCTGGTGTTCCCAGGTCCACCTTGACCCAGGGTGGTAGCACTTGTTAGGGTCCCAGCTATGGGCAAATAGTGAACTCCTAGTTTTTCCAGATCTTACCCACATCCTGGGTATGACGTTAAACTACACCTGCGTCTTGGGTATGACGTTAAACTACACCCGCGTCCTGGGTATGACAATAAACTACGTCCAACGGCAAGGAAGGCCTCAGATGGTGTTTTCAGAAAATGTTGCCAGCTGTACGTTTTTGGAAAAATAATGTTGCCAGCTGTACGTTTTTGGAAAAATAATGTTGCCAACTGTACGTTTTTGAAACAATAATGTTGCCAGCTATGTTTTTGATACAAATAATTTTGCCAGCTATGTTTTTGATACAAATAATTTTGCCAGCTATGTTTTTGAAACAAATAATGTTGCCAGCTATGTTTTTGATACAAATAATGTTGCCAGCTATGTTTTTGAAACAAATAATGTTGCCAGCTATGTTTTTGAAACAAATAATGTTGCCAGCTATACGTTTTTTTTTTTTTTTTGAAGCAATAATGTTGCCAGCTATACGTTTTTTTGGAAACAATGATGTTGCCGACTGTGCGTTTTTTTTTTTTTTTTTGGAAACAATAATGTTGCCAGCTATACGTTCTTTGGAAAAAAATAATGTTGCCAGCTATACGTTTAATTGTACTGTATATTTAATATATATATATATATATATATATATATAAACTTAATTTGGCATTAAATGACCTACAGTGGTTGATATACCATAAAACCAAACCAACCAACCAATCTTATTACTTTAGATAAATATATATATATAGAGAGAGAGAGAGAGAGAGAGATAGAGAGAGAGAGAGAGATAGACAGACAAATATGGATAGGCCGAGATAAATAGATACGTATGGACAGACTGAGATAGATAGGTATGGATAAACTGTGATAGATAGATATGGACAGACCGACATAGATAGATAGGTATGGACAGACTGAGATAGATAGATATAGACAGGCCAAGATAGATAGATAGGTATGGACAGACCAAGAAAAATAGATATATAGATGAACAGAGTGAGATAGATAATGTACAGAGAAATGATTAAAAAAATGTCTGAATGGGTTGAACTAAGGAGAGGACCTCATTTGAACATTTTGAAATGGAAATAGCAGTGGGGTCGTGATAGACTTGTAGCATTGTGTTTGCAGAGTGGAAATATATCATCTCTGTGTAAATGATTTTAAATTATTTCAAGTCTGGAAAGTGAGAATTGAGCAGCTCTAGCCCAGAGATGGCAGCAATACTTCATTTTTTGGTCTAACCTGATAAAGCGTAGCAGAAGGAATCTGGTACTCTCTGGTACATTCTTTATCTTTTCTTGTCCAGCTTAGACTTGATAAACAATTCATCTTGCAACAAGACAATGATCCAAATTATTCTTCAAAATCCACCTTGAAGGAAGGATTTAAGAAGAATAAGCTTATGGTAAAAAAACAAAAAAAAAAACAAAAAAAAACTAATTAAGACATGCGTGTCCGTCAACCTTAAACAATAATCTTTGTCAATTTTATTTTTCAGTCTTTATGATGTTTGATACTTGATCTATCTCTTACTGTTACATCCCCGGGCAATTCCAGGCTCTACTGCTAGTTCTTGATAAAATGCAAAAAAGAATCTGTTATGTTATTGGTCCTGACCTGGCATCTTGGCTTCCATCTCTTTCTCATCACCATAACATAGATTCTCTGTGGTTTTTCTATAAATGCTTTCATGTTAATTGTTCTGATGAACTTTCTTGAATGGTACGTAAACTTTATGAATTTAAACGCAGTAGTAGATTGGCAGCAAGGTCTTATCATGTTACAGTTGAAGTGGCTTACAGTTGAAGTCTCTTTTGACTTTTTGATTTCTGGTCAACTTTGATCATCAAAAATTTAAATGCAATGCGAATCTACAACTTTCTATCTTTTGTTGCTCAGAGTAATTTTTGATAGTTTCCATCACTTTTTGTCTCTGTTCTGCCATCCATCCACAGAAACTCATTATGTAGGTTAGTGACTTTTCATGTTTTCAATATATCCTTTGAGTGTTAAATTCTCTAGGCCATCTTTCCTCATAGAATGATTTGATTAACTGTGATGAAAAGCAGGTAAAATTAAGATGAAGAAATACTAGTCAAAACTGAAGAATGTTTGATAATGCTTTATCTCATAAAAATTCAAGGTAATATTGCTTTTGACACTCCGAAATGAAAAGAAATGGAAATTAAGATGGAAGAAACCCTAGTCAAAAATTAATAATGGCTGACAATGATTCATCTAATAAAAATTCAAGATAATATTTAAATGCAATGTCAATCGTTTTCTTGTCTTCTTAATTCCTGTTCTTTTATTATTCTCTCTGCTTAATAATGTTTTTTTCTTGCTTTTTTTTCCTTGAGGTGAAATAATTAAAAAAAAAACCTTACTGGTAAGTAGCAACCCTACTAGATGAAAAACAAATGAAATTAAACTGAAAGAAATCCTTCACTCATAGAATTATTTGGTTAACTGTGATGAAAAGCAATTGAAATTAAGATAAGGAAATCCATGTCCTTTCATGATGTAAATGTTCATGGTTCTCCACAACTTCTTGTCTTTTGCTGCTCAGTCATTTTTGATAATTTCCATCACTTTTTGTCTCTGTTCTGCCATTCATTCACTGAAACTCATTATCTAGATTAGTGACTTCTCATGATTTCAACATATCCTTTGAGTGTTAAATTCTCTAGGTCATCTTTTCTCATAGAATGATTTGATTAACTGTGACGAAATGCAGGTAAAATTAGGATGAAGAAATACTAGTCAAAACTGAAGAATGCTTGACAATGCTTTATCTCATAAAAAGTTAAGGTAATATTACTTTTGACACTCCTAAATGAAAAGTAATAACAATTAAGATGAAGAAATATTTGTCAAAAATTAATAAATGGCTGACAATGCTTCATTGAATAAAATATAATATATAATAATATAATAATAATAAGATAATATTTATATTATCTTATTATAATAATCTTATAATAATAAGATAATATTTAAATCTCAAATTTTATCTTGTCTTCTTAACTCCTGTTCTTTTACTGTTCTCTCTCCTTAATATTTTTGTTTTCCTCATATTTTTCACACTCAGTAACTCCTAGTGTTTTAGCTCTTTTATTACCTTAATGTGAAATGATTAATAAAAAAGATGGAAGAAATCCTAGTCAACAATTAATAATGGCAGACAAAGCTTTATTCAATAAAAATTCAAGATAATATTACAACTAACACTACTAGATGAAAAGCAAAGGAAATTAAGATGAAAGAAATTCTAGTCAACAATTAATCATGACTGACAATACTTCATCTAATAAAAATCCAAGATAATAATACTGTCGAATTGTGTATATAGCTTCTTGGGTTGTAGTGGTAAGTTGACATATTATAATATATAAAGGAAAGGAGCATGGAACGAGATGTTTACAACATAAAAATTTATTCACTAATTGATTATACAGAAAAAAAAATTCAAGGAAGTATTTAATTATCCCTTTTTTGAGAGAGTTCCGTAAGGGAGATAACTGTATCCACAATTTACTCAAACAAATACTACTAACACAACCAGATGAAAAGCAAATGAAATTAAGATGACAGAAATCCCAGTCAAAACTTATTAATGGTTAACAATGCTTCATCTAATAAAAATTCTAAATAATATTCCTCCTTATACTGCTAGATTGAAATTAAAATCCTAGTCAAAGCTTAATAATAACTGACAATGCTTCATCAAATAAAAATTCTAAATAATATTCCTCCTTATACTGCTAGATTGAAATTAAAATGGAAGAAATCCTAGTCAAAGCTTAATAATGGCTGACAATGCTTCATCAATTAAAAATTCGAGATAACATTTAAAAGCAATTTTGTCTTCTAAATTTCTGTTCTTTTATTGTATCTCACTCCTTAATAATGTTTTTGTTTTCCTCATATCCTTTTGCACTCTGTAACCCTTGTTTCTTAATGGCTTTATTGCCTTGCTTGGAGTGAAATGATAGCAAAAAAAACCCATGAAGCAATTCTATTTGATTTGCTTGCAGCTTCCATTCAGAATCAGATAATTTCCTGTGGTCAATGAGATCTAATTAGCAGTCGGGGTTTTTTTTTTGCTCTTTTTATGAAAAAAGAATGATAAGAAAGAATTCATTGAAAAGCAGGCAATATTTCACATAAGCCACAAACAACCAGAACATTGTGAAACAAATCTGTTTATCTCAGTGATTAATGTCCATTGTTGAACAGGCTGAGTAGAGTAATTTGACCCAACCCGACTATGGGAGCAATCACTTGAGGTCAAGTCTCACTTGATACAATTAATTTTGTTTCTCTATCATTTGGGAGTTTGTCAAAGACTAAGAATCAGGAAATGAAAACAACGGGGATGAAGGGGGTGTAAAGTAAATTGTGGTGTCTGTAACAGTAGAAGATGGAGTAAACATTTATTATAAAAAAAAAAAGAATGAGAGTTGACAAGCTAGAAACACATATCATCAAATGACACATAAACAATAAAAAGAAATTTAAAAAAAAGAAGTAAAACAAGATCAAATAACTGAAGATCTGGTCAGTGGAACAAGAAAAATCCGACTGTTCCAATAAAGAAAAGTTTCAGTTAAAGATTCCCTGAAGATTATTCAGATCATTAGACAACTGATGAAGTCTGGGAAACATGACTGAAATGTTGTGATAGTAACAATAAAGATGAGTTAAAATAGTCTAAATAAAAATAATGCAAATAGATTGCTTGATTGATTCATTTTTTATGGCTTATCAGCCCTTTGTAGGTTATTTAAAGCCAGAAATATTTTTAGATTGTAAGAATTTTTTTAAAATAAAAATGATTTACTGACTCAAGTCTTACTAATTAACCCACAGCTGGGGGAGAAGAGGTGGATTAATATCTAATCAGAATTTGATAAGTTAACAAGAAATTATAATGTGGATATAAAGTGGGGAATCGATACTATATTATAATCATTATATAACAGATCCCTCACTTTGTGGCCAGAGTTTCTATACATGTATAGTTCAGAGAATGTAAATAAATCTAAAAGACAAGACTGTGTAGCTAATCAGTATTTGATTGATTGATTCATTCATTCATTTCCTACGGCTTATCAACCTTTTGCAGGTTATTTAAAGCCAGAAAATATTTTTAGTTTGTAAGACTGTCTATTTATGGGGGGAGATAATAATGATTTAGTGATACAAGCCTTAGTAATTAACTCATATCTCGGGGGTGGGGGGAGGAGAGGTGGATTAATATCTTTCCCAACATTGTGCGTGAATATAGCGAACACAATGAAATTCAACTCTCCAATTAACAATTCTGACCCATCATTTATTACAGCACCCACACATCCAAGCTTACAGCATTTAGTATTCTCAGGTGGTCACCCATCTAGGAACTGACCAGGATCAATGTTGATTAACTTTAGTGATCATACAGGAACCAATGTTTCAATATGATGTGGCCATAAGCCTAATAATGTAAATAGATAAACACTTACAGAACTGGCTCAATATACAGACCATTTGATCATGTGTCTTTTTTTACTTGAGTCACCTTTTCAAGAATCTGCAACGTTATTAGTCCTGACCTAGCATCTCAACTTCAGTCACTTTCTCACCACCATAATGAAGCTTCCCTATGCCGAGTCTAGAAATACTTTAATGGTAAATATTCTGATAAACTCTGCTACCTAGACTCTATGAATTTAAGCCCATTACTAGATTGGCAGCAAGGTCTCATTAATTTACAGTTGAGTTGGCTAGATTTAACCATAAGTTCTATGTTTACAGTTTCTTTTCTCACACTTATCGCTTGTGGAACTTTTTTCTGGCTTCTTGCTTTCCAGTCACGTTTGATCTTCAAAAATTTAAATGCAATGTCAATCATTATCTTCTGTCTTATTAAATTTTGTTCTTTTATTGTTCTTGCTCCTTAATAGTATTTTTCTTATATTATTTCACAATCAGTAACCTGCTGTGTGTTAGTGGCTATATTGCCCTGCTTGAGGTGAAATGATTAAAAACAATCCTCTCAAGATTACAGTCACCCTGCACATTTAGCTACCACACTTCTCCATTCCAGTCTACTTCCCATGTATATCTTTTGATACAGCTGTTTATGAACAGCCAGCCCTTTCAGCAATGACCTTCTGTGGCTTACCCTCCACAAAGAGGTGGATATCAATGAATGTCTTCAGGACACCTGTCAAGTCAGCAGTCTTTCCCTGATTGCGGTTGTGCGTACTCAAGCAACCTGAGGGATTCAAAGTATTAATACTGCATAGGGTTTGACTCAAACTTTAAATGGAATATTCAGCAAATTTGAACCTTCATACAGAGAAAAAAAAAAGAAGAGAAAAAACAGAGAAAAGAAAAACGAGAAGAAAAAAAAGAAGAGAAAAAAAGAGAGAAAAAAGGGAAAAAAACAGAGAAAAACAGAGAAGAAAAAACAGAGAAAAAAAAACAAGAGAAAAACAGAGGAAAGAGAAAAAAACAAGAGAAAAATAATGGAAAAAACAAGAGAAAAACAGAGAAGAAAAAAAGAGAAGGAAAAACAGAGAAGAAAAAAAGAGAAGGAAAAACAGAGAAGAAAAAAACAAAGAAGAAAAAAACAAAGAAGAAAAAAACAGAGAAGAAAAAAACAGAGAAGAAAAAAAACAAAGAAAAAAAAACCAGAGAAAAACAGAGAAAAATAGAAAAAACAGAGAAAAAAAGAGAAAAACAGAAAAAACAGAGAAAACACAGAGAAAACACGGAGAAAAAAAAAACAGAGAAAAAAAATACAGAAAAAAAACAGAACAAAAGGAAAAACAGAGAAAAAAAAAAAAAAAAAAAAAAAAAAAAAAACGGAGAAAAAAACGGAGAAAAAACAATAAAAAATCAGTGTCAAAAGGACAGTTTTTTCATTGACACAGCTTTTATTTTAACAACTTTCACTCCTTGGCAATGTTTATTGTTTTAAAAAGTGATGACTGGAATTGTAATTAAACCTAAACATATGAAAGTAAATTCATACATTTTCTTTGTTCTTGACAATTGACACCAAAAATAATAAATTTTGATTTTGTCACCTGCACAGTGTATTGTAGGGTCAGTTAAGAGAAAAGTAAAACATGACACAATTCAATCCACCAGAAATTTGGAAACAGCATGCTGTATTGCCTGGCATTCACACATGGAGCTCTAAGATTTCAGAGATTTTTGGGTGTGCTAATCTGAGGACAGTGCAAAGGATTCAGAAAGAGTTGGATATGTCTAATTAACTGAAGACGTGGTCAGTGCAACAAGAACATTCCATCCCGCCCACCACCCAATATATAAGATTTTCAGTTAAAAATTCCCTGAAGATTATTCAAATCTATAGACACCCGATTAAGTCTGTGAAGTACAATGAGTTAAAATAGTCTAAATATGATTAGAAATGTAATTAAACCTAAACATATGAAAGTAAATTTATACATTTTCTTTGATCTTGACAATTGACACCAAAAATAATAAACATTATTTATTTATGAGTGTGTTTATTTATACTATTTATTATATTTTTAATGGAATGGTTGATAAAACATTGGGTAACTGCCAATCAATTTAAACTTTATAAAATAGTAAATAATAACATTTTCCTTATATTTGGTTCATACATTTTAATAATTTAGTAAATGTTTATAAATAAAAAATTGTTTGCATTATAAATTGGTAAATGATAAATATTCAGTGGTATTAATGTTTTTTAGAAATTTGTAGACATAAAATTATTCTTGTAACAAAACAATCTAATTATTAGGTTGGTGCAAAAATAATGTCGTTTTCTCGCATAGTAACATATGTAAGAAAACGACATTATTTTTGCACCAACACTATTATTAGGTTGGTGCAAAAATAATGTCGTTTTCTCGCATAGTAACATATGTAAGAAAACGACATTATTTTTGCACCAACCTAATAATAGTGTTTAATATTTTTGTTGTCAATTCTTAAGAGCAAAAAATTTATAAATTCATTTTCATTATATAATGTTTAGGTTTTATTGAAATTCTAATCAATGTTTTTTAAAACAATAAACATTGTCAAGGAGTGGAGGTAAATCAATAGTGTCAGGTGAACAAAATATACATACAGAATACCTTGACTTTACAAATTTAAATGCAGTACTTGATTGGCAGATAGAACTTAGGACTAAATTATGAGACCTATGTTAACAGTTTTTTCTGTTGTACTTCTTGCTTGGGGATCTCTCTTCTGGATTTTCGATATCCTGTCAACTGTTAAACTTATGCTGGATTTAAACAAAATCTTCATATGGATATGAAAAAAAACTCCTTGCTTGGGCAAATGTAGCATAGACTTCCTTGAGATGTGGAATGGTTTCATTAGCTATCAACTTGTTTTTGGCAACAATCCAAATTTATCCAATATCATGACAGAAAATATCACAGCATTGCAAGGTGTGAAATTTTGAAAACTCATTTTGATGCACATTATTTACATTATTCGGACTATTGACCTCATCTTTGTCGCCATATTTATCCCAACGTTTCAGCCATTGTACACTCCGGCCTTCTTCAGGTGGTTGGAATGTCGAACTGAACCCTTTATTTCACTCACTGGGGGAGACTGTTCTAGTTCCACAGGCCATGTTTGAGGAATGTCAGTTATTAGTTATCTTCTGCTAATTTCCCTCTAAAAGTTCTCCACTGCTTTAACTGGGTATTGAACTCACACTCTTTGGGTCCTGTCACTGGATCTAACCAATGCCTTTATCCACTGTGCTATCTGTGTGAAATAAAGGGTTCAGTTCGAAATTCCAACCACCTGAAGGAGGCCAGAGCGTACAACGACCAAAACGTTGTGATAAATATGGCGACAAAGATGAGGACAATAGTCCAAATAATGTACATAATACCTCATCTCAGAAATATAGACAGACTCATTTTGATGCACTGTACTCTGCAAAGAGAGCCTTTATAAAGTGCGAAGTTGGTGAAAAGATTTGCAAAGCATTACATCACCATATTAGAGCAACCGAGGAAGTTTTCCAACCAGGGAATAGAGTTTTCTACAAACATGATGGGAGCAACAAGTGGCTTGGTCCAGGTAAAGTTATTTTTTAGGATAACAGAATTGTTTTTGTGTGACATGTGGGAACATATGTATGAGTATCTACAAAGAGACTTGTTAAAGACAACCCTCATACCCTCATTCAGAAGATGACAGCCTTGATGAAGAAAGTGAAAATGGCAAGCAAACAATTTTCTACCATCAAATGAAGAGGTAACAGAAATGATAGGTTATAAAAAAAAAAGGACAACTATGTTCCTGATAATTTTATTCAGATTGAGACAAAGCAACCAGAAGTTTAACATCAGGATTCATCTTGTCTGATTTTAAGAACTGTGCTCTGCAACCAATATTAAACTTCTGCTGGATTTACCTTTTTCACTCTGGTTGCCTTCACTCCCAGATGGCATCTCTCTTCTCTCTGAGTGGCATATATATATATATATATATATATATATATATATATATATATATATATACACACACACACAAATGAGAGAAAGAACAGATGGGGTAAAAATCCACAGTTCATAGAATATATTTTTTAAAAAGTCAAACAAAATATTATTATAATATTTTTATTATAATAAATTACAATAGGAAAATTTTATATTACTACACAAAAAGTTTCATGTTTCGGTACTAAGATAGCACCTCATCAGGCGATAGTAGATAAGTGATGGTAAAAATGATTTACTAGGGAGATTTAAAAAACGTATAAAAGAGGCAAAGATTTGTTGTTTAAATTGCCCTAATAAATCATTTTTATTATTAGTTATCTGATTTTGCCTCATGAGGTAACATGAAAGTTTTTTTGTAGTGATGTAAAATGTTTTTATTGTAATTTATTATAACTGAAATATATATATATATATATATATATGTAATAAATCAAGAAAAAAATCTTACAGATCCATTTGAGTTATAATTTATTTTGTGAATATTTCTATATATTCATCTCTTCAGACTGAAAATTCTTAATAAATGTGATCTGATTTGAAAGAAATACAGTAAATTGACTGATATGGCCTGTTATTTTATGGTGGTGTGATGATTGCATTTAGCATGAAACAGTCTGAGTGTTGACACTTCAATGTTCACTATACAATATACACACACATACATACATACATACATATATATATATATATATATATATATATATATGAAGAAATATAGTCTTAAGGTGTGCTATATTTATGGGATAAAGTGCTCAATATCAGAGATAGACCGTGTGTAAATATAAAAGTGAACATTTAAGTCAACACTTAGAGGCGACAGTCTGTTTCATGCTAGATGCAATTGTCAGGCCACCTGCATCTAGCATGAAACAGCCTGTCGCCTCTAAGTGTTGACTTCAATGTTCATTTTATTTTTATATATATATATATATATATATATATATATATATATATATAAGGCTAGCTCAGTGATTGGCCAAAAATGATAATCTTATAGATATTCCCATGCAAATAATTTAGCAGTGCCACCTGTGCAGATCTATCTTTTCCAAACTGCCATTTTGCCAAGGGGAATGAACTCAACATCAACTATGTTCATCAAAAATTTAAATGCAATATCACTCATCATCTGTCTCCTTGTATCCTGTTCTTTTGTTCTCTCTGTTTATTTCCCTTTCAGTAACCCATTGTATCCTATTTGCCCTTATTGCTTAGCTTGGAGTGAAACAATTAAAGAAATTAGATTAAAGAAAAAATCTAATTTACACTTTCAGAAAAAAACGCTGAAAAATACTGAACTTCTCGATGATATTAAATTTTTTTTAGTTGCACCTGTCTATCTATAACTACAAACATGTATCTTATATATAATCTATATTTATTATATATTTATTAGGAGTAGATAGGTTTGCCTATTGCCAGGGTTCACACTCATCCCCAGTCTTTTGAACAGGACTAGAGCTTTTTTCCTTGTTTCCCGTTTCTGGTTCCTAAAGTCTTTTCCTTCTCTTTCCCTCCCAGTAGTAGTTCTCTTATTGTCTTCTCTCCCTAATGTAGTTTTTTTTTTCATATTTTCCAACACTCAGTAACCTCTTGTGTCTTAGTATCATTATTGCCTTGCTTTGGGCTCAGTGATTAAAAAGGAATAATATATATATATATATATATATATATATATATATATATATATAGTTAAACCTAGAGAGTCAGACAAACCTACCAAGGTTTCACCTAAGTGGATCATCAGGGAAGGCTGTTTTCTGAGCGAGTATAGTTTCTTATACTTTTAAGATTTCTATTAATATATCTCCACAGGGAGACCTTTAACCAGCAACAACAACATTCCTTGAATGAGTAACTTCCACTTTGTTTATTCCTTGTCTTGTTGAAAAAGGACACAGGAGTGTCCAAAAATTCCAACTTTAAAACCTTTCTCTTTGTGCTTCAATTTAATCAAAAGGTTAATATATAACAAATATCATCAATCTTATTGCCAATATTCTTATTATTTTGTTGGCTTTTTATTCCTCAAATTTCATTAACAGGCCTATTAAATCTATGTATTATAAGAAGCACACATGAACTTTCATTTTAATTAACTAATTCATAAATTGTGTGTCTATTTTCTTTATAATTTGCTGGAGTCACTTAAATTCTCTCATGCATGTGGGAAAAGATGGATGAAGTATGCGAAGAGACACACTAAGTTAGAAATGAAAAATAAAAAATAAGTAATAATAGATGAAAGATAATAATAATGATAATAATAATAACAGACTATGGTATGGAGATGGAAATGTCAACCACATAATTAGTGCTTGTGAAATGTTGCACAGAAAAAATACAAGCATCTCCATGATAAAGTGGCCTACCACCTGCATTGGCGACTATGTAGGAAGTATGAACTTGAACAGAAATGTTACTACTGCCACAAACTAAAAAATGAACCAAAAATGACCAAATCAAGATCTTATGGAATTTCAACATTTGAACACACTGCACTCTTGAGCCCATCAGGCACCCTCGTGGTTAAAAAAAAACAAAAAAACAAAACATTATTTGATGATGGTGTTGTTGGATAAATATATTTGAATTATTTATAATGGGAAAAAAAATGTAAAGATTGCCAACTGCACAGTTATTTTTTAAATATATGGTTTGGTTTTGTTTTATGGCATATCAACCTAAAAAGGTTATTTAATGCCAACAAACATATATATATATATATATATATATATATATATATATACTTATGAATAAAAAGTATTCTTTGTAACAAAAATATATGATTAACTTTTAAAAAATAATATGATGATGATGTTGTTAACACTGTTGACTCACCTGTTGGAGTATAGGGCCCCACCCTCAACATGTTCGTGACACAGTCACACCATGCTCGGTCGTGGTTTCCATAGCAAGTATGTTTTGTAAGTTAGAGTTGCTAGCTCCATGCCCAAATCATTGTGAATTCAGAGATTTCCTTCTAGACAGGTTGCCAACAAAAGCTTAATAGCCCACTTGGTCCTGCATTTTAACCTAGTGCTGGTGGTTGAAAAAATAGATTCATAGCTTCCCCAAGGTTATTTGTGTAAAAATGAATGCAATAGCCTTGGCTGGAACTTGAATTTAATGCACGAAACCCACTTTCTATACTGAGAACCATTAACATTCATATGGAGCTTTTTAATTTCAACTTTTTTTTTTTTTGGTTGATAAACATGAAGATATTAATAGTAGTTATAAGACACTTTGATGAACTTTTTTTCCTGGTTCCCTGACTACATGAATTTAAGCATGCTACTAGATTGGCATTTAGGTCCTACCATTTAACTTTTGAAATGGTTAAATGTAACCGCCACTTCTACTCCAACAGTTTCTTTTCTCGCACTTCACACCTGTGGAACTCCTTTCCATTTTCTTGCTTGATAAATACAATCTTCAAAAGTTTAAATGCAATGTGAATTACCTCCTTTTAGCTTCTTGTCCTTCCCTCAATCCTCCCTAAATTAAGTCTTTTCTCTCACTTTCACTCCCTGCAACCCCCTGCATACTAGTGGCATTCCTGCATTGGCAGTGATTTGATCTAGAGAAGGATGGGCACTCGACATGTCTACCTGCCTAAGATGTGCTAGGCATGAATACCTCTCTGGTATTAAATCCAGATGTGGATAGAATGGTTCAGATGCTGAGCTGTGCAGTGACTCTATAACTATACCTGACCATGGGACTGATGACAAGGAAAAGGATGAGTTCAGATGGCTGAATAAACTGAAAGCTGATAATAATCTTTGATGGTGTCTTGTAATCTCACAGATGAAAAAATTTTTAACCAGGATTGCCCAGACCTGGCTGTGAGCTGAAGCAGTATTGATTGATTAACTGATTGACTGACTTGAACGCTTGTAGGACAGAGTAATGCACTGAAAGCTGAGAGATCTAAACAATCCAAAATAAGAACACCTATCACAGAAAACAGTCTCTACTTTCAAACTAGAATAAATTATTCTTCAAATTTTGGTGATAAATAACTCTAAGAAATAACTCTAAGAAATAACTCTAAGAAATAACTCTAAGAAATAACTCTAAGAAATAACTCTAAGAAATAACTCTAAGAAATAACTCTATTTATGCCATTTACGTTGTTTGGACTGCTGTCCTCATTATTATTTTCATATTTACAATGTTTTTGACGTTTTGGCCTTCATCAGGGGATGTACATTTGAATTTCAAACCAAACCCAATATTACAGAGTGACTTACTCCCTTTTATAACAAGAACAAAACATTAAGAACTCAATCTATGTTCATGAAAATCCTCCTCAGATTAACTTTCATATGGATTTCATGCATGGTGCCAAACTTGTTCAGAAATCTCCAAATTCTCAGCTGTATAAAACTGCTTTTAAGATCAATGGCTAAAAATGTCTCTGAGCAACTGAAGCAAAGAAAGATAATCTTTATTCAAACCTCATGGACTGGTGCTGCAAAATTATAAAGGACTGTACCAAATAACAGAAACCACATCACTGGATAACTTTCAACAATAAAAACAGCAAGTACCAACATCTATAGCACATGAGTCAGCTAGATATAAGTGTAAGTTTTATGCTAACAATTTCTTTTCTCACACTTCTCACTTGTGGAACTTCCAAGCTCTGTGCTTTCCAGCCAACATTAATCTCTCAAAATTTAAATACAACGTCAATCGTTACTGTCTTCCTGATTACTCTTCTTTTGTTCTTGCTCCTTAGTAATATTTCTGTTTTTAATTCTTTTCCACCCAGTAACACCTTGTGTCTTAGTGGCTTTACTGCCTTGCTTGGGGTGAACTTGATTAAAAAGAAATTCTTGGAGAGAAAATAATAACATAATCAAAATGTTGATATTCTGCACTACAGGGTACCATGGGTAAATTGTCGCCATATTATATTTTTAATTTTGTGCATGCATGTTATTTGTTGTTGATTTTGTCAACTGCACAAAAAGACACTTATACTTAACATCAGAAAGAGGCAGTTGGAATTTTCTATTCAAAAGATGAGAACAACAGTCCGAATAGTGTAAATAGTTACAATACCTCATCTCAGAAATATAGAAAGCAATGACTCTGCAAATTATCTGGGAGGTGTTTTAATAAGTCACTGTAGAGAACCATTTTTATCTTCCATCAGCATGGCTGATGCTAACCTCCATGAGAGCAAATCTTTGTTCCTTCTTAGGCTTCCATTTTTCACTGACTAGGAAAGTTGGTTCACTATGGTGTGCTAGACAATTTTTCTCGTCAAAATCCATCCTGCGCATTTATGAACCTACTATTCATTAGCACATTGAATATTGCTGCCATATCAAGTCTGGTGCTCCTGCTATATATTTCAAGATTTTTGACAAAATCCAAAGAAGGGTCTGTAATGTTATTGGTCCTAACCTGGCAACTGTACTCTAGTCACTTTGCCATTGCCAAATATTAAAATGCCAACTATGCACTCAAAATTACACAAACTCGTACACCTTATCTAACAAAACCTGCATTATCTACCAAAAACTATATGTATATGCACATAAATTATACACATGAATGCTGCTTGACAGGACAGATACACATGAGGTCTGCTTAACCAATGAGAAACAAATATAAAAATACCAAAATTTTCTTTTCTCCTCCATATCTTATTTTCTGAGGTGCAAGATGTGTGAGTAAAGAACGTCTGAATAAAAATGAAAGTTACATCCATCTAGTTCAAAATTAAAATGGTGATTCCTGATTGCCAATCTTGTATCATGCTTAAATTCATTTACTCAAGGCAATAAAGAAAAAGAGAAAGAGGATAAACAAATAAAAAAATCAATGACTTATCTTCTAAGATGGACATTCACAGACACAGTTCCATATTTCAGGGGGAAGATAAATCTAGTGAATTTATTAACAGGTATTACATATATAAATAGTTTATTGATGTCTATCGCATCTACTTCTCCCTAGCTATTGCAATGATGGCCAAACCAAGAGTTCTCCACAGAAGCTAGCTTAAATGCCACCCAATAGGGCAGCTTTTATGGTAGCTTAAAATTTTAAGCTAGCTGTAATTTTGAATACAAAAGGAAAATAAGAGTTACTTCCCATGAACCATGAAAGTAATGATAATGGCTAATATAAAATATTAGTATATATTTTTAACCTTACATAATCTGGCAACCCTGAATCTGAGCTCAATGAAAATCATTCCCTGTGCCTAACTTTTCTAGAGCTTTTGAATGAGCTATGAATCATTGAAATCAGACCAGTGGGAGTGGAGGAGTTGCTTGTATACACACAAAGACACACATACAATATATTTTATATATAAGATACTTCAGTAATTTATTTAAAATAAATATAAACATCTAAATATCACACTGCATTGAATGTGCTGATATTGCAGCTACAGGACAACTCATCACCACTGATTCAACACCATTGACTCAACAACATGCAAACCATCAAATGTTTTTGTCGACTTTTTAAAAACAAATGAACGTTATTTATTAACGATCATTTTTTAATATATGACTTTATTTTTAATTTAAAAATTATTGAAAATTGTATGTAATTCCCCTCAAATATTTAACTGGAAATCGTTGAGAAAAAGAAGAAAAAATCTGCCATATTCTTTCATCTGCTTTCATAGACTTCTTCAATTTAGCGGGAACAGGAAGACTTCCAATTACTTGCTTGAAAAATGCATCTTGGTTTCTTTGCACCTTTTACAGCCCCATATTGAATCGCCATATTGTGGGGTGCTTCATCCCCAGCTTTGTGTGCAGTCTCCTATTTGCTGCTTCAGCATAATTATTTGTCCAATCTTTTTTTTGCAACTTTCTCTTGAAAATATTCCACATTTCCAATGGGAAGGGAGGTGGTCTTCTACTGGTTCCATGTCAATTTGGTCTTCCAGTATAGTTATCTTTGAAGCAATACAGCAAGTTGTTCGAGTAAGTCCACATAGAGACAACAGTATAAGTATCAATATGTCACAGACGAACAAATGCTAAACTTAATATCATCTTGGCTTTGAAACTTTCAAAATCTCTACAACACAAAGCCAATCTAAGAGATGTGCACACTATGACAGTCAACACTGGTTGGCCGGTATTGAGTTACCAGTGATGAAATGTCCCCTCCTTTGAGTATTACAGCTAGAAGGCAGGTTACCAAGGTTTTCAGATAAGCTCATGAAACAAATATGGAAAGCAAAATCAATGACTAATCCTAGCCAGGTCTCTATCAGGATAATCCTGTTCATCTACTACCCGACAAATGAGGTCGAGCCTCGTCTTTGCTAAGGAATCACAGATCAATAACTTGATTCTGATGATAACGATTTTAAACTTCTTGTAATTTCAAGCTAAACACACTTTGTACTGCACCCAGGCAGCTTGCAGGATTATAAAGAGAAACTGTTTTTGTACACAATGTCAGATGTATAAAGCACAGAATATTTGGGATTTGTTAAGTTTACACAAATATTGTCATTCTGACAGCCATAGCTCCACATATTTGTCCCATTATTCCATCTTCTTTGAACTACAAAACCTTTCTCTTCATATTCTACCAAAGAATCTGATGGGAACTTAACAGATTTGTCAGGTATCTTCAGGTTATGTCAGCACAGAAGGAAATTGCCAGCTTCTTCGTACTCATTACAATGAAGACTCTCTTTTATTAAACTATCAAACTTAAAAAAAAATTCAAATCAAACAAAATAAAATAAAAATATGACATGAAAAACCTTCTGTAGGATTTGGAAACAGCTTAAGGCTTACTATTTAAATTATTCATACTATTGTCCTCATCTTTGTCACCATATATATTAAAACGTTTTGGCCGTTGTATGCTCCGCCCTTCTTCAGGTGGTTGGAATGTTGAACTGAACCCTTTATTTCGCTCACTGGGGTAGACCGTTCTAGTTCCACGTGCCATGTTTAATGGATGTCAGTTATCTCCTGTTAATTCCTCTCTGAAAGTTCTCCACTGCCTTAACCAGGTATTGAACTCACACACTTTGGGTCCTATCACTGAATCAAACTAACGACATATATTAAAAAATGATCCTTAATAAATAACATTCATTTATTTTTAAATAGTTGACAAAAACACGTCATTTGGGACATCTATGTATGAATTTCTGAGTATTATAAACCTAATGTCAACAGCAACCGTTTTTTACCAGTGCTCATATTGCAATTTTTTGCTGTTATCATTGCATGTTTTTTTATCAGAGCTCATATTGCAATTTTTGTTGTTATTATCACTTTTCTTGGCACTCTTAATTACTGGTCCCCATATTGCATTCATTTCTATGCTTGGTCGGCTCAGGAGATTTTTGTGGCCTACCATATGTGCTGATTCCTTAATAAATAAAGGGTTCAGTTTGACATTCCAAACACCTGAAGAAGGCCGGAGCGTACAACGGCTGAAATGTTGTAAAAATATGGTGACAAAAATGAGGACAATAGTCCGAATAATGTAAATAGTGTACATAATACCTCATCTCAGAAATATAGACAGATTCTTTCCATCTCTACCAAAGAATCTATGATGTGAACTTGGGATTAATAGATTTGTCAAAAAGGACACCTTGTTAAATTTTTAAAAAATTCAAATCAAACAAAAGAAAATAAAACTATGACATATGAAAAACCTTCTATAAGATTTGTAAACAGCTTAAGGCCTTTACAATAATTATTTTAATCTTTTATAAAGTTTGTCTATGTGTCCTCACATTATATTAGTTGAACAAAACAACACACAATTTAATCATATAGACATTTCATATTTTACTAGCATCTTTTATGTATAGGAATTTACTAAACCCAGATTAAATCTGGCACAAGGAGACATGTATATAGCACCCAATTAATCTCCAACTCATTACTCGATCATAATTAAACTAGTGAGACAAGTCTGGTTATCTACATTTTATCTCTTAATTGTGTTTCTGTCTTTGAACAGATTACAACAAAATAAACAAAGGATACCTGGTTCTGGGGATTCCAACCCAGTAGCAGCACCTTCCTCATTAGACTACAGAGAGTGAGGTAGTGAAATATTGATGACAACACAACATTGGTTGCAGTGACCGTGCAAATTTTTTGGCCTTATTTCAAGTGCATGCACTTGGGCTCCACTATTTAAACTGGCCTTGTCATTTAATTTACATAATTTTTAAAAGCATTATGAAACCATATAATAATTATCATATAAATGTGTATATATATATATATATTTCCTGTCCCATCTGTGGTGGGAAGGGAGGTAAATCAAATTAACTTAGTACATTTAGTGAACACTTCCCTCAGTTATTTTAATAGTCTATACAAATAAAATACTTATAGCATTTGGACAAATTTACTTCCTGAACAAAATTAATTAGAGATTCTTGACAAAATCCTAAGAAGGATCTGCAATGTTTTTGATCCTGACCTGGCATATCACCTTCAGTCCCTTTCCCATGTAATGTAGCTTCCCTGTGCTTTTTTGATTAATATTTTCATGGTAACTGTTCTGATGAAGTTTCCTCTTTGATAACCTTGGCCTTATGAATTTAAGATTTACTAGATTGGCAGCTAGGTCTCATCCTGTTACAGTTGAAATGGCTAGATATAACCCTAACCCTGCTAACAGTTTATTTTATTGCATTTCTTACTTGTAGAATTTTCTTTCAGTTTCCTACTTCCCAGACAACGATGTTCATCAAAAATGTTAAATGCAGTGTCAATTGTTATCTTTTTAATTCCAGTTCTTTTAATAATTTTTTTTTCTTTTCTCATCTTCTCACACACACTCAGTAAACCCTTGTGTTTTTGTGGTTTTATGGCTTTGCTTGTGATGAAATGATTTAAAAAAAAATTGAATTGAAAAATATGTAAAGGAAATAAATTAATTTTGTATTTGAAGAAGAAATTATTTCACTCAGCGAAAATAATCTGCTGTTGAAATAATTTTTATTATTATAATTAATAAAAATATATAAACTTGTTTAAATATGTATGTTATGGTCCAATTCCTTGTACCACGGTGATAGTCCAAGGTAGAAGCAATAAAGAAGAACTCGAATACGGATATGGAATAACACAGATATATTACAAACAGGAATATATACAGAGAAGTAGAAAGTGTTAGTACGAACAATCAGGTTTAGTAGAGAGAACAATGTAGTCTCGACCAGTATCACTATTCCAATGTCTTGTAGTAATTGTCTGAACGTGACTCTGTTTCGGACTGCCTCTGACTCGTCTCTTGACTCAACTTGAACTATTGACTATATTTAGTCAACCCCCTCATGTAGGCATCATGTGGCACAAGGCTAGTTTAATGTGGGATCTCCGAGCCCATGGGCTCAGCCAAAAATATGCCCATTGAACCCGTATAAATGGGTTCAGGGTTGGTTTACCTCCCCGAAAGAGATTCCACCCTTTGGCGTAGCCTCCTTTGGGTTCCTCCCCGCCCGAAGGCAGAGAGTTCAACCGATCAGCCAGTTGACCGAGATCGACTTGAATGACTGACTCCTTGCCTACTCCTGAGGCGCAGTATTTATTAAGTATGGAATAGTCCATTATTATTATTATGGATAAGATCCCATAACAATGTAAATTCAATGTTGCTGAATTCTTCTTCTATGTGTTGTATCCGTTCAGGATATAGGTAATCATGGCTCTCTGCAATTTCCTGTCCTTTGTAGCTCTTAATAAACGTAAACCTCATTCTTCCATCCATTTACTCAAGCTAAGTAGGTTATACATTGTTTTTCTCTGTCTCTCTTTCCTCTGTCCTTTCTACCATAACCTGTGAGTATCAGATTTTTCAAGCCTTCTTTCTTCATTACTTGCGCTAGAAATTTCAACTGTTTTTTCCTGAGGTTAAGCATAAGTTCACGTTTGTTTCCATTTTCTCATATTTTACTTTTCTTTGTAAGACAGGTATTCAGCTTTTTTATTTTACAGTAAGTTTCACCCTTTACAAGACTCGAAGGTCACTCAAGGTAGAGGGTTGAGTTAAGAGGCAGTTTATGCAGATATGTAGGGAAGATAACGGTTAGCCCTAGACTTGAACAGGTTAAGATTGTAGTGAATGGGGAAAAATCCTCTTGGGAGTCAGTTCCACAGAGTAGTGGTTTGCAGGAAGAAGCTGTTTGAGTGGAACTCATTTCACACTGATAGAATATAGAAAGAATGTGGGTGGTTTGCTACAATATAAGACCTCAGCAGGTCCTAGCTATGAAGGCGAGACCTGGCAGAACCAAGGAATGTAGTTAGTCCGAGCACTTTCCATAGAAGCTGTGATAGGGCAGCAAAAAGCTTGCCACATTCTACCTGTGAGAGAGAGGTTGGAGGATGGAAATTAATTTGTCACCCGAAAGGACTCAGAGGGGCTTTTGAACTCTATTGAGACATAGTAGCAGATTGTGGGAAGCTGCTTGAGTGGGACTTACATCTCGCCAATGGAATATGAAGGGAAAGGTGGTTCACTACAATGAGTGTGGCATGGCAGGTCTTAGCTGCGATTGTTAAACTGGTGAAACCAAGCAATGTAGATTGTCTGAAAACTTTCCATGGAAATAGAGATAGAACAACAAGAGTCTTGCGACATTTTGTCTATGCAAAAGTGATTATAGGGTGGAAAATAAATTGTCACCCACAAGGATGCAGAGATACCTTTAGACTCTATCAAGACTTGAAAATGAAAACTGGACAGCTCCTGCCCATATATGGTGGGGGTACTCCATTTTCAGGCTCTTGTAAAGGTAGAGGATAGCAGGAGTATTTAGTTACTTACTGGAATGGTACAGAAAGCTGACCATTTTTCGAGCATCTTTAGTGATGGATCCTTTGTATGTGTTCCCCTTGAGGTTTCAGTTGATTTTAATTCCCAATAGGTTCTCAAGGCTTGTGGCCTCCCTGAGGGAACACCTGTTCATCATGAGTAGTGAAAGTTTTGGGTCCGTTTGGAATGATGAAATATCACTGGTTTAGTTTCAAAGATATTGAATGTGACCAGCCAGTTTTTCTATCTTTAAGTTGATAGAGGTCAGAAGAGAGATCAGCTGCCAGACTCTGGTCATCTTGAGTTTTTTGGTGCACCCATATACTGTGGTACCATCAGCATAGATATTCACAGATATTAGAAGTATAATCTTAGGCAGATCATTTATACAAGGAAGAAAGACAGCTGGTCTGAGGTGTTGACTTTCAGGGACAACTGCATCAAGGATAAACTTATAAAAGGCTTGAAAACATCTGGTCCTTAAAATGATTATTTTAATTAATCTAAAAACAAATATCTCACAGGAAACTTTATCGGGTCAGTAGCTGTCAAATATTATTAGAAATCACTAAATACTATGATCTAGGTCTTTAAAAATGATTATCTGAACAAATGTACAAACAATTGTCTTAAGGGAAAGTTCATGAGGTCACTACTAGTCAAATGTTTCTCATGACAGACATTCTTAAAATGTATGCTGTGTTACCTTAGGTCACCACACCTAACTCCCAGGTAAGATTATTTTAATCAATTCACCCCAAGCAAGGTTGATGAAGCCACTAAGGCACAAGGGGTTACTGGAAGTGGAAAAGAAGAAAAAAATTTTGGAAGGAATGGGAAACCTAATCTCTGTCTATAAAAGGCAGGATGTGTGTGTGTGTGTGTAACAAATGCACGACCACAATTTTCAACAGATTTGCACCAAAACTTACATGCACATGCTCCAAGTGAGTGGAAAGGACAAGACCAACTTTGCATTTCCCAACTCCCATTGATAACGGAAATAATCAATTTTTTCATGCTTCTACGGCAGTTTTCATGTAGTTTGTGGCCATTTTCTACTGGCCAGAGTAAGAGCCTATTGCTGGCTGCCACGAATAGGCAGGAAGATTCTATTGGCCAGCATGAGAGCCAACAGCTGATTGACACGAATGTTAACTAGCATGCTAGCATGCAAAAAAAATTGTTAGCTGCATTCGTCACAAGTGGGAAAAATTTAAATCTGCATGGCACTTTACTCCAATTGACTCATTTGCTTGCTTAAACTCAACGTTGATTCTGATTCTCCAGAACTGGGTTGGGTGTGAAAAAGGATTTGTTGTTAACATTCTTTTTTTCATTCGGTTTTTCCAGTTACGAATCCTTTTTTAAAGCTGATCATTTTGTGTTCATTTTGTTTAGTTCTTTTTTCGTGACAGATTTAATGTTTAGTATAGAGCTTAGAAAAAATTTGCAGTGTGAGATAGGCAA
The DNA here is from genome assembly GCA_963932145.1 of Acanthosepion lycidas. Taxonomy (NCBI): domain Eukaryota; kingdom Metazoa; phylum Mollusca; class Cephalopoda; order Sepiida; family Sepiidae; genus Acanthosepion; species Acanthosepion lycidas. Next base: position 29,825,163 of record OZ010606.1, read on the forward strand.
GAAGTAAGGTATGTAGTAACCTCAGCACGGCAAAGGGCACTCCTTTAAAGGCAAGGAAGGACAAAAATATTTTAAGTCAAGTGATAGCGATTGCTGTATGAGTCGTACAATTTTTGAATCAAGTACGGGCAATGCCGGGCCATGTTGCTAGTAATAGTATAAAATTCAGAGATTAGGCAGAGATGTTAGAAGTTGTGGGAATGTTGTTATTATAATAAATAAAAATAAAATATAAAATAAAACTAATGATGAAAATTATTTAACCAGGTTTAAAATAAATAAATAAAAAAATAAAAATAAAATTACTTCCAGCATGCAACAGGGACTGTTCCTGCAGGAAATATGGGCATCCCACCAAGAGACATGAGATTCAATCTCTTTGCCCATAGACTATCATGATGACAACACGTGCGTAAGTTCAATCAAAGACTTATTCCCTTTTAATAACATGAACATTATTGCAGTTGTAACATAAAACACATGCACAAATACATAAATAAAACTGTATGAAGTTATCATGCAATTTACTGTTTTTTCATTGTTATTATGCAAGTTTGTTCTGTTTTTTTCTCATGGACACAATTCCAATTTTTATGATTGCATGGTCTGAGCAAATTTACCCCCACAAAGTATAGCATTGAAATAGAATTTAGAAGAAACTGAAAACTTAATCCTAAACAGGACATGAACGATAAACCTCACCTCTACTCCTATTCAAAATACTGGGAAGGTGTCTGAAAATTTTATAGTCCTATAATGACTTTCTTTAATGGGAGAAGTAAGTAAATTGACTCTAAAGTATGTAATCAATTTACAGTGGCTGTATAATATAAAACTGGCCCCTTATTTTGTGCAGATCTTTGCAATACAATGTTCAGTTCACAATGGAAATGTAACTCCAATTTAGAATCTTGCATTGCAAATCATTCATCCAATTTCTTATTACATCAATCAACTGCTTTTCTGCAGTTTACTTCCCTCCCCATTCAGATTTGTGCCACTCCCCATTCAGATTAATCTCCCAGTTTAGATTTATACCACTCCCCAATTTAGATTTAATTCACTCCCCATTCAGATTTACTCCCCTCCACATTCAGATTTATGCCACTTCCCATTCAGATTTAATCTCCCAGTTTAGATTTATGCCACTCCCCAGTCAAATTTGCATCACACCCCATTCAGATTTACTCCCCTCCACATTCAGATTTACGCCACTCCCAATTTAAATTTATGCCACTCTACATTCAGATTTAATCTCCCAGTTTAGATTTACACCACTGTCCATTCAGATTTAATCTCCCAATTTAGATGTATATCACACTCCATTCAGATTTAATCCACACCCCATTCAGATTTACTCCCCTCCACATTCAGATTTACACAACTCCACATTCAGATTTATGCCACTCCCCATTCAGATTAATCTCCTAGTTTAGATTTATGACACTCCCCAATGTAGATTCACGCCACTCTCCATTCAGATTTACACCACTCCCCATTCAGATTTAATCTCCCAATTTAGATATATGCCACTTCCCATTCAGATTTAATCCATTCCCCATTCAGATTTACTCCCCTTCACATTCAGGTTTACTCCCCTCCCCATTCAGATTTATGCCACTCCTCATTCAAATTTGCACCACACCCCATTCAGATTTACTCCCTGCCACATTCAGATTTACACAACTCCCCATGCAGATGTACGCCACTCCCATTCAGATTTAATCTCCCAATTTAGATTTACGCCACTCCCTATTCAAATTTGCATCACACCACATTCAGATTTACGCCATTCCCCATTAAGATTTACTCTCCTCCCCATTCAGATTTACTCCCCTCCCCATTCAGATTTATGCCACTCCCTGTCTCCCTGATCCCTATTTCAGGTACAGTTATATGCCACATTGAGTAGAGTGCCAAGATCAGCCTGTTACATAATGACAGGAACCTATTTACTCACATGTTTTAATTTAATTCAATACAATAAGGTTAATAATGATCTTCTTTGGTCAAGTCGTGTCCCAGAGTACATTTTGCAACAAATTCAGAATATATTTACTAAGCAAGAAACCAAATCCCATACAGAAATAAGAAAACAAGACTACCTAACATTATTATTCATTCAACTATGAACTTCATCGGTTACTGCTAGCAAGTGGGTGTGTGGCTTTGGTAACTTTCTCCAAATGTGGATTCTACATGTAGATGTAAGAGTGGGTGTGTATATATCTATATGTCATCCAGTTTGTCCCATGTATGCACAACCTAGGTACAGCTTGGTTGCTCACCTGTTTACATGTTGTGGGCAGCCACTGGCACAGATCAGCACCTGGTGGCTAAGAGCTCATCTATCATGTCAATCAGCTAATGCACCTGAAGGACACTGAGTGCAATGTCTATTTTGGCATCATTGGAGGTGAGACACATTCTACAGTGGTATGAATCCACTTATCCCTGGGCTATTTCCAGGTAGCTCAATAAAATGTCTCATCACTCATTGGTTTGATGGAGAAAAGAGTGGATGAGTGAGAACTTAGACAAACAACTATCCTTATAAAGAAGCAAGGAAACTTTTACCCCTTACTTTTCTTTGTCCATAACACAATTTCAAAAAGCTGCTACTTGTATTGTCAGTCTTGACACAAACTTGTTAGAATGATATTGAATTCAGAACAAATAGGAAGTCTTATGTTCAGCAAGGGTTTCACAATATAAAATCAATAATGAAAATTGGATTTCGTCTATATGCTCACAATCAATAAGCACATAGAGGGTGACCGTTCAATTATAAAATCAATTGGTCTATCCCAGAAAGAGCACAAGGATGCACAAAGGCAAAAGATAAACAAAAAAAAAACCATACAAAACTACATCGTAAAGTACACAATATCTTTTCAGGTTATCTGGAAAAAAAACATCCAAGATTCAACATTTATTCCTGAATTAATGTATTTAAATAGTGCATAAATCAGTCGAAATAGGAACCCTGAACATCTATACATTTATTTCTTTCGATACATGACTGACGTGGCAGATTTTTTTTCCCACAGTAGGTTGCCATTTCTTTCTGCAGTAGACCAGTTGCCATCCAAGTGTATAGAACCTGGTCTGTCCTGCTATTTACCTACTGCTTGGTGGGGGGGGGGAGAATAGGATTGATACCTTTCCCAAGGGTATTAGCACGTAAGTGAATGTAATGGATTCGATTGGAATTTGAACTTGGCTCTCTGATTCCTCAATCAGTTATGTGCCATGATACAGACCAAGTTGGTTAAATGTAAGAGAATTGTTTAAATGATTTCTTGCTACAGATGTATAATGAAACATGATCGTAGTTGGTAAATTTCAATTATGATAAAGGTGGCAATTAAAAATACTTAATACCACATAGAACCTATAAAATATAAGGTAAATGAAGAATAAAAAATAATGATTGTATTTTGGTTGTTTGTAAAGCAAGAATTTATACATGTCTATAAATCCAATATAATCATTATATTATTCTTTTGTGATGTCAACGAACACTCATTGCCACTTTTGTGATGTCAACAAATGCACGTTGTCACTTTCGTAATGCTCATTGTAGTAGAGAGTTTGTAATCGCAGATACAACTATAGTACACCGTTGAACAATGTTTATGTCAGACACCTTCAAATAATCTCACACTAATTGTCAGTCAGTTATGTGTCTGCGTGATACATGCTTAGGCGATCATTTATCTTTTGATACATGACTGACGAAACAGATTTCTTTCCCACAGTAGGTTGCCATTTCTTTCTGCAGTAGGCCAGTTGCCATCCAAGGCTATAGAATCTGGTCTGTCCTGTTATTTACCTGTAGCTGGGGGTGGGGGGAGAAGAGGATTCATACCTTTCCCAAGGGTATTAGCACGTAAGTGAATGTAATGGATTTGACTGGAATTCAAACTCGGCTATCCGATTCCTCAATCCAAGCTGTTATCCATGTACTTGCTCGATAATACTTGCTCGAATAGTAATCCATATAGAGAATAGCAGTTTGTATATTAATAGAGGATAGAGTAGAAATGGTGATCCAAATAGTAATAGAGATCAATATAGATGTCACGCGATTTCTTATATATGCATTTTCTTTATGGTCACATGATCCACTAAATTCAATAATGGGATTGCCTGTGTTTGCTCCCTGGCGATCTGTGTTCAAACTCAAGTTTCAGCATTGACATTTTATTCCTATATAACATATTCAAAATGAATATTAAATATTTTATACACACTTTAAAGTACTATCTTCTGTGCTGAAAGATCGATTTAATGCAGATTATTTTGTTTTGTATAATAATAGCTTAGAGTATTTTCAGTCTTTCCTTGCAATGAGTGCTATGTAGTATTTTGCTATTGTCTACTAATATGGGTTGTACAAGTGCTGATACATTGCAGTTGAACCATGAAAAATCTCTCAGAGATCATTTGGTTATGACTCATGTTTTCACCTATTTTGAGCAGACAATAAAATTTGTATGGGAAGGCAGCTATGAATCTAGCTTGTCAGTAGTACTATCTCCTCAGCTGAAAGATATTCTCTTTAATGTTGATTGGTTCTTTTTTTATAATAATAGCTTAAAGTATATTAAGTCTTTCCTTGCAATGAGTGCTATGTAGTATTTTGCTATTGTTTAGTAATGTCTTATGATAATCATTGTATTCAACATTTATTCCTGAATTAATGTATTTAAATAGTGTATAAATCAGTCAAAATAGGAACCCTGAATATCTATACATTTATTTCTGCCATCAAATTCAGTCAGCTATGTGACATGCATGATACATGCTTAGGCGATCATGTATCTTTCGATACATGACTGATGAGGCAGATTTTTTTCCCGCAGTAGATTGCCATTTCTTTCTGCGGTAGACAAGTTGCCATCCAAGCTATAGAACCTGGTCTGTCCTGCTATTTACCCATAGCTGGTGGGAGAAGAAAAGGATTGATACCTTTCCCAAGTGTATTAGCACGTAAGTGATTGTAATGGATTCAAATGGAATTCAAACTCGGCTCTCCGATTCCTCAATCCAAGCTGCTATACATTACTCCACCATGCCTCCTTGGCCATCAAGTTACAAGTCCATTTATGCCTTTATAATAACCCCAAAAGGATTGGATGCCAAGAAATCTTTGAATGCTTACTAAAAACTTATTAAAACATACTAAACACTTCAAATAATGCCGACTAAACACATCAAGATTTTGACTAAACACTTCAGATACCACAGTTATAACAAATTTAGTATAGGAGATAAAGAAATTGAACAATGGTAGTTCCCTCTTCATTAGAGGTAGTATTGTGCAACACAACAAATGGCTACAAACCCTAAATATTGACCTAAAATCTTGAGTTATGTTCTTAAATAGCCTCATCATATTAAGAGTATTATATTAAAGGCCATGCAAAGTACCAAACCCATTCAGAAATATCTAAACTGTCAGTTGTATACAACATATTAGAAGTATAGCATTGAAATTGAATTTAGAAGAAACTTGAAATCCAATCCTAAACCAGAAATGAGGGATAAACCTCTACTCCTGTTCAAAATACTGAAATTTTTATAGCCATATGATAACTTGCTTTAATAGTGGGTGTTTATATATCTATATGTCATCCACATCATTCCATGTATACAACTGTTTTCTAAGATCAATGATTAAAAAATGAATTTTGGAATGAAAGCTTGTAAGTCTTCCATCAAGCTTTGTGGGCTGGTGCTGCAGAATCACAAACAAAGAACTGTACCAAATAACAGAAATCACATCACTTGAAGACTACCAACAGCAGCAACAACTAAAATGGATAGCACATGTAAGTCAACAAGAAAATAATGACTTATTCAATATGTTGACATTCCTCACTACTTCAAATAAAATGTTAGGAAGGAAACCTCATCAACACTGGAAAGAGCTTCGAGTGAGTGAAGCCTTTGTCATGTCAAAGAGCATTCTTCTATGAACATTGTGGACTGGGGCTACTGAATCAGAAACAAAAATCTGCAGCAAATAACAGAAATCACATTCCTTGAGTACTACCAACAGTAGTAACAACTAAAATGGATAGCACAAGTCAACAAGAAAATAATAACTTATTCAATATTCCTCACTACTTCAAATAAAAGGTTAGGAAGGAAACCCACATCAATACTAGAAAGAGCCATAATATTAACAAATAACAGAAACTACATCACTTAAAGACTTCCAACAGCGGCAACAACTAAAATGGATAGCACATCTAACTTGAAGAGAAAATAAAGACATAATCAAAATGTTGATGTTCCACACTACTTCAAATAAACAGTTAGGAAGGAAACCCACATCAATACTAGAAAGAGCCATAATATTAACAAATAACAGAAACTACATCACTTAAAGACTTCCAACAGTAGTAACAACTAAAATGGATAGCATATATAATTTGGAGAGAAAATTATGACATGAATCAAGATGTTGACCTTCCACACTACATTGGACAAAAAGTTATGGAGGAAGCCCCCACCAATACTGGAAAGAATGATAACAGTCATTGGACTTGAGAAACTCATGTTCCTGAAAAATTGTCTTCATAGAAAGATTTTATAAGTTTGAACTGACTGTCGTACTGGCAGTTCAGTCAATAAATGCCTAATGTTTCCTTGTAGGTTAATATTACCATTATCATTAATATGGATGCCATCTATAGTTCCGAACCCATTCAGAAATGTCTAAAATGTCAATGGTATACAATCGCTTTCTTAGATAAATTATTAAAAATGGCTTTGAGTAAATGAAAGCTGTTGGTCTTAGTGAGGACCATCCTTCTTTGAATTTTGTGGGATAGTGCTACAAAATCACAAACAAAGAACTGTACAAAATAATAAAAATCACATTACTTTTGAACTTCCAACAGCGGCAACAACAAAAATGGATAGCACATTTAATTTGAAGAGAAAATAATTGGATAATCAAGATAATGATATTCCATACCACTTCAAATAAAAGTTTGGAATGAAGCCCCTATCAATACTGAAAAGAGCTATAACAGCTAGTGGACTTGAGAGACCTATGTTCGTGGTAAATTGTTTTAAGAGAAAGATTTAATAAATTTTAACCAAAAATAGTACTGGCTGCTCAGTCAATGAATGCTGAATGTTTCCTCAGAAGAAGACAGGTAATGTTACATTACAGGTAACACAGAATGTTGACAGCCTGTTTCATGCTTGAACGCAATCTTCAGGCCATGTGTTGTGTAGTGACTCAATCATTTATATATGCTGGTCAGTGGTGCATTATGGGTATCAAGGTCAGGTATTTTCAGTTTATTGTATTATCCTTATGGTTATTGGGTAGGTGACAATGTTTATACTTGAAATTATTCTAAAGGAAATTGAGTAAAAATAATTATGGATAAGAATGTGGCTATTTGTGTCTGTTTATAGTGTTGTGTGTTAACTTTTAACTAATTATTTTCTTATGGTATCTCATATTTATTTATCGATAAATATGAAGTAATCAATAATTAGAAAGATGACAAGCATTGCTTAGAGTTACAAAGGGTAAGACATTCTGAAGGGCCATGGTGTATAAAAGAAGAAGCTCAATACGGTAAGTAGCAAGAATGATTGTTCACTTAATCAAAGCCAGAAAGAAAATGTTGGAAAGGAAGTCACTATTCTAACCAGAAGTATAAACCACTTCCTGTTTGATAGTTTAATAAAAGAGAGTCTTCATTGTAATGAGTACGAAGAAGCTGGCAATTTCCTTCTGTGCTGACATAACCTGAAGATACTTGAGAATATTATAACAAGTATATTAGCTAATGCTGATGAAGTCGGCAAACAACTGCCTGAGGTGAGATTATTTGAATTCAGATTACAATGTTTATATTTAAAAGGTGATTCTGGTAAGTTCCCAGACAAGGCTAGCCTAAAGAAATATACATCATTACTCTAATAAATGGCATGGAATAATCAGCAAGTCTAGATGAACAAGTCTTGCTAATATTTTTTTTTGCATTTTCTATTATTTTATGGGAAATTAGTTGTGCTGAACACTCATTATATTGAAACAACCAGTCTTGAAATTACTCTAAAAACATGAATTTCATGAAGCATTTTAACAGACTCCATATCATTTTAACAGTCGCCATATCAGACCTATCAGAAAAGCCTGACTAATCATTTTGAAGATCTTGACTGATTTGTTGAGTTTTCAATAAAATTCTTACAAAGCATTTCAATGGTTTCAGTAGCTAATTAGCTACAATGAACATAAACTCCCAATTAATCATTTCAATTGTGTTAGCAGATTTGCCAAGCCTGACAAACCATTTTGAAGGCTAGATTTGCCGAGCTTCTCATAAAAACTTGAGGAAGCATTTTAAGGATCATGATTGCAGATTCACAAGTCTTTGCGTTAAAAGAGGAGGGGAAAACAAGATATAGATTTCTAAGATAAAGTGGAAATAGATTTTGTGTGATGCATTTCTGACTTTAGAACTTCAGACTTTAAAAAAAAAAATGAAAATTTTAATTTAAAATTTCAGCATTCTCTCTCCTTCATGCTCATATGTACTCACATCAACATAAACATCATTTTAGTTCAATGAATTCCTAAAGAAATTCTAACAGTGTAGATAAGTTAGGGTTGATGTAGTAGTAATCCTGACTTGATATTATTTGAGTGTTGTTAAAGTAATTACTCTGTTGCTATATGTATTTGTAGTGTAGGAAGAATCCTTTTCTCTTTTTTTTTATATTGAAAAAAAAAATGAATTAAAACATATAACAATAATATAAACAATAAAAACTTGAGACGTGTTGAAATAAATAGCAAGAAATTGTATCTTTTTATATGAATTTTGATATATTGTGTGTAAAAATGTTCTCAGTGTGTCTTTTGTGTAAAAGTCAGTGATTAATTGGTTTGGTTCTGAGGATTTTGTTTGTGAAGATGTGTTTGAAATTGTCTGTTTTCAATCTACCAGAGTCCTAGCAGACAAGTTTTTCTACTGACTACTATTACTTGTCAACTGGCCCCTCCACATGGTCATCCTGGGTATGATGATAAACTACATCCGCATCCTGCGTAAGATGATAAACTACATCCAACAGCAAGGCCTCTAATCAGGATGTTTTGAAGAGTGTGGAACCACCTCTTAATTGCTGGTCCACCCTGACCCGGGGTGGTAGCACCTGTTAGGGTACTCTCTATGGGCAAATAGTTAACACCCAAACTTGTTTAAAAATAGGTTTTAATATCAGAAATAATTTTTTAATAAAAAAATATTATTACCAGCAATAATTTTTGAAGGAAAAATTATTATCAGCAATACTTAAAAAAAAAAATACCAGCAATACAAATAGCTACACATTTTTAAAAAAATATTACCAGCTATAGATTCCTTCAAGGAAAAATAATCTCAGAATTTTGAAGAAAAACATATTACCATCAATAAAAATTTTATAGGCATTAAATAACCCATTGAGGTTGATATGCCATAAACCAAACCAAACCAAACCCTCCTCACGGTGGAAGATCATTTTTATAATCATGAGGGTTAGGATGATGAAATATCTATCATCACTGATGACAAGGTTATTTTTTAGAATGATGACATAGCATCATTCTGGATCATAACAAATGAAACATGTCATGCAAAATCTTTTCCTTTGTCATAGATTTCCATAAAAGAAGATGTAATCATGTTGACCAAATTCATCAACCATTCTAAAATCCCTTAGGAATACCAGATATGTGGGTGATGAAATGGTTAACAGCTCAGAATTGGAAATTAGAGAGTTCCAATTCCAGTCAGGTTTGTTGTATTCACTTATACACAAATACTCCTGAGAAAGGTATGAATCCACCTTTTCTATCCCTAGCTATGGGTTAATTATTAGGACTTGTATCAGTAAATCATTATTATCTCTAAAAAAATTCTTACAATCTAAAAATATTTTCTGGCTTATCAACCTGCAGAAGGTTGATAAGCCATAAAAAATAAATCAGTCAATCAAAAACAATCACTGTAAAGATCAAAGAGCCATTCCAACACAGAAAACCTTACATCATAATGGGACATAAACAGAAAGTTAAATACGCATTGGTAGACTGACTCAGTAGGCTGGGTAACAAGGCACATTTCAGTTAAAACATACAATTGTAGCATATTTGGTAACTTTGTGATACATCTCTGTATATCTGTTAGAAGTTCAAAACAGGAAAAAAATGCACTGTGTTATTTAATAATAATGCAGGGAGAGTTAATCTGCTCTGTGACATTATACTACCATTTGAATTTGAAAAATGTAATTGGAATGTCAGCAAGTGTCAAAAAAGGTGACAGGGTTTTAATTATATTACTACTGATTGGTTTAATGTTTCACTAATTTAAAATTCTTGCAAAATGTTCGTTCAAAATATTAAATCTATGAATTGTTAGTTTCAGTTTAAGCATAAGACTTTATGTAAGAAAGTGTCAATATTTATGTAATTAAAACATTTAAAGTACTTCACAAAAAACCATTGGAACTGCTAGGCAACCCTGATATATTGAGGAAGGATATTAAAATAATCCAGAAACTATCCTGGCAGCAAACCACCTGAATAAGGATAGTAAATGTAAAATAAAAATAGAAAGGGGTGTGAGACAAGTATTTGTCTTCTCACTGACCTTATTCAAACTATACAGTGAGACGATTCTACCAGGATTTATTAATAGTAGCCACAATCTGCAGATGGCACAATGTTGAAAAAAAAATTCCAAGAACTAAAGAAGGTAGTGGAGAAAATCAAGGGGGTAAGGACTAAATATAAGTTGCAAAAAAGACACAATATATAGTTGTCAGCAAAAGGGGTGAGCCCAACATGTAAATTACAAATTGGGGATACTAAAATCACACAAATACAAAAATTTAAATATCTGGAAAATGTTTTAACAGAAGACAGAAAGTCTGATACCAAAATCCAAAGACACATTAGGATAGTGAAAGATGCTTTACAAAAGCTAAACAAAGTATTAAGAAACAGAAAAAATTTATTGGAAACAAAGAAAAGAATATTGAACTGTTACATATATGTAATACTAGTCCTTCTATCTGTCTATATTTCTGAGATGAGGAATTATGTACACTATTTACATTATTCGGACTATTGTCCTCATCTTTGTCACCATATTTATTACAACGTTTCGGCCCTTCAGTATCCGTCTATATTTCTGAGATGAGGTATTATGTACACTATTTACATTATTCGAACTATTGTCCTCATCTTTGTTGCCATATTTATTACAACGTTTCGGCCCTTCAGTATCCGTCTATATTTCTGAGATGAGGTATTATGTACACTATTTACATTATTCCGACTATTGACCTCATCTTTGTCGCCATATTTATTACAACGTTTCGGCCTTTCAGTATCTGTCTATATTGCTGAGATGAGGTATTATGTACACTATTTACATTATTCGAACTATTGTCCTCATCTTTGTCGCTATATTTCTTACAACGTTTCGGCCGTTGTATGCCCCGGTCTTCTTCAGTTGGTTGGAATGTCGAACTGAACCCTTTATTTCGTTCACTGGGGTAGACTGTTCTAGTTCCACATGCCATGTTTAATGTATGTCAGTTGTCAGCTATCTCCTGCTAATTCCCCTCTCCAAGTTCTCCACTGCCTTAACCGGGTACTTGAGGACACATGACACAGTCAATAAAGGCGTTAGTTAGATTCAGTGACAGGACCCAAAGAGTGTGAATTCAATACTCGGTTAATGCAGTGGAGAACTTGGAGAGGGGAATTAGCAGGAGATAACTGACAACTGACATCCATTAGACATGGCACATGGAACTAGAACAGTCTACCCCAGTGAATGAAATAAAGGATTCAGTTCGACATTCCAACACCTGAAGAAGGCCGAAGCATACAACGGCTGAAACGTCGTAATAAATATGGCGACAAAGATGAGGACAATAGTCCAGATAATGTAAATAGTAGTCCTTCTATATAGCAGTGAATGTTGGACAATCTCCTCACAAATGAATAAAAGACTTGAAGCAACAGAAATATTATTCTACGGCTGGGATCTACAGAAGGATGCTGAGAATATCACGGACTGAACATGTAATGACCAAGTTTTAGAGAAAATGGAAACAGAAAAGACACTTATAATCAGAAAAGGATAACTGAAATTTCTAGAGCATGTAGTGAGGAAAGAAAGCTAGGAAAATTTGATACTCATAGGACATATTGAAAGCAAGAGGGACAAGAGGAAAAATAACGCATAATCTGCATTGTGTAAATGGATGGCAGTACAGGAAATTGTGGAGAGCTATGATTGCCAATGTTCTGAAGAGACATGGCACATACAAGAAGATATTTTTAATTAAAAATGATATTTTGTAATGAAGGGAAAAATGAATGGGTGTTTCATTGAAGAAATTTTGACAATTTCAGACATTTATGTCTATTACTATTATGATAAAAAAAGAAAGAAGTAGAAAGGAGAGCTCATCAAAATTTAATGTACTATTTTATCTTCAGAATATGGACGATGATGGCTCTCCACATCTTCCTGTCCTTTGTAGCTCTTTGTAAGCTCTTCTTGTCATTGCTGTTTGTCTCTTTTCTGTCATCCATTCACAGAAATCTTTAGGTCAATTACTTACTGTTTCTTTCTATCCTCTCCTTCTATCAATATACCTAGTGAGTATTAAATTTTCCAAGGCATCCTTCCTCATAATATGTCCCCAAACGAAACAATTTTTTTTTTCTTTTAACCAATATAAAGCACCAAGGCCCAAGAGCCATTTTTCTTAAGAAAAGGTAAAAAATACAGTTCCCAAGGTTATGGAGGAAATGTAACAGTTAAATCTAGATCGAAGAGGTCAAGACTATAGCAACTGGCAAAACATCCTGCTGGGAGTTTGTTCTACAAAGAAGCAGTCTTTGTAAAAATCTGTTCAAGTGGAACTTACTTCTTATTAATGGAATATGAAAGAACTGAGGATGATTCATCCATGCGTACATGGCAAGGTGGGTCCCAGCTGCAAAGGTCAGGTCTGGCAAAACCAAGAAATGTAATTGGTCAGAGATATGCCATGGAAATAGTGATAGAGTAGTGTGAGGCTTGCAATGTTTCTTCTTTGGGAAAGGGGTTCTGGGGTAGAAAGTATTTCATCACCCACAAGACCACATAGACACTGTGAAAAACTATCAAGAAAGACAAGCAAGGACTGGGTAGCTCCAACCCAGAAATGATAGCTCCATTTTTGCTCTTATCTGGTTTTTGTAAAGATAAAGTATAATATGTGGAGTCAGATACTGGAGTGGTACAATGAACTGACCATTTTTCCAACATCTTTAGCAATAGATTATACAGTGTTAATAAATATTCGTACACTTGAAAAATTGTATTTTTATAAATGTAAAAGCCTTAAATAAAACAAATCTCAGCACATTTTATGTATAGAGACACATACTATTAAAAAATAATAATAAACTTAATTAATTCTTATTTTAACAGAAATTAATGTATTTTTTAAAATTCTAATTGGTGAAAAAAGTATTCGTACAAATCAGTTATTAGAATAAAATAATCAATTAATTATGAAAAAAGTATATTCTAGAATGTTCCAGTAATGTTATCAGTAATTATAGCTAACGCTATTAGCCATTATCAGAGCATTCTGCAATTTCTAGTCTTACGAGAAGGTTCTAATAATGCCTAAAGGTAAAGAATTGACTATTTCACAAAAACAACACATTTTGTCTCTTTGGAAAGATGGGAACAGTTACAGAACGATTTCTAACAACCTGAATATTCCTTTAACTACAATTGCTTCGTTCATTGCAATGTTTAAAACTCGTAACAGCGTCGAAAACTGAAAACAAACAGGTGCTCCGAGGAATATTTCTCTAAGATCAGCAAGGATATTAGGACACCAGATCCAACAAAATCCACAGGTTACCTGAGAAGAGCTCCATGAACATCTGTGTGCATTAGGGATTAAAGTAACCAAGCATACACAAAATGAACTACACAAAAACAGTGATTTCAATCACGCATCCCAAGGAAGACTCCACTCCTCTTGAAATGATACAGAGATGCTAGGCTAAAATTCGTTAGAGAGCATAAGGATAAAGAATATTCGTTTTGGGAAAAAGTACTATGGACAGATGAAACTAAAATAGAGTTGTTTGGTCATAATTATTGAAATCATGTGTGGAGGAAGGACGGTGAAGCCTACTTACCAAAGAACATGTTGCCAACTGTAAAGTTTGATGGTGGCAGTATCATGATCTGGGGCTGTTTTTCTGCAAAAGGTGTTGGCAGAATATCAATAATAGATGGCAAGATGAATGCCAAAAGATACGAGATAACAATTTAATGCATTCTGTTGAGAGACTACCTCCTGATTGGGTTTTCCAACTGGATAATGATCCTAACCATACCGGTAGATCTACAAGGAAATGGTTAGCTGGAAGTAACGTTGATGTCTTGCAATGGCCAAGTCAGTCCCCAGACTTGAAACCAATCGAGAATTTATGGTGATATTTGAAAATTCAAATTGGGAAAAGAGCACCAACAAATATCAAGAATTTGAAGACAATATGCCAAGAAGAATGGGACAAAATACCACTCAATGTGTGCAAATCATTAGTTGAGACGTGCAGGAATAGACTGGTAGCTGTTGAACTCAATAAAGGATATTCCACAAAATATTAAATTAAGCTAATATGTGTTTTTTGTTTTGTACGAATACTTTTTTCATCAGTTAAAATGAAAAAAATGAATTAATTTCTGTTAGAATTAGAATTAATTAAGTTTATTACTATTTTTCAATAAAATGTATCAAAATTTGTTTTAGTTAAGTCTTTTACATTTATAAAAATATAATTTTTCATGTGTACGAATATTTATTTCCCCCCCCCTCCACTGTATATACAAGTTCTGCTTGATGTCTGGGTTGAGCTTGATTCCCAACAGAAATTTATGACAAAGAGTTTCCTTGATAGAATGGCCATTCATCATGATAGGTGAAAGTTCAGAGTCTGCTTGATAAAAGAAAGCTAGTAAAATATTTAATAATAGGAAGAAATTTACCCTACATAGGGTTATTATGTCTACTACTATGCAGATAACAAAAAATGGTGCAAGGACTATGAATCAAAAATTAATAAGAATGTGTTATTTAAAATACTGCTGTTCTTGGGACTATTACGTCTACTACTACTACTCAGATATAAGCAAAAAAAGATACAAGAATTATGAGTCAATAATTAATAAGAAGGAGTTATTTTTTTTTTAAAATTGCCCTACTTGGGACTATTATGTCTACTACTACTTAAACAAAAAAAAAAAAAGATGTAAGAACTATGAATCAAAGAGAATGACTTATCATATATACTCATGGATGATGTGACTTTTTGAAACCAGATTTTGAAGCTAATTAGAGTGCAGTAAATAGATATATTGTTTCATCAACAGCATAGCCAGAGCCAGCAGTAAATATGCTAATTTTATATCTCATGTATGATGTGTTGTGTAAAATTAGTTTCAAAATTAGGTCTTTAAAAGTCACCTGATACATGAGTTATACATGGTATTCAAAAAAATACCCTACTTGGGACTATTACTTCAACTACTATTCAGATATAAACAAAAAAAAAAAAAAGATGCAAAAACTATACATGTCTGAATTTATTACGTAAATCGTATAAACTCCAATAACTCAAAATTCCAAAAGCAATATTTTTCAAATTTAAACTAGTCAATTTCTACCCTTGGTAACATCTCTAACTAAATTTTTAGCCATTTTTAATGGTTGTATTTTGAACTATTTGGAATTTACGAAAATGAACTGACTGATATTATTATGCAGATTAAACTAATATTAGTTTAAGCCCTCAGAAATCTAATAACAACTATTTTTTTCTTTTTTCCATAATATATGTTGAAACGTGGATAATGGAAAGGATCTAACAAGTGCTGAAAAACAGAAAATAACAAAGTTATCGAGAGAAGGAATGTCTACATTGAAGATATCAAAGGAGCTTTGCAAAGACTTTTAAATGATAAAGAGGGTTGTTGAAAATATAACTAAGTTGAGAACTAGAAACAAAAGGAAAGGTTTTAAGACCTTGTCTCCTCAAGGGGGAATGTAAAATAAAGCAAAGTATAGTGAAACAACCACTTTTGACCAGCCCTCGGATCTTTAAACAGGCTGGAATTGGGGGTGTCAAAAAGGACAAAAGAGTAGAATATTGTGCAAATTAGGATCTGTCAAGAAATCCCCTAGGCAAATTCCTCTCAGTAAAGCAAATATTTTAAAATATCAAAACTGGGCGAAGAAATACATGAAAATAGACTTTTTCATGGACAGTTCTCAGGTGACACTTGATGAACCTGATGGACAGGCCAAAGGATGGATTTTATCTGATGCAGATGTACTTGTGGCTAAAAGAAGACAGCAAGGAGGTGGCAGTGTGATGATATGGGCTAGAATTGTTGACCAAACCATTATTGGACCATTCAAAGTCAAAGAAGGAGTTAAGCTGAACAATGCTAACTATTGCAATTTCATGGACAACACTTTCTTTGAATGGTACAAGCCTTGCAGTTTCAAATGTTCAAAAGCTGAAACAGTTTTACCCACAGGAATCATTGTAAAAGGATTAATTCATTTCTGAACTCCAGATGGTTGCTTACTTAAACTTTGAAAACAGTATGTTGTGCACATGTTGATACACAAACCCGATTAAAATCCTCAAATCTAATACAAAAAAGATATTGTAGAATATTGGTTAGCTTGCAAAAGGTCTGACACACAAGTAGACAGGTGTAGCCACCAAGTTAAGCTGACGAGTCATTTAATGGAGAGATATATGGGTAAATAGAGACCACTTATGCAAATATGTTGGGTAGGTTTATTCTAGCAAAATGGACCAACCTAACTGGTATATTAGCTACTCTCTTATAAATGAAGTAAAACCAGCTGGCCTGCTCTGCCAAGAGAACACCAGAAGGCAGCCAAGTTAGCAGGTAAGTCACTTGAGTATATATGAACAGATAATGATACATGTCCTCATTGGTCAAAGAGACAGGGTTTAGTGTGCCATCTCTGCAGAAAGAGAGCACATAATTGTCATGCGAGAACAGAACTTGTGTGAACCCTGAAATGTCTGGTTATGAAGAAAGAAAGTGTTTACCAACTTCCCCATGTGATAGTCGAGGCAAGGAACTGGCTATGCAAATGATTCCTTTTGCTAGCCAACCACTAAAGTTTTAAGCTCCATAAAAGCAGCACACTTTCTGGAAAGAGGCACAATGTGGCAGTAATTGTATTGCTCATGCTGTTATCATCGCTTAACTGCATCTCTGTCTTCAAGTAGTGTGCAACTCAGAGTGCAAATGAAAAAATATTGAGAGGTACAGGATCCTGGGGAACAGCTGCCCAAGACAGTAACCCCTCACTGCCCTAAAGAAAAGAATCAGTTGCAATACCAATGCAAGCTCAGCTGATGATTGCAGAGAATGGGCAATTTTTGGTACTGGCTTGGGTGTATGTGCTCAGGTGTTCCATATGATACTGACTTTGTGTTCCATCTTGTCAATGTGGAGAGCTGTGCAAGTATCAGAGCTTAACAGTATGCAGTGTTGACTGGACAACAGGATTCCTGTATTTTACCAAGAATTTTTGTTCATGCCGTTTCAAATTCGTTTGTCTTTGTTTGTGTTTCTGGTATCTTAGCTGCATTAATCCTGTATATGTGGTGCTCCTATGTGGAAGTCCTTTTCATGATCCACTCTTTGATTCTGGTGCTGCTGAGTTTTCTGACTGTCTTTGTTGGCAGATACCCAAACAATAAGCAGAAAATCCATTCATAAAATATAGGTGAAAATTTAATTTTACCATACCTGTACAGAGAAGAGTGGAAGATGGGGAGGAAAGGGAAGAGATATTATTGTTTGGAAGGTGAGTCCCCTTTCCATAAAAAAAAAAAAATCAGGTAAATGTCTTTCTGGAGTTTTCTCTCTTTTTGTTTTCTGTCTCTTGGCACCACAAGACTCTGCTTGAGATTCACTGGGACTCTGTCTTTCTAAAAATTAGTCAACTGAGATTTGTTTTTGTCCATTTTAAAATGTTTATTTAATAATAAGGTGTTTTATTTAATAATTTATAAAAAATACTAAACAATGAAATTCAAGAGAAGGCACAGTGATTTCAAGCAGATGTTCATATGGACTGAAAGCTACACCATAACTGATGTTCTCCCTGTAGTTTAAATTCAAGAGACTGTCTTAAAATTCCTTAGTAGATGTTAATTCTGAGTGACAAAATGTAGATGTATTTGTCATATTGTTTTGATGTTTGTAAACTAACGTACTCTTCTCTCACCATCTTTCATACACTCCATCTTGTTTTCTCAACTCCCGTCCTATGAACGCCATGATTCTGCATTAATTTTTTTTTGCCAGCTTAAAAAACAATATATAGCTTCCACTCGAGACTCTTCTTACATACAGATGCTAATGAGTTTTTTTTTAACTATACTCCCTCTAATATTCCTGGATTGTTGCTGACTTCATATTCATCACCTGAGATGTTTTGGGGTTCAGAAAATTTCTTCATGAACCAATTTGTTTGTGATGAGAAGTGTTCATTACTCATGGTTCCACTTTACTTAGTTTCCAGTGAGTCTAAGTATATACTGCCAAACCTAAAGATTGAACTCACAAATTTAAAACCCAAAATTTTAAGCCAATGATTTAATCCAATTCTGCTGTTTGTCAGGCTTCACTGAACTGACTGAGGTTTCTGTGACTGCTACTGTTGAAAACCTTGCTGACATTTCTTTTTCTTTACTAATAGCTTCCATATTTTTTTTATTATCTTCAGAAAGATAGTGGAGTGGTTGCCATCTCCATGGTTTTCAATTCATATTCATCCTTCTCTTATAGTGGTTGCTATGCAAGGCTAGTGAGACTAATCTACTTTATTAACATATAACTAACAGGAGAAGAGACACATTCAGTTTTCTCCCAAGAGCATTTATGCAAAAGTGAAATGGAACAGACTTGCTTGGAACTTGAACTCAGCTTGCTAAGTCCATTTTCCACATTAATATCCCCAACTCTGCCCTCACATCATTGAAAATAGCATGTAAATGATTATAGCTCTCCACAGACTCCTTATCTTTACTATCTGTGAATTGCCCTGAATTATCACAATGTGCATGGTCATGTCTCTCCACAGATTCCTTTTCTTTATTATCTGGGAAATGCCATCTCCCATCAGGATGTATACGATTGTGGCTCTCCACAGATTCCTTTTCTTTATTATGTGTGAAATGCCATGTCCCATCAGGATGTACACGATTGTGACTCTCCACAGATTCCTTTTCTTTATTATCTGTGAATTGCCATGTTCCATCAGAATGTAGACGATCATGGCTCTCCACAGATTCCTTTTCTTTATAATCTGTGAATTGTCATGTCCCGTCATGATGTAGACGATCATGGCTCTCCACAGATTCCTTTTCTTTACTATCTGTGAAGTGCCATGTCCCGTCATGATGTAGACGAT
The DNA here is from genome assembly GCA_963932145.1 of Acanthosepion lycidas. NCBI lineage: Eukaryota > Metazoa > Mollusca > Cephalopoda > Sepiida > Sepiidae > Acanthosepion > Acanthosepion lycidas. The sequence goes on from OZ010606.1 coordinate 29,844,753, forward strand.
CATGGCTCTCCACAGATTCCTTTTCTTTATTATCTGTGAATTGCTATGTCCCATCAGGATGTAGATGATCATGGCTCTCCACAGATTCCTTTTCTTTACTATCTGTGAAGTGCCATGTCCTATCAGGATGTACACGATTGTGGGTTTCCACAGATTCCTTTTCTTTATTATGTGTGAAATGCCATGTCCTGTCAGGATGTACACAATTGTGGCTCTCCACAGATTCCTTTTCTTTATTATCTGGGAAATGTCATGTCCTGTAAGGATGTACATGATTGTGGCTCTCCACAGATTCCTTTTCTTTATTATTTGTGAATTGCCATGACTTACTGAGAAAGATAATAGAATAATTTCCCATTGTTTTCTCTACTGGTTTGAATTCAAAGTTTTCCTTCTCTGAAATGGATTGCCACCCAAGGATTAGCTGGGTGAGAAGTAATGGATTCATACCTTTCCAAAGGGTATTTGTGTGAAAGTGAATGCAACAATATTAGCTAGAATTTCAACATGTCTTGCCAATTTCCATTTTTCCCACTACAACCACTATGCTACCTGCACATCCACAATTAAAAGCTGCTAAATAAATTTTTTTTCTACAACTAATTAGTTCATCGGATTTAATTTAAAGAAAAATAATTTTTTCCAATGTGAGAAGAAAGAAGAAAAATTACAGTTGAAAAAAGTTCTTTAAATTTTCAGTTTTCCACATGAACTTGTGTCATTAACCTGACTGAAATTCATTTAAATTTAGATAAAATCCCTTTAACTTCAAAGAGTGGGTGTCAGTAAATTCTTGGAACTGAATGAAGAAAATAAAATGAAACTGACACTAACTTCACCAGTGTCCAAAGATTGGAGACTTGCTTGATCCTAACATGAAAGACAGCAGCATCAATAGAAAGAATTCAAGAACAGAGAATTTCAGTGAAAGAAACAAGACTGGCATTGAAGACTTTGATGTCTTTCTCTGTCCAAAACCAAGGGAAATTCTGCCTTGGGATTCTGGAATATTCCGACAGAGACAACTTTGACATTTCACGTAAACATGAACAGACCGGAAGCAAAGAAATTTCTTCTTGAGTAAGATAATCTTATGCAGAAAGTAAATAAAGCAGATGAGATGTAGTTTTAAAAAAAAAAAAAAAAAAAGAACAAATCTACAGAAAATTGCTTCTGTTCAAAAGTAACCCAAATGGTCATTTATCCTTCAATATTTATATAGAGGTTTATATATATATATATATATATATATAACCTAACCTCAAATTATTTATATGGGTGTGTTTGTACAAACTAAAATGCATACACCTGTATGTATGTGCATTTATGTATGTGACCGTGTCATCTCAACAAACCCAGAAGAAAATTCCCCACTCCACCACATGCAAATAACCAAACACAAATAAACAGAAATGGATCAACTTTTTAAAAAAAATGAACCAGTTTGTCTGATGATTGCAAAGCATGAAACCCAGGCTTACAAACTAATATCCATACAACTGAATATACATATATATATATATATATATATATATATATATATATATATAAAAGTGAACATAGATGTCAATACTTATAGGCGACAGTCTGTTTCATGCTGGATGCAATCGTCAAGCCAGACGATTGCATCCAGCATGAAACAGACTTCTGCCTAAGTGTTGACATCTATGTTCACTTTTATATTTACACATGCTCTATCTCTGATATTGAGCACTTTATTCCATAAATATAGCGCATCTTAAGACTATATTTCTTCATATATATATATATATATAAAACAGGGGGCACTAAGGTCAATACCGAATGGTAACAGTCTGTTTTATGTTTGAATGCAATCTTAAGGCCAAAATGTTTGCATGCCAGTGTGTGTGTGTGTGTGTGTGCATGTATATGAGTTGGGATCAAATATAGGTTGGAATAAGACAGCATGATAATAGAAAGAACAAATTGAAAACATCCATCAATCTAACAGAAAAGAAAGAAATTCTGGTATTTTTGTTCCAGTGTTGTTTGATCTTCATTGGTTAATTATGTTTCATGTGCATTTGACTTGTTGAACCAATGGTAGTATAATTTGTAGCATTCCGAATTCAAGGAGAGCATTATTTTTTCTTCATATCACATTCTCTGACAAATCTATAAAAGTAAGACATGTTAGATTGATAAACATTTCCTATTTGTTCTTTATCATCCGTGCATACATATATATATATATATATATGTAAGATACATAAAGAGCATTGCTCTCTTGAAACATTTCTGGTTATTAAAGAATGTTAGCATTATTATGTGGGATATTGTAGCAAAAGCTCAAACTTACATTGGGAAAGATGATAGATGCAATTTACACCTTGCTGAAAAATTAGTTATCTTAAAACGCTTAAATAACCTAGCTTATTAAACAAGAGAAATGAATTGATGGTTACATGCAGACCTAAAAATAAATATCTGTTGAAATATGTTGATCCAGATTAATTTTTAATGTAAATTATGACATTCCTCTTTTAGCTTTTTTTATGAATTTAAAATTTTTTTGGCTTTTTTGTAATTAGTATTCTCCCTTTATGTTTAATATGAAATTAATATTCACAACTTCAAATAAAAATTAATTTTTATATATATATATATATATATATATATATATATATATTAGGTTGGTGTAAAAATAATGACGGTTTTTGACGTTAAAAAATATGTCAAAAACCGTCATTATTTTTGCACCAATATATATATATATATATATATATATATATATATATATATATATATATATATAATAAAAAGGCTTAAACACTAATATTCCATGGTCATAATTTATTCCATTGGAATCGTAAATACGATCCAATTCATCAGACCTACAAATTCAAAAAGAAAACAGAAAAAAACAACTCCGGAAATAAAAATAGAATTTAGAGAGAGTGTAAGTATGAGAGTGTGGGATGAATGTTAGAGCTAAAGAGAGGGGTAACAGACGAGAGAAGGTGGGAGATTAAAACTTAAAAGAGAGGAGTTTTATAGAGGTGAGTGGAAGGGGGAAATATGAATGTTGTCGGATGTCTAATACATTACAGATACATTTCATGGTGACATACACACACCATAGACGTTCTAATGTTAAAGATCAGAATATTATCTATATATATATATATATATATATATATATATATATTAATTAACATTTATTAGTTCGAATAAATTCTGTTTTCGTCTAACCCCAAGATTAAAGCATTAATACGACACCAGAAGTGTTGAAACAAAATGGTTACTTTTGTCGTGATTTTATAACATATTTATGTTATAATTTTTGAATAAATAATTATATATATATATATATATATATATATATATATATATGCAAAAATATATAGAAAATAGTAAAGAACTGGTTAGGCAAATAATCCAAAGTTCTTTAGTATTTTTGTTATTATTTTTAAAAAATAGTGCTCGTTACAAAAGTAGAGCATAAATATAATTATTTATTTAAAAATATGCTGAAACATAAGAACTCTTATGTAGCGTGTTGGAATCATATTTTTAAATAAATAATTATATATATATATATATATATATATATATATATATTAACGAGAAAAGAGAGGCCACATACGTTTTTGGTTATAATGTGTATTTTTTTTTATATATTATACTTTATTTTCCATAAAAATTCACATTATGACCAAAATGTATGTGGCTTTGCTTTTCTTTTTAAAATATACACTTTTCTCTTGTTGTAACAACTATAATCTCTCCCTTTATATATATATATATATATATATATATATATATATATATATATATATATATATATATACCAAAATACAAAGTTAGCATAGATGGAATAAATTTCCAGTAACCAAAAACACTATTTTAAAAATAATAACGTAAGTATGTTATAACATCACTACAAAAATAGCCATTTTGTTTCAACAGTTCTGGTGTCTTGTTAAGTGATGTTGTTGCAAGTAAAACTACTATGACACTAATATTTTTTTTTTTACAGTGAAGTTCACACTATAGAAGGCCTGGGGGTTACTCATGGCAGAGGGTTACAGAGTAAGGAGCACAGTTTATGTGGATAGGTAGGGGAGATAACGGTTAAACCCAGAATTGAACAGGTTAGGATTGTAGTGATCGGGGAAAACATCTTAGGAGTTGGTTTCCCAGAGCAGTGGTTCATGGGAAGAATCAGCTTGAGTGGAATTTACTTCTCACCGATGGAATATGAAAGAAATGAGGGTGGTTCACTATAATATGTGTGGCATGGTGGGTCCTAGCCATGAAGGCTTGAACTGGTGGAACAAAGAAATGTAGTTTATCTGTGCACTTTCCATGGAAATAGCAACAGAGCAGTGAGAAGTTTGCTACATCTCACCTGTTACAGAGAGGTTGCAGGGTGAAAAATAACACTAGTTAACACGATTTTTGGTGCCAAGAAACAAAACACAATTTTTAACTTATTTGGTGCTACTGATTCCAAAAATGACCTTAGTTTTTTTATGGTTAGCTACCATTTTTGCTCTATTGAACTTGCTCATTTTTAGAAAAAAGATCAATTTACAATCTTGGCTAATCACAAAATTTAGTTAATAAAGGTCGTAGAAACCCACCAATTTTAAGGTAGACCAAACAATTTATGTCAGCCACCTGAAATGAACTATTTTTATAAGAAAAAAAGTTTTTGAATCAAAAATTTTAAAATAGAAGTACCGATTTTTTTCAAATTAATCACCAAAATTCAAATTAACTGATAAACTTTATCAGTAATACAATTTAGTAAACCTGATAATTAAGGTGACATAAAAAAAATGAAACCCTAAAATCTTCTGTTTGATATTGATATTCATCACTTTTATCCCTTCACTACAGAAGGAAACAAAACACATTGAGAAGATTTTGTTTTCACAGTTGTAAAGAAACTCCAACCAAAGACACCCCAATTGAATACACCTCTTCCATTGTAAATGTTACTGCTGGAGTATCAAAAGGGACTTAAATAACACTGAACATGACAGACAATCAAGAAAGAGAAAATTTTTAACATAATTCTTATATTCATGAAAATTTTATTTCTGCTGTTAGTTTATTAAAGAGTTAGGGTTTGATTGTTATTATAAAAATATTTCTCAATAACCAGACCAATGTTTGTTGGTTTAAATATCAATTGAGAGGTTTCTACGATTGTATTATGAAAAATATTGCCATTGATCAATATCTTATATACAAAAAATAAATGAAAAAAAAAACGCTTTTTTTCCAAAATTGTGGCTTTTCTATACAGAAAAAAATGTAGCTAACCAAGAAAAAGTAAGGTCAGCATTTTCAAATTAGCTAAGAAAGATGTTTGGTGTCTTGTTAATTTTTTTTTTTTTTCTGTTGACCAGTGTAATTTGTCACTCACAAGGATACATAGGTGTTTTGGGACTCTATCAAAACTGGAAAGTGAAGGGTGTCCAGCAACCCAAATATGACAACAGTACTCCATTTTAGGCCTGTGCTCGCTCTGGTAAAATTAGAGGATAGCAGGAGGAATTAAGTACTTACTGGAGTGGTACAGAGAACTGACCATTTTTCCTGCATCTTTAGCGATGGATCATATGTACGAGTTTCACAAGAGGTCTGGGATGAGTTTAAGATGCAGTAGTCACTCAAAGCATGGGACCTCCCTGGTTCTTTAAAAGTGAAATCATGTGCTAGGCTAACAAAAATTCAAATGAATTCTGATATGTGACAGGACAGCAGAGGCACTTCAAAATTCTCATTGACAGTCAAGAACTCAACTTGAAGACTAAACAAATTCAGGCATATTGAAAGTTCAATAAACACCAAACTTTATTATTCAAAGGCTCATTTGAATTGCAAATTTCATATCACTGACAAGTTGGGACAGTTACTTAAAAGGAGAGAATTAATGGGGTTTCTCTACATCCCCATGGGCAATGAATCCGGTTTAAATTCTAATAATTAAATGTTAGCAGCAGGTAAAAGCTTTGACTTATGTTAAGACCAAAATAATTTAAAGGAAATATTTATTCAAAAATTATAACATAAATATGTTAAAAAATCACTACAAAAATAGCCATTTTGTTTCAACACTTCTGGTACCTTATCAAGTGAACTTGATAAGATACCAGAAGTGTTGAAACAAAATGGCTATTTTTGTAGTGATTTTATAATATATTTATGTTATAATTTTCGAATAAATAATTATATTTGCTCTACTCTGTATTGAGCACTCTTTTAAGAATAGTATCTTTTGGTTATTTTTGGTTACATATACACCAATCCTATACTTGTGTGTGTATATATATATATATATATATATATATATATATATATATATATATGTGTGTGTGTGTGTGTGTATATATATATATATATATATATATATATATTAGCCACAGAGGAAGCATTTGGTTAGCATGGTCAAATTACTATTTTTGAACAAATTTCCCAGGATTTTCCTTGAACACTCATATCTGCTTGTTGTGTATCTTAATGTAAACAAATGATATCCTATATTATAAAATGGACTAAGTCTGACAATTATTTTAATATATTTTATGTTTATACATTATTTTTATAGATACAAATATTTAAGTAAATGCACTTTTTATAATAAATAGTATTAACAACATTTGCTGACCTTAATGTCCAAGAAATTTAATAGAAAATGTGTCCTCTGACAGGAATCAAACCAGTATCCTACGTACAGCCTGACATGCTATACCATTTAGCTACAGAGTAAGTGTCTGGTTAGCAAGGTCAAATTACTGCTTTTAAAGTAGAAATTTCCCTTGATTTCTCTCAAATGCTCATGTCTGCTAGAAGCATATCTTAATGTAAACAAATGACTATATATTATGAAATGGACTAAGTCTGACAATTATTTTAATATATATATTATTTTATACATTATTTTTATAGATATAAATATTTAAGTAACTGCTCTATTTATAATAAAGAGTATTAACATTAGGATCAGGCATAATCCCGACTGGGAAGAGCATTAGACTAGGGACGCCACATAGGGCTTTGTGAACCTTGCTATCTTATCTACGTTTATATATGTTACAAAGTAAAGTAAGCATAACTGGCTATTAAAGGATGAAACATTTTCACCAATTTTGAAATCATTCTGGGGTCTTTTTTTTTTTTTGTCCAAATCTGAGAATTTGTTTTGCTTGTGCTAAGTCTCAGAAAAACACCATATAAAATTTGCTATTTTTTTTTTATCCATAATGTTGATTGTATTAAAATTATTCAACTTTTTAACAAGAAAAATCTCCAATTGATGTTAAAAATTGCCGCAAAACATTGTTGATTTATTTAAGATGGAACGATCTATTATGACATGTCTCTAATTTTTATTTAGAGACATTGTATTTTTAAAAGTTTTTCTAGTTGAATTGTTCACCTTTATTGCATATGGTGATTTTCTAAGCATAGCTCAGATGTGGCACCAAGCCGAAATTGTAGGGCAACAAGTGAGGATAAAAGTCACTACTTTATAGAAATTGATCTTGTGAGACAAGCTTGTTAACCATTACAGCATGTTAAAATGCCCAAGCTATATTGGATATGATTTATTATTGTACATAATTAGGTTACAATAAAATTTGTATTTTATATGAATGTTACCTTATGATAATTGAGACATAGTAGCATTGGTTGGAGGGGTTCCATAGCATAGATTGAGGTAGAGGACGAGACCCTTGCACTGGCCTTGATGTTCATAGTTATTTCATCTTGTTTATTATTTCTGCTTTGATCGGTATTTACTTTCTTTAAAATTTTATCTATTCATCAACTACATATTCTGTGAAACATTGTTAAATAATTTTTGTTTTGTGTTACTAAGTTCTTTATAAAATACTGTGTTATATAAGAAAATGAAGTAGGGTCTGTTGATCAAATTCTTTTACGATATCTATCTTATACCAATATGGACACTGTTATGATTAAGGTGACAAGTATCTAGAATTGTTTTGCATCACAGTTTGAAGTATAAGCATGATTATTAAAATCTATCCAGACATCAAGGAAGGAGATTTCATTCTTGATATTTAGTTCATAAAGCAGAGGATACATAGTGCTGTTCGATAAAACTGACTCACCTGATTTTTTTTACTAAATGTTCTCTTCTCCAATGAAATGAAAGTTGAGCTAAATGCAAAGGATAAGTGATCTAAAATCCAAAGAAGCTGTGAAAGCTCTTTGAATTTAGCAGTAACTACTGTCAAGCATCCGTTCAGTATAATGTTCTGAGGATGCTTTTCTTTTCATGGAACTGGTTTCTTAAAACCTATTGAAAAGACACTCAGGAGTGAGCAGTACAAGAGGATTTTAGAGTCTTGTCTGCTCCCTTCTGCTGAAAGGGTGCAAATCGACCCTACAAAGCTTATTTTTATGCAGGATAATGCTCCCTGTCACAAATCAAAATTGATGAAGGAATACTTTGATGAGAAGCAGGTGAGTGTTATGACATGGCCGCCCCAATCTCCTGACCTCAACCCCATAGAAAACTTATGGAGCATTATAAAGTACAGGTTCTCGAGAAAGCAGTTGAGCAACAAAGAGAATTTGATTGTGAATTTCATATCCGAACGGAATTCAATACTTGGAGATGAGATTTGCGAGAACCTAATCAAGTCAATGTCAAAAAGGTTTGAAAAGGTTATTCAAAATAAAGAAGGACCCATAGATTATTAAATATTTTGAACTATATTACCTATTATATATAAATTATAACTCTATTATTCTTTATTTAAAGCTGTTCGGTTATGTTTCTATTGATTACTAGTTGCAGGAAATAAGTGAGTCACTTTTTTTGCACAGAGTTTTTCCCTAAATCTCATTTATATCCAAAATTATAATTATCAATAGAATACCTTAGGGTGAGTAAACTTTTTTACTAGATGGTCAGGAGGAGGTCTTTATATTAGTAAGATTAAAAATTAGTTTGACCCCAAAAACAATATGT
>OZ010606.1:29866232-30038732 GCA_963932145.1 Acanthosepion lycidas
TACCGTAAAGTCACAATGGCTCTGTTTGTATGATTCTATTCAATTAGTTATTTATGAAAAGTCTCCTAGTTATACACACATTCTCTTTCTTCAATATGCCATGACCTTTCAGGATGTGGGCGATAATGTGTCTCTACAACTTCCTCAACTACGTAGCTTTCTACTACTGTAAAGTCACAATGGCTTTGTTTGTATGATTCTATTCAATTAGTTATTTATGAAAAGTCTCCTAGTTATACACACATTCTCTTTCTTCAATATGCCATGACCTTTCAGGATGTGGGCGATAATGTGTCTCTACAACTTCCTCAACTACGTAGCTTTCTACTACCGTAAAGTCACAATGGCTCTGTTTGTATGATTCTATTCAATTAGTTATTTATGAAAAGTCTCCTAGTTATACACACATTCTCTTTCTTCAATATGCCATGACCTTTCAGGATGTGGGCGATAATGTGTCTCTACAACTTCCTCAACTACGTAGCTTTCTACTACTGTAAAGTCACAATGGCTTTGTTTGTATGATTCTATTCAATTAGTTATTTATGAAAAGTCTCCTAGTTATACACACATTCTCTTTCTTCAATATGCCATGACCTTTCAGGATGTGGGCGATAATGTGTCTCTACAACTTCCTCAACTACGTAGCTTTCTACTACTGTAAAGTCACAATGGCTTTGTTTGTATGATTCTATTCAATTAGTTATTTATGAAAAGTCTCCTAGTTATACACACATTCTCTTTCTTCAATATGCCATGACCTTTCAGGATGTGGGCGATAATGTGTCTCTACAACTTCCTCAACTACGTAGCTTTCTACTACTGTAAAGTCACAATGGCTTTGTTTGTATGATTCTATTCAATTAGTTATTTATGAAAAGTCTCCTAGTTATACACACATTCTCTTTCTTCAATATGCCATGACCTTTCAGGATGTGGGCGATAATGTGTCTCTACAACTTCCTCAACTACGTAGCTTTCTACTACTGTAAAGTCACAATGGCTTTGTTTGTATGATTCTATTCAATTAGTTATTTATGAAAAGTCTCCTAGTTATACACACATTCTCTTTCTTCAATATGCCATGACCTTTCAGGATGTGGGCGATAATGTGTCTCTACAACTTCCTCAACTACGTAGCTTTCTACTACTGTAAAGTCACAATGGCTTTGTTTGTATGATTCTATTCAATTAGTTATTTATGAAAAGTCTCCTAGTTATACACACATTCTCTTTCTTCAATATGCCATGACCTTTCAGGATGTGGGCGATCATGTGTCTCTACAACTTCCTCAACTACGTAGCTTTCTACTACCGTAAAGTCACAATGGCTCTGTTTGTATGATTCTATTCAATTAGTTATTTATGAGAAGTCTCCTAGGTATACACCAATTCTTTTATCTTCTTCCATATGCCATGTTTCTTTTATGAACCTTTGTAACTCTTATTAAAATTTGTTTTGCTATCTTCCCTAATTCTTGTTCTGCCAACCATCAACGGAAGCTCCTCATGTAGGTTACTATCAGCAATGTTACAGACAAAATTACCAGGTAAAAATTGTCCTCTATTTATTTGCAAGATCAACATTCAACAAAATTATACAAAATTAAGCAACATTTCCTCGTGGCATTTGAAGATTTTGTGAAGATCAAAATTGGTGGTTGAAAACAAGTGAGATTCTTCAAGCAGTTCTGCAAAACTTTCAAGTAATACTTATGGAGTGTGAAATAATATGAAAAATCAAAATCTTGAAAACATAAAAATCAGCTCCTTCTGAGATATATCAATGCACTGGTCATGGTTCCAAAGAAGAGGAAAAGAAAAAAATCACAGAGATATGAAGAATTAAAATAATTCAAAGAACAATTTTGTTGCAAGAAAGACAAATACTCAGTAGTGTTTAAGATATAGGAATTGCTACCAGATGAATCAAAAATGAAAAATCCAGCACTGAAGAAATTGTAGATTAAATAAGTCTATTGCTCTCCTTACAGTCACTTGTATAAATCACAATATCGCTGGTTCAATTCACCGTCCTCGCTTTCTTCACACGTCACTACGTATAGCCAACATTTCTGTCCCTGTTTCATGGCTCCAGCACTCTTTTATCAGGCCGACACCGCAGTTCCCCAGCCAATCAGCGTTCTTCACTGTTATTCTCGGTTACACAGCCAAATTGTCTCATTCAGTTCGACCAATCAGCACACGACTTGCTATTGGTGGAAGCATTCCAAACTGTACAAAAAACCCTCATCCTTGCACATACTGCTAGAATGGCTGGACGGGAGAGTAATGCCATTTTCATGAATTAAACTTGCTGATGTCACGTGCTGCACGTTAAGGTAAAACCCTTATTTTCCTATACACCAGATGCAAGCCACTCTGGCTCGCTTGCTTCTACGGGGCTGTTCACCACAGAAATATAAAAACAAGTACAATGATATGGATGATGGAATGAATTGTGATTCGAGCGATGATGGTAATGATGATGATGGTAGTGATTGTGATGGTATGGACGATGGTAGAGATGATGATAGGGATTGGCATGCTCTATGAACTATGCAAATTAATTATATATAAACACACATACAAATTGTATACATGCAAACCAGAGGCTATCTTAGGAAAAAGAAATGAATTCAAAAATCTTTGAGTCCATCAGTTATGTGCCATGTGTGATAAACACTTAGACGATCATGTATCTTTCGATACATAAATGACGAGGGAGATTTTTTTCCCCGCAGTAGTTTGCCATTTCTTTCGCTGGTAGACCAGTTTCCATCCAAGGCTATAGAACCCAGTCTGTCCTGCTATTTTAACAATTCTCCTTCTAGTGCCTTTAAAATTACTCATTAATTTGAAGAGATGTACATTACTGCAATATTTTATTGTGTCAAGATTTAAAAAAACAAAAGTAACCTTATGATTTCAGCAAAAACATTTTAAAGAAACAAAACTAAAAACATGGCATTTTTTTTTAGTTTTATTTTTTATCTAATTTTTTTTTTCCAGTTTAATTTTTTTATCTAATTTTCTTTTTTTTGTTTCCAGTTTAATTTTTTTATCTAATCCTTTGGCATCACAAACGTTCCAGCCATTTCTTTAAGAGTTTTCCTTTTTAAAAAAATAAATTTTTACCCGAGAATAATGAAATTTAAAGTGAAAATTATTAGAATTTAATCAATTCAAATTTCATTCAGTTATGTGCCATGCGTGATACACACTTAGGTGACCATGTATCTTTCAATGTATAACTGATGGGGCAGATTTTTTTCCCACAAATTTATAATGCATTTTTATAGTAAAATAATTGTCAATGAATTAATAAGATCAAAACTGATTATTGACAGTCTCTTTCCTTCAAGCCATTTTCAGTAAGGTTTGTCATATATGTTATAAATATTCTTAAATAAAATCTGCAGTCATATCTTCAGGCAAAGAATCAATCAGTATTTTTTTCCTTTGCCATATTTTGTCCTGTGTTTATTCTTACGACTCATGACAGCAAAACTAACATCTTGTGTTTCCGATTTAATGCTGATTTGCTGAAATGATCCTGGTGAACCCTGAAATAATAGTTTTCAACTTATCACCAAAGCAGGTGATGCATTCTCAGATATGATCAACATGATCCTTTTACCTGGAGTGGTTTCGAACTATCAGAGAGATGCCACTTGAATGACCGTGTCTATTCTGGAGAACATTCAACAGAGAATTTTTCCCCAAAACAAATATTTGTGTGCATTCTTGATTCACTGGATCAAGCCTTTTCTCAGCTCAAATTACAGATTTGAGAAAGAAAGATATCAAAAGATAAAAGTGATTTTCTGCTAGTATGATATGTTTTTTTGTTTTGTTTAATTAGTATAACCCCAAGTAAGAGAGTAAAGCCACTAAGACACAAGGGGGTTACTGGTACTTTTTTGTGGTAATGAATATTTCTTTGAGTTGTGTGAATATTCCTTTGAATACAGTGTATATTGTTGACAACTGAGGTGTTGTCATGGTAACGAGAGAATTCTGGTCAAGTGTTTACAGATCCAACCACTTGTCATCAATGGGGATTGCACATCCAGCTACTGACTGGGTTTTCGCTGTGTGTGTTTTTTATTGTCCCTGAAATAGGTGTATATATAGTTATCCTGATCATATGGCTGGCTCCAAATGAAAGCTTTTCAGTTTACATGGGATGGCACCCAGCAACCAAATCATTTGGAGTTCAAACATACAGACATAGTTGAAAGAATAGCACGTCTGTATTGTCTAATGAAATTTCAGAAACCACTTATTTAATTTTGGATCCTATTTTTTTACTGATTTGTACAAAAGGTTTTGTTTTAGTGATTCTGGTCCTGTTTATGTGTAGACATTTCTTACTTATTTCTGCTTCACCCATTGGTTGTAAAATATAGGATTTTATTTCCTATAACCTATTTTCTAACCTGCTATCTCTTTCTCTCTGACGCAACATCACAAACCTATCACTACTTTATTGCTATTTTCATGGCAAACGTTCAAATGTGCTCCATTTGTTAGTTCCACATATTTATTGGATAGCTAAATGTATTGATTCCTCTTCGTATATTTGTTTATTTTAAACCAGGTTTAATTCATTGCAAGTTGAGCATTTCAGTCTTTTCCATCAGATATACCACAGTTTGTTTTTTTTTTAGCCAAGTAGTCCAGTTCTTTTCAAAAATAAGATAAAAAAAGCAGTTATTTAAATCCCAAGTCAATAATAACATTTGTCTGAGACAAGACTAAATGAAAGACATGCAAACACCATCCCTTGCTCTATATTCGAAAGATATATTTTAGAAATAATATAAAGCTCCAGGCTCTCACCTTAAATCTCTTTCTGATTATCTGTTTCCCAATGAAATCAATAAGTTTGATCCATTCTTGGTAATGTATTATCTTTCAGAAGCTATATTTGATTTTTACTCCAGTCAAAACAGAACCTATTTTTTAAAACATTCAAGTACTATTATTAATATCCACTTTGCCATTGTTTTCATTTTCAACTAGTTTGGTTTGTTTTTTTGACATATTAACCTCAAAGGGTTCTTTTAATGCTGGCAAGATTTTTATTGATGGTAATATTTCTTTTTTTCAAAAATGTATTGCTGGTAACATTTTTTTCAAAAATGTATTGCTCGTAATATTTTTTTTTTTCAAAAATATATTGCTGGTTATATTTTTTTACAAAGTATTTCTGGTATTAAAACCTATTTTTACACATTTGTGGTGTTTTAACCCCAGTTTAAGGGTTAACTATTTGCCCATAGTTGGGACCCTAACAGGTGCTACCACCCCAGATCAGGGTGTACCTGGAAACATAAGCAACTAAGAGGTGGTTCCACATTCCTCAAAACCTCCTTGCTGCTGGATGCAGTTTATCGCCTTGCCCATGACACAGATGTAGTTTATTTTCATATCCACAACACATTTTCAACTGGGAATCTTCCATTATGGGCGCTCTCCATCAAGTCATACAGTCTCAGAGACTGATTGATTGATTCATTTTTTACTGCTTATCAACCTTTTGCAGGTTATTTAAAGACAAGGCATATTTTGGATTGTAAGAATAATTCCTTTATTTATTTATTTTTTTTGTGTGAATATTTCATAAAGAATTTTTTGAAAGACAGCAATGATTTTTCTAGATAAAAGTCTGATTATTTAACCTAAAGATTGGGAGAGAAGGGATGGATTCATACCTTTCCCAAGGATATTTGTGTATAAGCGGACGTAATGACTTCAAATGGATTTAAAACTTGGGTCTCTGATTTTCCAACCGAAGCCGATATGCACACATCAGTAAGATAAAGTATATCTTTTGCAAAATTATTTGCAGTGTCAAAATCAATGCAATGTGATACTCGGTGTCATTCTGATTTTCTCAATGTAGGACTCTTAAGTTGTTAGTGCAGTGTGTAAACTGCTCTCTCAAGTATTTTGTAACATTATTTATTATTTCTCAGTTGCGTCTCTGCCTTTGGGCAGAGTGCACTCAGTTGCAGCTCTGTCAAAGCACAGAATCACAACTGAGGAAAATTCTATTGAGAGGTGCCCAGACCTGGGGAACAGTTACCTGAGGCCACACTCTCTCATCGCACCAGAGAGAAAAATCGATGCTCATACCAAGGCCAGCACAACCAATGGTTGGGGGAGCTGTGGGCAATTTTTGTTCCTAGCCTGGGTGTATTTGCTTCGATCCACACCTTAAAAACTGACCTTTTGTCTCAAATTGTTCTAGTGGGGAGACAGAGTAAATACCTAGTGTAAACACCAACACCCCAATAACTAAAGTAATAGTGGTTTGAACAACTCACATTCTAGAAATTTCAATTCAGTGATCAGTATATTTCTTTATTATTTTATCTATTATTATTTTTATAATCAGGCTTGACACCCACAGCCCATAGTCAAGGGATTCAGGGATAGTATTCACTAGCTCTGATCCTGATGTTAAGTGATATTAACATGTACATTGTTTATATTTTCATTACATTGAAAATACTCTTATGTAGATCAGTAGTTCCCCACAGCCTGGAAACCATTCAAGATAAAAAAAAATACTCTTATGTAGATCAGTAGTTCCCCACAGCCTGGAAACCATTCAAGATAAAAAAAAATACTCTTATGTAGATCAGTAGTTCCCCACAGCCTGGAAACCATTCAAGATGAAAAGTTGTTAAGAGACAATTTGTACAGATAGGATGAGAACATGATGTTTAACCCTAGCTTTGAACAGTTAAGTTTTAATAATCGCAGAAACATCCTCTTGGGAGCTGGTTCCACAGATCAGTGGTTCATGGAAAGAAGCTGTTCAACTTACTTCTCACTGAGAGAATGTAGTTTGTCTGAGCACTTTCTGTGGAAGTTGTGATAGAGCAGAGAGAGGCTTACCACATGCTGCCTGTGAGAGAGAGGTTGGAAAGTAATTTGTCACCCTCACAAGCTCAGAAATGCTTTTGGACTATCAAGGCTGGAAAGTGAGGTCTGGACAGCTCTCACCTAAATATGACAACAGTACTCCATGTTGGGCCTAACATGGCTCTTGTAAAGGTAGAGGATAGCATGAAGAGTCAGATACTTATTGAAGAAATACAGTGAGCCAATCATTTTGCTTGCATCTTTAGCAATGGATCATATGTATGAGTTCCATTTGAGGTGAGGCACGAGTTTGAGGTCTAATAGTCTTTCAAGGCATGGTCTAGTTAATGTTCTTATCTATACATATTTTGGTTCTACTTAGGGCCCCAGTTATTATATATATATATATATATATATATATATATATATATATATATATATATATATATATACATATACATACAACTGTACATTGAAGTCAACACTCAGAGCTGACAATCTGTTTCATGCTAAATGCAATCAGCAGGCCATGTGTTTTTGCTCGACTATATATATATATACAGCTCAGTGATGCATTGTGGGTAGTCTATTCTATTTTTCTCACAGTTATTTTGGTGGATGGTAACAGTTATGTTTTTAATATTAATCTATGGGATATCGAGTGGAAATAACTGTGGGTCTAAATGCAGTTTTTTGGCTATTCATAGTGTTGTTAGTTAACTTTTTTTATTTATTATTTACTATTTTATCGTTGGTTGTTATTACAATTTTTTCTTGTCTTTATCATGGTTTGTTAATTTGTTTATTATTTACTTATTTTTTTTACTTATTTATTTGTTTGGATTAATTTATTTTACTTGTTTTTGTTTATTTCATTATATTTATTTATTTTCATTTATTCGCGTTTATTTTCAGTTTTCAATTTTTAAGTAACATGGTAAAAATTTGTTATCATGTCTGCATTCTGAGATGAGTTCTGATCATTTATTTAGTAGTTTGTTTTGATATGAGAAGATAATTATAACTATATTTTTAGTATGATTTGTTTTTAATCTCCCAGATATGTTTAGAAAGCATTGTGCTGTTTGTATGTGTGTGTATATATATATATATAGCGAGAGAAAGATAAGTGTGAATATAAACTAAATAACGAGATATTAGCAAATGTATATGCGTGTGATATTGTGCATACACAGATAAGCAAATAAATATTTATTTAATTTAATTTATAGTGAAAACAAAACAGTGCTAAGTGTAGTTGAAGAGCTAAGAAGTATATATCAATAAATAAACATATACCTACATTTGTAGTACAACTTAGTTTCATAGTTTCCCGTGTTGTGAGGCACATATGTCAAATGGGCTGCTTAACCAGCCCATTTGACATACATGTCTGATGCTTCAAGAAATCATGAAACTAAGTTGAACTATAAACATAGTTATAGGCTTATTTATATATATGATGCCATATTTTTTTAGTTTTAAGATCTTTATATACTTATATACTTATTTTGTCATATTTTTATATATATATATATATATTTATTTGAAGGCACTGTCATATTTTTGAGAATGTATTTTTTTCTTTGTAGTCTTTAATCATTATAACTGGTCTATAAGCTTTTATATGTCTGTATATGAATAGTAAAATGAATAGTATGGTATGAATAGTAAAATCCCAAAGATTAATGACTTCATGGTCTATAACTAGTTCCCAGTGATGTTTATATGACTTTGCCATATATGGTGCACTGGAATACCAACACATCTTCAGGCAAATATACCACACAATCTTATCTTGTCAATCTACAGTATCCAGATTGAACAACCATTTTCAACACAGTGTTCACATAATCTACATATTGGATCTGCACCATTCTTTATTATGCTTAAATGAAGTTCAAAGTTTACTAATGTTTCTTCTTTAGAAAAAAAATTATACAAATCTTTCCTGTTTCTAAAGCACATTTAGACAATATGATCTTCAAAATTAACAATGGTTTAAAATGACGAAAACATTACTGTTAATGAAAGTTTACAAAATTCAAGAAAAATTGTATTTAATCCTTGTTATGCATGCCATTATGGATAAGAGAATGTGTGAGTGAACAAGTGAGAATGAAACATTTTTACATCTGTAGATTATTAATTATCCCTGAAGAATGTTATTTACTTCTCAAGAATTATATCTTCATCTGCAGAATGAAATTTATATAGCAAAAACATTATTCAGAGAGGGACATTTTTATATCTGTAGAACACAACCTGCATTTGTTGAATCTTATTTACCTTAATGAAATGATTATGTCTATATATTTACATATCCAGAATGATATTTACTCTGTAAGGATACACTGACATCTGTATTTATGTCAAAAAAAATATAAACAACAGATGAAGAATTATATTTAACTAAGATAATTAATATCTGTAAAATCGTATTTACCCAAGAAAAATATCATTAGCATATCTAGAGTGATATTTAATCTCAGGAAAAATGTCATTGACATCTCTAGAATTATATTTACCCCAGAAGAATAACATAAACATATGTCAAATGATATTTACCTAAATAGAATGTAATTAATATCTGTAGTTATCATATTTATACAGAAATGATGTCATTAACTTTTGTTGAATGACAGTTAACCACAGAAAAATATTAATTGACATCTCTAGATTATATTTACCCTAGAAGAATATCATTAGTATATGTCAAATGATATTTATCGAAGAAGAATATAATTAACTTTTGTAGATATAATATTTACACAGGAAGGATATCATTAACATCTGTAGAATGATATTATTTTTTTTTTTTTTTTTTAAGCATTTCACCCCAAGCATGGCGGGAAGCCACTAGGACGCAAGGGGTTACTGAAAATTTAGAGCAAGGTCAGATAGGAGTGATAGAAGAAAAGATGAGGGTAGTGGATAGATCAAGGCAACTGGAGATGTCGATTGACATTACACTTGAATAGCTGGAGATTATAGCTCACAGGGAAACAGTAATAGGGAAGGGAGTTCCACAGGCGAGAGGTGCGAGACATGAAGCTATTAGAGTAGGAGAGGCGGCTACATTTAGGAGTTTCGACAGTGAAGGGGTTAGAGCGGGATGCCAGCCTTGTATGGTGCTTGAACTCATGACGTCTGGGAACCAGTGAATACAGCTCCTCAGAGCAATTTCCATGGAAGTATTTGTAGAACAGACAGAGGGAGGCGACGGCACATCTGTGAGAAAGTGACTGTAGACAAGACGCCAGGGCAGGGCCAATTACATTGCATATCCGCCTCTGGAGCCTATCAAGAACCCCGAGGAAAACAGAAGGGGCACCAGACCATATATGGCAGCAATACTCCATGCAAGGGCGAATTGTTGTTTTGTAGATCTGGAGGATTGACTCCGGGGAGAAAAACTTCCTGGCGCGACTCAGGGAGCCAACTTTCCTTGCAGTGGATGAGGCAATTGACTCAATGTATTTATTCCATCTCAGGTCAGCAGTCAATGTGAGACCGAGAAGCTGCAGAGAGTTGCTTTCGAGAAGTTGAGTGTCAGACATTCTAGTGGAGGGAAGGGATTTAACTACAAGAAAATATCATTAACATCTGTAGAATTATATTTACCCCAGAAAAATATCATTAATATACGTAAAATAATATTTACCCAAAAAGAATATAATTAACATTTTCAGAATTATATTTACCTCAGAAAAATTTCATTAACATCTCTAGAATGATATTTTACCAAGAAGGATATCATTAACCTCTGTGTATCCTGAGTATGATGATAAACTACATCAGCAAAATCAGGAGGTTTTGAGGAGCATAGAACCACCTCTTAATTGCTGGTGTTCCCAGGTTCACACTGGTTCAGGGTGGTAGCACCTGTTAGCGTTTTAGCTATTGACAAGTATTTACCTCCCTCCATCAACTGGGATCAAAACACTATGAAACTGTAAAAATACGTTTTAATACCAACAATACATTTTTGGAAAACATTTTTACCAGCAATACATTTTTGAAAAAAAAACAAAATTAACAGCAATAAAAATCTTGTCAGCCTTAAATAATCCACTGAGGTTGATAGGCTGTAAACAAACCAAACCAGTAACATTTGTAGAATAATATTTATCTAAGAAGGATATCATTAACATCTGCAGAATGATATTTACATGCCACAGATGAATAAGCTAAGACTGTTATAAAATACAAGAGAAAATAATTGGCAAAAAAAACATTGTGTCGCAATATCAAAACAATAAGATCAACAAAAATGAAGCAGGCACTTCATTATCAAAAAAAAAAGGTTAAAATATCAGACATTTTTCTCAAATGTAGTAAAGAAACCAATTACACCCTTTTCACCAGCAATAAAGACTTGAGTAAACCTCAATGACACTTTTAAGATTTCCCTAACAATGTGCGAAATATAATGATGGGAAACTTTTTTTTAATTGCATTTACCCCAAGCATGGCAATAAAGCCACTATGATACATGATACTGAGTCTGAAATAATTAGAAAACAGAAACATTATTAAGGAGTAAGAACAATAGAAGAGTAATCAGGAAAACAGTAGATAGTGATTGAAATTGCATTTAAATTTTTGAAGATAAAAGTTGACTGGAAAGCATAGAACTGAAAGAGAGTTTCACAGACGAGAAGTGAGAACAATAAAGGAAGATGAATCAAGAAGACAGTCAATAATGATTGACATTGCATATGAGGCATGCCATACCATTTGGGAACCACTGCACTAGATCAGGAGCAATAAAGAGAAGAAAATACTTTAAAATTCACTGGAAATTTTTCTTTGTAATTACAAGTCCTTCCTTTGAAAAGAAAAAAGAACAAGAATAGTAGAAAGATATTAGGTTGGCGCAAAAATAATGACGTAATAATGTCGTT
The DNA here is from genome assembly GCA_963932145.1 of Acanthosepion lycidas. Classification (NCBI taxonomy): domain Eukaryota; kingdom Metazoa; phylum Mollusca; class Cephalopoda; order Sepiida; family Sepiidae; genus Acanthosepion; species Acanthosepion lycidas. Next base: position 29,878,019 of record OZ010606.1, read on the forward strand.
TTTTGACATTAAAAAATACGTCAAAAAAACGACATTATTACGTCATTATTTTTGCACCAACCTAATAATTGGTTATTTGATTTTAATAATCTTTGGATGACTTCAGACTATTTCTGTTTTTTATTACTTGAGCTTTGACATAGAAAACATTAAGACAGATTTAATACATTCTTTTAATTTGCTGGTATTTTAGGCCATATTTTTTCTTTTCAATTTTCTTTTTATTTGCTGACAAGCTATTTTATTGCCAGTAAGGATTAAATTTAAGAAGATTATGAATGAAAAAAAAAAGAACTGCATATAATTAGCCTTTATCACTGTGTGTGACTTCATTTGCTGTCCAAAAAGTTTATCCTGCCACTGAAGGTGACTTGATCTCTGAATTTGAATCTCATAGATGTGTTGTCATATCCTGTTATGTCAACAGAAAACAACTTTGAGTGAAATTAACAATAAGGATACTGCAATTGAGAGGCTTTGAAAAAGAATGTAATAGAAAGGGAAGTAATATTAAAAATGCAGAGTGTTAAAGGTTAACAGCAAAAATGTCTTAAAACATAATTTGAAAACGATCCAATGAAAAAAATATAGTCTATACCCATGAAGTATTTTTATTTCCCTGTTATGTGTTATAAAATAAAATAAGACATATCTTGTCTGATTTACAGGCAAATACTCAAGAGCGAGAACCGGATGTGAACGGGACAAAACCCCGTCACAAAATGACCATTATTTTCGTTTACAAATGTTCCTGACACTCGAGTTCCGGTCGAAAAATAAAATAATATTTAAAGTGTTCTATTTTTCATCCAGTAAAAATGCTTCCCTCCTAATTATACTCGCTTTGTTTTTTGAGCCTGTTAAGCCATAAAAAATGCTATAAAAGGGGTCACACGGAAGTTCAACAGGCAGTCAACAGATGGCCAGTGTAGAGACCTGTCACGGTCAGACCGAGCGACACCAGCTATCTGCAGGGAGTTCCAGTGTCAACATGTGTGAACTACTATGAGAGTAGATCCGAAGCCGGCTTATGAACTTTACCACAAGGGAGCTGTCCCAAACCCTCACGTTCCTATTGAAATAAACCACGTTAATCTATTTCTGCTGTTGTTGTATTTCTTCCTTGCAACCATACGCTTATCTATAACATATGTAATATATATATATATATATATATATCAAGTATGAGGTGCAGTTCAATTTACATTACATGAATCATTCATACAAAAAACAGATATAGAAGTTAATGATTTAAATGGCAAGAATACATCTTCACGAACAAATCTAATAAAGTACACCAACCCCGAACTTGTATATGAATTATATGATCCCTGTTTATAAATTCCAGTTGCATAAGGTCTTTTTTAGTTTTTTTACAAGCTTTCATCTGTTCCTGCAGACATCTTCAGGTATGGAATTAGATTTGTTTTTGTTTTTACTTCTCGGTATTAACAGGACATATAGATGTAATCCGAAAAAATGCTATGAGAAATGTGTTATTGTTAATTGTAAGAAATTTTTTTGGAGCGTGCGTTCGCAACACTGAGGTTGAATTTTTAAATTTTAAGATTGTGCGTTTTTTTACTAATATGGTAATAGGAGAATTCTTTTGTACTGGTAGGTTTTTCAGTCAATGTGGCATGAACTAAATTGTTCAACAAACCTATTTCCATACCTGAAGATGTCTGTAAGAACAGACGAAAGCTTGTAAAAAACTAAAAAAGACCTTATGCAACTGGAATTTATAAACAGGGATCATATCTTTCATATACCGGTTCGGGGTTAGTGTACTTTATTTAAATTGTTTGTGAAGATATATTCTCGCCATTTAAATCATTAACTTCTGTATCTGTTTTTTGTATGAATGATTCATATATATATATATATATATATATAAGGTTTATTCTTGTTTGTTTCTTTTGATAACAACAGCATCTCTCTAAATTAGAAATTATTATTCTTAGTTCCAACCTTATTTTCAATCTTAAGTGTTAATCTGGGTCTAAATTCAAATCCAAAATTAAACTACAATTCATTTAAATAATTTAACAACAATAATAATCCACCCCAACATGTCACAATAACCAGAAATATTAAAAAACTGGTTTTCACCCCAAAAAATACCAGCACTTGAAAAATGTATTGGAATGAAATCAATGTAAGGTATTATGTATATTTTTTATAATATAATAAAAATAAATATAAATAATATACTAAATAACAATAACATAATAAAAATAATATTTATATGTATGTATATATATATATATATATATATATATATATATATATATATATATATGTGTGTGTGTGTGTGTGTGTGTGTGCATATATATATATATGTATATAAGTAATGATTGAAGTATGATTGAAAGAAATATTAAAATAAACTCTCTCTAAACTCAGCCATGTCTCTCACACCACTCCTCACTACCCTCTCTTTTAAATTACATAAACTTAATACTACCCTTCAAAAGTGTGAATTTTCATTTCATCTTTCGTTTCATTTTTTGGAAGTGTTATCTGATGATCCAGTGTCCCTTAAAAGGGCTCTGGTGAAATAAATTATTATAATGTAACCTTAAAGTGGTCTGCTTTTCTTTAAAAAATAAATATATATGCACGCACACACATATATATATATATATATATATATATATATATATATATATACAAAGAAATAATCATGCATAGAATCAATCAGCAATATTAATGCTATTATTGGCGATATCCATCGCTAGTAGTATATAATGTATGCATTAAAATACTGTTAATCCATAGAATGATGTGATCCTCATTTATAAAACTGTTGTTTCCAGTTTATATTTTTTAAAATGCAAGTACTTTCGAATAATTTTTTATTCATCGTCAGGCATATTTTTTTCCCTTATAAAATTAAAACTTGTAGACAAAATAATTGTTTGTCGACCGAAAGATGTTTTTTTTGAGAATGTGCTATTATTGACGGTTGTGTACAATATTGGAACATGCAAAGACGCAATGCTAAGCTTTTCAAAATTTTAAGTCATTTTAAAATATATATATATATATATATATATTTAATATATCTTCTGTTTATACATTATTTTAATATATACAATTTATTTAAGTATATAACACATACTTTGGGCTGTCTCTTTTGCTGACAATAAAGCATTTTGTCTTCTTATAGCTAATATAATACATATATTATATTATTATAATATATAATACAAGTAGCAAATGTAAAAACAATAACAAATATATCTCCGTATGATTGGGAAGGTTCTAAATGCACATATACTGGAGATGGGTACTAAGAATAAGCTCTCACTGAATTATAAAATGCTCCTGAAGTGGACATCTAAAATGGAGTCATCTGTCAGAGTCTATCTTTGGTCTTCATCTTTGGCTTTAACTCTAAGCCCAGCAGAGATCTTCCTTGAAATATTAATGGTAACATCAGCTGTTTTATTATAAGGACTGATTGATTTGTCTGCTTAACGGCATATCAACTCCTTATGGGTCATTTAATGCCAAAATTTAATTTTCTTGGGAGTTTGAAAGTAATAAAAATGATAAGTTATTCTGCTTTCACAATTGAATACAATGTAGATGATACTCAGTTTTTGTTCATATACATGTCTGTACAGACATAATTATGAGAGGCAGTGATGTGTATTTTATGTTATACTTTTGTTGAAGTTATATTTTCGAATACAGTTTGATTTAAGAAATTTTAGGATATTATATGGATTAATGTCATGAAAGAGTTCTTTCATGCTTTTTGTTTGGTAGTATTTTAAATGGGTTTGGGTGAAGTCACTACTATAAATATATACTATTTGTAATTTTTTATATAAAAATGTATTGCTGGTATTTTTACTATAAAAATGTATTTTTATACTTTCATAGAATTTTCTTTTTGTTTTGGGGTTCACTATTTACCCATGACTGGGATCCTAACAGGTGCTACAACCCCAGGTCAGAGTGGACCTGGGAACAACAGCAAATAAGAGGTGGTTCCATGCACCTCAAATCCTCCAATCTTCCAATCAGAGGCCTTGTTCCTGATCTAGTTTATCATAATACATGGGACTAAATACAGCAAGTAATAAAAGAAAGGTCCATTTCACTTTTGTTCTTGTCTTAAGTATAAAATTCCATATGTTATTAAGGACATGAATATATAGTTTAATGGCCATCAGAGCAGAAAGCAGAATCAGTTTGATCTAGCTTATTCTGTTTATTTTGTACTTTGCTCTTGGGATAGGTATGAACCCATTTTTACTTCAGCCCCCAGGTATGGGTGGTTAAATAGAAAAAGAGATTTAACTCTAGATTTGGGTATTAGTTATTATAAGGAAACTGATGTGGGCCCAAAATTGGGACCATGGAAGGAAAACACGGAACACGGATTAGAGGTAAGAAAGATATATTAAACAAAAAGGTTACAAAAATAGTGTAAGTGTAAGCAGAGCTTACTATGTGATAGTGTCCAATATTGGTAGTCGTACACGGCTGATACTACAGTATTAGAATACTCTCTCTCTCTCTCTTTCCTCCTCTTCTCCTAGAGTGTTATATCGCATACTTTATATAGTTCTGGAAGAGTCCATGTTGTAGGTATGTTACGGTCTCACAACAGAAACATTTGTCATTCATTGACCGAGATGCCAATGCTTCTTTTAGTTGAGATTTATAAAGTCTTTCTCTTAAAACAGATTTTCAGGAAAACAGATTTCGTGTTCACTGTTATTATTCTTTCTAGTAGTGATGGAGGTTTGATCCACCTTTCCTAACTTTTTGTTTGAAGTTTTCATCTAAATTATGCAAAAACCACAATCTTCAGATGACTTCAGAATCTCCTGCAACTCTTCTGAATGGTCTCCTTGTTTAAGTTGGTGAATGCTGCCATAATCCTTGCCTTCACTTCATGTGTTACAAGAGTTTTGCTGGTCTCTCACTTAACTGCACCACATATATAATAATCAAGAGGGTTGCAGTCTGGGGAGTTAGATGGCCAGATGTAAAGGGTGGTATGGATGCAGAAATTGTCTGACAGTTATGACTCTTCTCCTGCTTGTGTGGCATGGTGCAGACTCCTGTTGCCAGACATAGGGTCTTCCAGCAACCACCCTCTTGACCCAAGTCAGCACCATCTCCCCAACGCACTTGATGTATGCCTCTGTGTTGTGTCTGAGACCCTGTGAGAAGACGAATGGAAGCATAACATCACCATCAATTGTGAACACTTCAAACACCTTCATAATCACCATTAGACTCATCCAACTCTTTCTGAATCCTCTGCACTGTTCTCAGATTAACACCTAAACACTCTGAAATGTTTGTATTAGAGCATCCAGGTTGAACAGTACAGTAAGCTGTTTCCAACTTTCTGGCAGAGAGAATTGCAACATGGTGCTCTTTTTCTCACTGATGGTGCTTTACTATAGTGTGCAGTTGACAAAATCAACAACAAATAACATGGCAAGGACACATGGCACAATGGATAAAGGCATTGGTTAGATCCAGTGACAGACCCAAAAGAGTGTGAGTTCAATACCCGGTTAAGGCAGTGGAGAACTTTCAGAGGGAAAATTAGCAGGAGATAACTGATAACTGACATCCATCAAACATGGCACGTGGAACTAGAACAGTCTACCCCAGGGATCGAAATTCCAACCACCTAAAGAAGGCCGAAGCGTACAACAGCCGAAACATTGTGATAAATATAGCGACAAAGATGAGGACAATAGCCCGCATAATGCAAATACTGTAAATAACATGCATGCACAAAATTAAAAATATAATATGGCGACAATTTACCCAGTGCACCCTGTAGTGTGGAATTTCGACATCATGATTATGTTATTATTTTCTCTCCAAGAATTTCTTTTTAATCAAGTTCACCCCAAGCAAGACAGTAAAGCCACTAAGACACAAGGGGTTACTGGGTGTGGAAGAATTAAAAACATAAACATTACTAAGGAGCAAGAACAAAAGAAGAGTAATCAGGAAGACAGTAATGATTGACGTTGTATTTAAATTTTGAGAGATTAATGTTGGCTGGAAAGCACAGAGCTTGGAAGTTCCACAAGTGAGAAGTGTGAGAAAAGAAATTGTTAGCATAAAACTTACAATTATATCTAGCTGACTCATGTGCTATAGATGTTAGTACTTGCTGTTTTTATTGTTGAAAGTTATCCAGTGATGTGGTTTCTGTTATTTGGTACAGTCCTTTATAATTTTGCAGCACCAGTCCATGAGGTTTGAATAAGGATGACCTTTCTTTGCTTCAGTTGCTCAGAGACATTTTTAGCCATTGATCTTAAAAGCAGTTTTATACAGCTGAGAATTTGGAGATTTCTGAACAAGTTTGGCACCATGCATGAAATCCATATGAAAGTTAATCTGAGGAGGCTTTTCATGAACATAGATTAAGTTCTTAACATTTTGTTCTTGTTATAAAAGGGAGTAAGTCACTCTGTAATATCACAAGTCCTATCATGGAAGAAAGTTACACATGTGTTGTCATCCCCACATTTCTTGGGCAAAGAGAATGAATCCTACATCTTTTAGCGGGATGTCTGTACTTCCGTCAGGAACATTCCTTGTTGCATGAGGTGAGCAATTTTATTATTTTTATCTATTTAGTTATTTATTTATTTTAAACAAGATTTAAATTTTATTTTATTTATAATTTTTATTATTATTATTTTATATTTATTTATAATAATAACAATGTTCCTACAATACCAATGAAACTCAATCCCACTTTCCTCTTCTACATACACAACACATGAATCTATCTATATTTCTGAGATGAGGTATTATGTACACTATTTACATTATTCAGACTACTGTCCTCATCTTTGTCGCCATATTTATCACAACATTTTGGCCATTGTACGTTCCAGCCTTCTTCAGGTGGTTGGAATGTCGAACTGAACCCTTTATTTTGCTCACTGGTGTAGACTGTTCTAGTTCCACGTGCCATGTCTAATGGATGTCAGTTATCTCCTGTTAATTCCCCCTCTCCAAGTTCTCTACTGCCTGAACCAGGTATACATCCTGTCACTGGATCTAACTAACACCTTTATCCACTGTGCTATGGGTCCTTGGGGACACATGGCACTAGAACAGTCTACCCCAGTGAGCGAAATAAAGGATTCAGTTCAACATTCCAACCACCTGAAGAAGGCCAGAGCGTACAACGGCCGAAACGTTGTGATAAACATGGCGACAAAGATGAGGACAATACTCCGAATAATGTAAATAGTGTACAACACATGAAATTCTATTGGACAAGCAGTTTACATGGACAGGTCATTAACACATGTGTCAATGAAAATTCTGTCTCCTTCTCTTTTTCAGACCATAATAGTAGTATATATCTTTTAGCAGTGAATAAAAATTCAAGGTAAGTAAACTTCAGACACTTGTATTTTTCCAACTCAATTATCTGGACACTCATTACAAATATCTGTAAAGAATAAAAGGCACACCAGAAAGACTGTACAAACTTAACGTATTCTTTATTTTATCATTCTTTCAGATTCCAATCCATATTTGATCTACATTTGAGTCCAAACTTACACTTTTACTCAGTACTACTGTCTTTCGTGTCTTCAATACCACATAACAACCAGATAATAAATAATACTTGTTTTGTTGTTTCCACATCTTGCTGTTTCTCGTATTTATAATGTATTTCTGTATATATAAATGGCAGGGGGTTTATAATTACTTACTCCTACAACATCTAGTGTAGCCTATTCAGTGTTCAATTTCTGTTATCTCCTATAATAAATTCATTATTATTGATGACAGCTAAATCTATTTCTAGTTTTCATTTGTGGTGTAACATTAAAGCCCAGGAAAATTCTTCCTTAACAGGAGAAGGATCAAAATGCTGCTATGTGACACCTTAAAACTAATTGATTCAGGCTTTGAGCAGATTGGACTCATAAACCTAGATCAGTAGCTCATACACATGAGGGAAAACACTGTGTTGTATGTGTCATGGGCGAGGCTTCAGGAGTCCGTAAAGCAGTTTATAGCAACTGCTGCAATTGTGCTGGAACTATGTGTATTGCTACTGATGATAAAGAGAGCTTTGCAGACTGTTTTGAAAAATGGAAAAGATAAATATGTGTGATGCTGAAGAAAGTATATTGAAAAGAGTTAGAATTTGCAATTTTATCGGTCCTGACCTAGCACCTCGCTTTCAGTCACTTTCCTAACTCTGTAATATAACTTTCCTGTGTCTTTTCTATAAATATTTTCTTGGCAATTATTCTGATGACTTTTCCTCTTTGGCACCGTGAATTCATGAAGTTAAGCATAGTACTAGATTGGCAGATAGGAATTTCAACAATAAAATAATGGGGTCCAACTGTAAGTTCTATTCTAATAGTTTCTTCTCTTGCACTTCTTGCCTGTGGAACTCTTTTTTGACTTCATTATTTCCTGGCAGCTATAATTCTCAAAAATTTAAATGCACTGTCAGTTGTCATCTTCTATCTCCTGTTCTTTTATCCTTTCTACTTAGTAATGTTACTCAGTTTCCTTCACTTTCATTAACCACTGTAGAATATTGGTTACCACCTGCTGCATTAGGTACTCTCCTATAAATGAGGTAGATTAGCTGGTTTGCTTTTACAAGGAGACACAAGAAGGCAGCCATGTTAGCAGGTAAGTCATTTGACTTCTACAACCACTTGTGACTTTATTGCTTGGAGTAAAAGATAAAAAAAAATCCAAAATTAAGTGCTATTACACATGATAGTTATTTTTTGTTTTTCTTTTTTTGCTTGGGATTGATACTAAGAATAAGCGCTTACTGCTTGATAAAATATTCCTAAGCATGGAAGTTTATGGTTCTCTACAGCTTCCTGTTTCTTTGAGAAACAAGCCCTTTATTTGAAACTTTTACAATCATTTAAAAAAAAATGTCCAACAGCTATTTATACTGTTGATGATGCTTTGTAAATCTTTGACTTAATGGATGTCAGTTGAAACACAATTCAATAAAGACTTGTGAGAGTTATCTCCCTTCCATTCTGTTCAATATGGTGGTGATAATGACCTGGCTACCAAGATCTCTGACTGCAGTTTCATTGTATTCACAAAACTGGCAGCAAGGGTAAGTGCTTCTCTTTTATAAGTATGTCTCTAATTTCCTTCAGAGCCATTTTCATGGATTCCAGTTGTCAATAATGCCTATTTCTTGAAGTGTTTGTCCGAACAGATCAATAATGTTAGCTGTAAGTTAAAAAGATCAAAGTACTTGTAAGGCAAAGCAAATAAAAACATTTTCTGAACACTTACAACTCAATACTTTTATGAAAGAGCTGAAAACTTTTAGGGAAAGCAGATGAGATATTTTGTTCACAGATTTTGAAATATTTTTGACAATTTGAACTCTTTCTTTATCTGAAAGCAGCTTGTATATATTTTAAATAAATTTGGGAATTATTTTTTCTTTTATGTGTTATATCTCTTCAGGACATGGACAGTCATGTCTCTCCACAATTTCCTATCCTTTGTTACTCTAAGCAACGTTTGTCACCTTATTATCTCTTAACCCATAGCTGGTGAGAGAAGAGGTGGATTCCTACTCAGCTCATCACCAAAATGTTATAATCTAGGGAAGGTTACTGAATAGAATAATCACATGAAGGTTGGTAGTAAACGATAATACTTAGAACAACAAGAACACGTATAAGATTTGTCAGTGTCACATAGAAGAAATAGTCAACTGCTAGAATTGAGTCAAGTGAATTCCACAATGAATCTCCGACTGCAGAGCAACATACAGTATTTACTACTGTAGTTATATGAATGGAGACATACCCATTATTTTCCATAGGTATGCTACAAAATTATGGTAATGGTAATATTAGCTGTGTCCTTATAAGGACTGAGTAATCAGTGCTACTTTTGGTTGAAATTCATTAAATCTTTCTATTAAGTTGGTGCAAAAATAATGTCGTTTTTTGACGTATTTTTAACGTCAAAAAACGACATTATTTTTTCACCAACGTAATATTAAAACAGTTTTTCTGGAAAATAAATTTCTCTAGCTCACTGTTATCACCCTTTCCAGTAATGATGGAGACTTCCTTCTTAATCTTTTACAGAAAGCAGTGTGAAATGTCAACATTTTGATGATATCATTATTTTCTCTTGGAGATGCATGTGCTATACATTTTAGTTTGTGGCTTATTTTGAAAGTCCTCGATTTGGTTTCTCTTATTTGGTAAATTTCTTTGATTGTGTTTCTGTAGCATCTGTCCACATAGAAGTATGGTCTTCACGAAGACCTACCTGCTTCATTTCCTCCAAGCCATTTTTAATGAAGTAGCTTTCTACAGTTTACAATTTAGATATTAGGTTGGTGCAAAAATAATGACGTAATAATGTCGTTTTTTGACGTTAAAAAATACGTCAGAAAACGACATTATTACGTTATTATTTTTGCACCAACCTAATATTTCTGAATGATTTTGGCATCAATTTTAGTTTTGGGGTTTTTTGTAGTAATTTACAGAGTTGGGCCTAACTACCCCAAGCAGAACTGATTCTATATTCAATTCTCTTATCTCCAATACTAATTTTTTTATAACTGATCCATACTTTTAAGTACTTGAGGGATTTAGCATTTACTAATTTCACATCAGTCAGATATGTGCCATGTGTGATACATGCTTAGGCAAACATGTATCTTTCGATACATAACTGACGAGGCAAATTTTTTCCCGCAGTATGCTGCCATTTCTTTCCGCAGTAAACCAGTTGCCATCCAAGGCTATAGAACTCTGTCTGTCCTGCTATTTACCCATAGCTGGGGGGAGATGATGATGATTCATAACTTTTCCAAGTGAATGTAATGGATTCGAATTCCAGTCCTCCTCTTCTCCTCGCAGCTATGGGTAAATAGCAGGACAGACCAGGTTCTATTCCACATACTAAATTTTTATGATGGATTCAAGGCAAGTGCCATCATTGCTTTCATTCCAATTCCAGATCATTGTTTGCATCCTGGGTATGACAATAAAGGCTTTGAGGAGCATGGAACCTCCTCTTAATTGCTGGTGTTCCCAGGTCCACCCTGACCCGGGGTAGTAGCACCTGTTAGGGGTCCCAGCTATGGGCAAATAGTTAACCCAGAAACTGAGGTAAAAGGCATTATAAAAGTGTAAAAATAGGTTTTAATACCAGAAATATGTTGTAAAAAATTATTACCAGAAATAAATTTTTGAAGAAAAAAATATTACCTGCAATATGTTTTTGAAAAAATAATATTACTAGCTATACATTTTTGAAAAAATAATATTACCAGCTATATGTTTTTGAAAAAATATTACCAGCAACACGTTTTTGAAAAAATAATATTACCAGCTATACATTTTTGAGGAAAAAAATATTAACAGCAATAGATTTTTGACAAAGCAAAAATATTACCAGAAAAAAAAAGTTGTCAGCATTAAATGACCCCATTGAGGTCGATATGTTGTAAAACAAACCAAATCAAACCAAACCAGATCATTGTTTCTGTCTTGGAAAGGTTTGAGTCCTACTTCTTGGAACAATTGGAAGAGGATGTTGATTTTTTGTTCAGAATCATTCTTATCCCAAATACAAACATGCATTACTGTATCTTCATATTCTCTCCTTTATCCCTGCCAATATTTAATGTCTATGTATAATGTAGTCATCCTACTGACTAATGGTAACACGCGTCTTAAGTTAATTTGAGATACAGGTTAATTATAAGCAATTCAAATGGGGGGCCCATTGTATCCCAAAGTGTCAATTTGAATTTTCTTTGAAGTTTAAGAAAAGCTGTATAAAATATATTCCTCTGTTAATGAATGTAAATCATTTCAAATAATTTATTAAACTTTCTAAAACATTTTTGCTGTGCCTTTTTATAAGAGTTATAGACGATATTCAACATCTTCAAAATCCTCTTAACCATACACAGAACAAACTTACCTGTGATAGACATTCTTTTGCATTAATTCCAGTTGCCATAGTAAAGATCACTTGTTTCTCATAGAAATTGTTGAAGAGCTTGCAGGTATAATCTTCTTTGAGATGATCAAAGGGTAAATGTTGTTTCAAAAACAAAGTTTTGGATGCGGGGTACAAATTCTACACTTGATAAACCCAGCAATTCAAAAGGAAGCAATCATGAGAAATCTTCTGAAATTGGCCTCTGCTGCCTGCAGCAACTGAGTGATATTCAAACCAATGATTCCTTTTCCCTCTTTCTGCATACATTATAATATGTCTTTGTATTTAATTCAATAACTGAGAATGTAACCTTTGGCAAATTCAGGATGGAGACTTTTTTTTTCCTCCCTCATGGTTTCATAATCAATCCCTGCTTGAAATAATCTGAGTAGATTCCTTGTGACAGCATTGCTGGAATCATTTTGAATTTCAGCTTTGAGGTTTACCTTTTCAAAGAGACTAGTTTTATCACATTTTCCTCACTTTACATGTTGCACTTGGATGATCTAGACCATCGGTTCTCAAGTGGGGTCCATGTAACATTACTGTGGGTCTACGTGCAAAAAAAAAAACAAAAAAAAAACAGCAAATTGAAAACAAAGTGCGTAAAGAAGTGGTTCACAACCGTTTTTTACCCATGGACCACTTTTAATCTTAATTTTTTTTGGTGGATCCCCCTAACCATTTGATGAAAAAAAAAAAACAAAAAAAAAACAGCTTATTTTATTTTTTTACTAATAGATAAGTTCAAGAGCTGTATTATAGAAATAGTAAATGTATATGCTTTATTTTGAAGTAAAACTAATTTAATGAAAATAAACTTGTATTTAAAAACTAAATTCTATGGAAAATTTATGTACACTAGTAAAATACCTCATAATAAACCATTTTAAACTATGTGAGTAATTAATAAGATGAGAACAACAGTCTGAAGATTGTAAATAATGCAAATAATTACAATACCTCATCTCAGAAATATAGACAGATCCCGAAGAAGGCTGGAGCATACAACAGCCAAAACATCATGAATATGGCAACAAAGATGAGGACAACAGTCCAAACAATGTAAACAGTTTAAATAATTATAATACCTCATCTCAGAAATATAGACATATATTGAAGGCTTGGGGAATATAACACTCACGGGGTACATTGAAGGCAAGAGAAGCAAAAGGAGTAGCAAATCACTTTCTTGGAAACTTTGTGCAAATAGATAGAGAACCAAGTAAGACAAAGAGAAAAAGGTTCATAAAAGACCAATAAAAGACAGGAAGTTGTGGAGAGCCATTGTTTCTCATGTCTTGAATGTATATGCATGTAGAAAGAGAGAGCAAAAGAAAAAGAGAGTAGCAAGGAATGAAGAAAAAAGGAGGAATACCAATAATTATTGCAATTTTGACATGAGTCATTAGTCATATTTATACTCGGATCCATAGTTCAAAAGACACCTCTGTAATTTTTTAGATGTGACATGATCATTTATGCATACTGATCTTATATTTTGTGTTGTTTTTGTTGTTACTAAAAACATTTTGGCCTATCCATTCTACCATCTTCTTCAGTTGTACAAAGACACCGTTCTACAAACTTCTTTAGAACTAAATGGACTGTTCAGAAAGAATCTAGGCATTTTGAATATTTTGAGAAGTAGTTGCATAGCTTTGATGTAACTTGGCAGCTAATTGGAGAGGACCTTACTGCACATATATAAACAGATACTCTCTTATAGTTTTACTCAGCAGATATGTTGTTAAATTTACTCATGTATACATGCTCTATGCATAATGAGAGAGGGAGAGAGTAAATCAATGAAGACTTGTGCAATGCTTTTAACAAAGCATTGCATCATCAATGCCAATACAATCCAGATTAGGCACCATGTGACTTCTTTCCATCTTCTTGGCCCTGTTTATTCTTGAGTCTATAGGAAAATACTGGTCATGTTTACACTTGAGTCTATAGGCAAATGCTGGACAGGTTTACACTTGAGTCTATAGGCAAATTCAGGTCTTGTTTACACTTGAGTCTATACGCAAATTCTGGTCTTGTTTACACTTGAGTCTATACGCAAATTCTGGTCTTGTTTACACTTGAGTCTATACGCAAATTCTGGTCTTGTTTACACTTGAGTCTATACGCAAATTCTGGTCTTGTTTACACTTGAGTCTATACGCAAATTCTGGTCTTGTTTACACTTGAGTCTATAGGTAAATGCTCGTCAGGTTTACACTTGTGTTTATAGGCAATATCAGTCATGTTTATACATGCGTTTAGGAGCAAATACTGGCCATGTTTATACTTAAGTTAGAAGGCAAATATTGGTAGTATTTATGAGTCTGTAGACAAACACTGACCATGTTTATATTTGAGTCTATAAGCAAATAATGTTCATTAAATAAAATAATAATAATGAATAATAAAAAGAAATAGATTTTTCCATGATACTAGTAATAAAGGAACCAAAAATGTTGTTACCTCACTTGGCTTTGTCAAATGCATAATGTGCAGTGCTCTTGAAGTTTATAAAAAGACCAAATTTCGTTCCTGATCTTTTTCCTTCCCCTTGCTCCAAGATGTAGCACAACATGGGAATTATGTCCCTGCTTGAGAATGTCTCTTTTCCTTGTTCAACTGATGACTGAACTCTTTCTATTTTGCAGTGCATAGCATTCACACATGTCTGTCAAAACCCTCAGCTATGAATTAAATCAACCCTTTCATGGTTATGTGGTCTTTCTGAGCAAGCATTTGTTCATCATGACTGCTGAACATTCTGGCTATGATCGGTAGAATGTCAACAGTTTTGTTTTCTCAAAAAAAGAATAATTTTCACAGCACATCTATTTGAAACTCAAAGATATAAGTGTTTATAATCAACTTATGAAACCAACATCTATATATATATATATATATATATATATATTCTGTTTATATGTTATTTTTAAGAAAAAATATTAGATAATTGTTGGATTTACTACATTTTGTGGCCAAGTGGTTAGAATGTCCACATTCTGACCATGAGACCTGGGTTCAAATCTCACCATGGTCAATTTGTCAGGCAGGAGACTTTTTGATGTTATCAGACTGGAGGGGTCAATCCTAACATGTGGCACATTTGTAAAGTGCCTGGAAACCATACCATAGGTTGACCCAAGTCTTGTGAGTGAAATTGAGTAGATGATACCTCTGAGGGCCATTGATAATTGTGCTAGCACAAAGCCACAAGTCATTGTGGCCAAGGGGTTGAGTGTGCTGGCCTTGTTCAAATTGTTCATCACATTAGATAATACCAGAAACTGTAATTAAGGTCTGCAGTATAAACCACAAGTGGGCTCTGTGGGTACTGGACAAGCACAAAATGTGTCTGAGCAAGTATCTGCAATAGGGATTGGCTAGCCACCCCTATATACGGGTATCCTTGAATATGAGTGGCCAGTTATAATATATAATACGTAAAAATATATGACAAATATAAATGCAAAAATTTCTTGTTCTTTTTTTCCATGGATAAACTCAATTGGATATGTTCCTCTTCTATTCCAACCTGGGAATATTGTACCAAAACTACTGCAGCCTCAGGTGACAAGGGGCATGTATTATTCAAAAGTTTTAGTCTACCAATGAATAATTTTTGCAGCTTTTTGTTTTTATCAATTCCCCTCTGCAATGTTATCTGTTCATTAGTTGATTAGGAAAACACTGAGTTTAGATTTTTATTGGCTACAATCCTAAAAAGTGTCCAGTGTGATCAAATACATTTTTTTAAATGTCAACTTCAATGTCTTATCCTTAATTTTAAATCGTCACAAACACACTATAATAAAATATAGTTTTATGGTATGGACGGTGCTCCTGCTATATATTTAGAGATTCTTGGTAAAATCCAATGAAGAATCAGCAGTATTATTGGTCCTGGCCTGACGTCTCGGCTTTAGACACTTTTCCACTGCTGTAAAGTTGCTTCTCTATGCCTTTTCTATAAATAATTTCATGGTAATTTTTCAGATGAGCATTTCCTTATGTTACCAAGATTTTATGAATTTAAACACAGTACAAGACTGACAACCAGGTCTCATCATTTTACAGTTGAATTGGCTAGACAAAACTGTATATTTTATGCTATCAGTTTCTTTTTTCGCACTTCTTGATTGTGGAATTCTTTTCCAGTTCCATGCTTTCTCACCAACATTGATCCTCATAAATTTAAATGCAATGTCAATCGCTATACACTGTCTTCCTCTTATTGATTACTTTTCTATTGTTCTTGCTCCTTGATAATGTTTAGTTTTCTAATTCTTTCACACCTAGTAACCCTTTGTGTCTTAGCGGCTTTACCGACTTGCATGGGGTGATCTCTATTTTTTTAAAATGCTATATTTATGGGTTAAAGGGCTCAATATCATGGATAGAGTGTATGTAAATATAAAAGTGAACACTAAAGTCATCCCCCAGCAGTGTTAGTCTGTTTCATGCTTAAACGTAATCTTCAGGACATACATATATTTTTTAAGACATTTTTTATGTTTATATGTTCTTTATATAGATAAAAATATTTAAGAAAATGCTCTGTTTATAATAAACAGTATTAACAACATTTACCGGCCTGAATGTCAGAGAAATTTTCATAGAAAATATGCATCCTCCGACAGGAATCAAACCTGTATCCTATACGGAACCTTCATATAGCCTGACGTGCCTTAACCGATTGGGCCACAGAGGAACGTTCAGTTAGCAAGGTCGATTTTACTGTTTTTAAACACAATTCTCTATGATTTTCTCTCATAAATTCATATCTGCTCGATGCATATCCAAATGTAAACAAATGACGTCACACATTAGGAAATGGACAAAGTCCAACAATTATTTTTTAAGACGTATAATTGTCGGACTTTGTCCATTTCATAATGTGTGACATACATATATATTCTAAACATTATATCTTGGTGAGTGTTTGAGTAGAACCCCTGTTTTTTTTGTTTTTTTTTTAAGTCTGGCAGGGTTCAAACCTGCATTCCCCTTCGTAGGCGAAGCACTGTGATTTGTTATACTTTTGACCATTTGGTCACAGAAAGCTTTACAGCCCAGAAAGTTTCAATTACTCCTACAAAGCGATGCAGTTTTGAACCAAGCCAGAGGACACATTTTCGTTATTAAGACTTTCAAATACACAGGCTGGTAGATGTAATTAACACTGATTAAAAAAAGGTGGGTGTGTCTACTCAAATCTGTTTATTCACTAAAATATAATGTTTAAAGTAATAAGAAGTAATGATTGATTAAAAATAAAATCAACCGATTCCTTAGAAATTACACATGGATTACACATCAATCTAAAGAATGTCAAACTTATAAAAAGAGAAAATATTTTACTCATAAAGAAAGTTCTTGAGAGTGCTGCTATTGAATCTTGCCAAAATTAAAGTCTATGCCAAAAGTTTTTTCAAATATCTACTTTCCTAAATGATATACTCCTTTCCCAAGCTAACAGACAAGACCAGAAAAAAAAATTTAGAAATAAATGGTTAAATCAAAACCTTCTGTTATTTAAAATAAATAAATACATAATTTACCAAATTGAAAGGAAATGAGAAAAATAATTACAATAATATTAAAAAATACTAAATAGATATAAACAAACAAAACCAATTCAACAAAATTTACCCACTTTCGTTTATTTTAGGCATTAAATTAGATATACTTAACATTCTCCATAGTTTACCTTGACTTTCGTAGTTAGTCTGAAAAATTTCTATAAGCATTCTTCAATTCAAGAATTTTGAAAATCCAACAATGTTTTTACTTTTGTTTTTAAATACATGTTGCAAAATAAAATCCTTACGTTTGCCTTCATAATGTCCATCAGCAGACAAAATGCATTGATAAAAATTAGTTTTTCTTTTGTCTATATAGAAGTGAAGAAATTTTGGGGGATTTAGAGTAATTATATATAATAATTCACTGAGCCCAGAATAATCTCCAATAGAATGCAGAAAGTACTGGATGGACATTTTGTCCTATTTGCGACGCATCGGCAGTGCTCATCCAATACCAAGAATCTAACCTGAACCATTTTGATACAATGTAAATACCATACCAACTGTACCATGGGCCTTGATGATGAAGAAGACTAGACTTGATATAGTGCCACTACTCAGTTCCACAGTGATACTCATGCAAGTATATGGATAACTTCGGAACAGTGCCCCAAGAGCCATATATATATATATTTTTTTTTTAAGCTAAGCGCCCCGACTAAGGCATGAAGCCACTAGGATTCAGGGGGGTGTAGAAGATTTGTAGCAAGAGCAGATAGGAGTGATAGAAGAAAGGATGAAGGGAAGGATAGTGTGTAGATCAAGGTAACTGGAGATGTCGATTGACATTACATTTGAATAGCTGGAGATTATAGCTATCAGGGAAACAGTAACAGGGAAGGGTGTTCCACAGGCGAGAGGTGCGAGGTATGAAGCTATTGGAGTAGGAGAGACGGCTACATTTTAAAGTTTCTACAGTGTAAGGGTGAGAGCGGGATGCCAGCCTCGTAAGGCTCTTGCATTCATGGAGACTGGGGACCAGGGAAAGCAGCTCATCGGAGCAATTGCCATGAAAGTATTTGTAGAAGAGACAGAGAGAGGCGACTGCGTGTCTGTGAGATAGTGGCTGGAGGCGAGACGCCAGATCAGGCCCAATCACATTACATATCCGTCTCTGAATCTTGTCAAGAACTCCGAGGTAAACAGAAGGTGCCCCAGACCATATATGGCAGCAATACTCCGTGCAAGGGTGAATGGTCATTTTGTATATTTGAAGTATCGATTCAGGGGAGAAAAATTTCCTGGCGCGGCACAGAGAGCCAACTTTTCTCGTGGTGGACGATGCAATTGACTCAATGTATTTGTTCCATCTCAGGTCAGCAGTCAACGTGAGACTGAGCAGACGCAGGGAGTCGCTCTCAAGAAGTTGACTATCAGACATTCTAATGGGGGGGGGCAGGTAAGGATATCTATGGTGGTTAGAGAGTAGTTTAGTTTTTGAGGTGTTAAATTTGACCACCCAATTGTTGCCCCAGTTAACAACCGACTGGAGGTCCATTTCAAGATGCGTGGCCAGGTTAGTTTTGATTATGACACTAGATTTGTTTTTGAGGCAGGAGTAAATTGTAATGTTGTCTGCGTAGATGCCAACTTGGGAACCTATGGCATCAGGATAATTTACAAACAAAAAATATGGAGTGGTTCCCCAAATTATATAGTTGACAATCAAATAAAATTTCACTTAACAATAATTTTAATAATATAAACTTTAGTTCTAAAGTTAAGATTAACACCACCAATGTATTTTAACAAAATCAAATACACT
Source organism: Acanthosepion lycidas (assembly GCA_963932145.1). NCBI lineage: Eukaryota > Metazoa > Mollusca > Cephalopoda > Sepiida > Sepiidae > Acanthosepion > Acanthosepion lycidas. Next base: position 29,897,381 of record OZ010606.1, read on the forward strand.
ATAACTACAAGAAGGATGGATTTACAATAGAAACTGATAATTCATAGAGCAGTCAAACCAACTGATAAAAATATTATTTACTAAAAAAACTGAAAACCATTAACATAATAAAAAAATATCTCTCAATCCAACAACCTGTGACAGAAGACTAATGTCATTTATGAATTCATTTGCCCAAACAGAGAGTGTATCTCTGTAAATAATAAATACAGTATAGTTTTATATAAGCTACACAACACCCTTTTATGTGTGCTCAGAGGCTACTTATCTGACCTAAGTGTCATAAGACATCAGCAAACGCCACCAGAATTGCAATATTCAACAGCTTTTTTTCTACTGATACTAGAATACTTTACAAATCATCTAAGAAATTTGAATGCTATTAATACTACTAGTAATAAAGCATATTTAAGTAAGCAGGGCAGATGATAAATAAAGAATAAGCCTCCAATAAAAAGCAAGAGAAAGATGATGAAAAAAATACTAGTCCAAAATGAATAATAATTGACAATGTTTCATCTAAGAAATTTGAATGCTATTAATACTACTAGTAATAAAGCATATTTAAGTAAGAAGGGCAGATGAGAACTAAAGAAAAAGACTCGAATAAAAAGCAAGAGAAATAAGATGAAAAAAACTAGACAAAAATGAATAATGCAGTAATATATTTCTATTCTGTTTCTGTTTTCTGGGACATCTTTTGGTTTGTGTTTATAGAGATTATCCCATTCATTAGCACAATTTTCCATTTTTTTTTTTTTAAATACTATTGTTCACACAATACAAGGACCAAGATCCACTCAAAATAGAGTATTATTAAGTTATACAGTGTAACCCGGATATAAGAGAGATTGTCTCTGGTCCCAAATTAGAGCCTGTGTTAATGTATATAAATTAGACCATACCCGGATATAAGAGACTTCTTCTCCGGTCCCGACAACTCTCTTATATCCGGGTTACACTGTATTGTTATAATCCTATAGAATGAGAAAATAAGAGGTGTATATTATGAGGATATGCAGGATAGATAACAATTGACCTTCAAATTGAAGAAATTGTAATTTATTGTAGGTATTGGAGAAACATCTTTTTGGAATTCTATTCTACAGTGTAGCTGTGAAAGTCTGGACTGGTAGAAATAAGGAATATAGTTCATCTGCATATGTGCCATGGAAATAGCAAAAGAGTAACGAAAGGTTAGCAATATTTCATTTGTGTGGAAAGGAGTGGTAGAGTAGAAAACAATTCATTCTCTGTCAAGTCTTGACCCACCCCTGATGTAACAGCAATACACCAGATTTGATCTGATATGGCTATTGTAAAAAGATAGTATAGCAGGAGGATTTAGTTATATTCTGGGGTGGCTTTGCTCTACTTTGTTATCATTCATTTGCTCTGGGTTGCCATCATTAGCGCTTCTGTTTCTCTTTTCATAGTTTTCTTTTTGACATTATTATAAAAAATTTCACATCAAGATTTAAATAAACAACATTGTTCATGCAAAATTTTATATTTGACATATGCACCATGTTAAAATTAGAGAACAAAAAACAATTTCAGTTTATTTATTTCAGCTATCAGCTAACTGGCTGATAAACAAATGTGCCTATCATTAACCAGTCTTCTTTTATGTGACATGTCCCTTCAGGACGTGGGCGACCATGGTTCTCCACAACATCCAGTTTTATGTTGTTGTATGTAACCAAATCTTTGTTCCTGTTCTCCATTTCACTCGCATAAACTTATCAATTGACTCTCTGTCCTTCCTTGCACTTCTTGACTTCAATTTATCTTGTGGGTGTTAAATTTTCCAGACCTCCTTTTCTCATTATGCATCCCTACTGTTTTCTGACTGTATGTATAAGTTTTCTTGCCATTTATATTTGTCTTTGTCATTGCTCATATGATATGTCGATGATATTTTTCGCATTGGTAGAATGATATCTGTATTTAAAGTCTCTTCTATCATCTATGAAAAGATTGGTCAGTATTCACTGACATATAGAAAATTAGATATTACATAGCAGTTCAGTATTCATTTTTTATCAATGATATTTTCTTGTATCTTAATACATTGCTAGGTTTCTAAAAGGCACCTTTTACCATTCCTACATGCTTTTGAATATCAGCTATCTCTTTCTGATTGCAAATGTAAATTTCCTTGTAGTTCCTATTTTCTTGTTGCTAAAATTTTCTGTCTGTGGTATGCTCAACATTTTTATTTCAAATCTTTTCTTCATCTCTGAGGAAACTGTCTTGCATTCTGTGCTATATAGGAGGTTAAACATTACATAGTATTTCAGTCCTTTTTTCTTTGTTTCTAGTTAGATTCATGTGTAGAACTACATTTCTGTTGCTTCAAGTTTCTTCATCTTTGAAAAAATTGTCCAATCTTCACTCTTGTATAGGCAATTAGATATTGCGTATCGTTTCATTCCTTTTTTTTTTTCTTTGTTTCTAATGAGATTCATGAGTTGATTCTATTTCTGCTGCTTCAAGTTTCTTTTTCATATGTGAGAAGATTGTCTAATATTCACTCCTATATAGATTAGGCATTACATAGCTGTGCAACATTTTTTGTTTGGTTCAGTCACCTTTTCATAAATCTAAAGATATTAAACTGAATGAATTTCTCTAGAGGAAAATTGAAATTTAAAAGAGTTGCTGATATATAATTCATGCCTTGCTTTGCAGCAAAGACCATCTTCACTTATTTCTTTTTAATTTCAAATGCAAGGAATTAAATGATGTAAAATTGATTATTTACTACCAAATATTCAAGTCTTTTCCAATTTGATTTTTCTTGGCTTCCTGAGTGAACATGACTGTCAATTAAATTTACATTTATTGATAGTGTAACTTCTTGGGCAAGACATTTCTTTTGACTGGTTTGGGTCAGAACCCAAAAATTTTAAGATAAAGAATATAAACATACTTCCTTAAATTCTGAAAAGTTGATTGTTAGCCACTTTACCAAAAAAAAAAAAATAGTCTCAAAGACACAAAAAATAATGGTATAGCTGCCAGCCTCTCTAGAAATTAATCCAGCAGAAAAGTTTTGGACCATAATCAAAAGACATGGATATGAGAATAGAAAAAAAAAAAGACCCTGAGAAGCAATAAAAAATGTTGCAAGGAATATTGAAGTTGAAACTGTAGAAAACTTAACTCTTTCAACTTTAAAATTCCTTCAACATTCAATTCTAATAGAACAGAATCATTGTCAGGAGTGCCTGTTTCACAAAAAGTCATGTTGGTTCCAATCCCAAGTAGGAATGATTATTTACCCCAGCCTCCCCACTGAGACAAGACGGGACACAAGGTCAGGTTTAATGTAGGGAACCTGAGTGCAACACACGTGGGCCAAGGAAAAAAATTGCCCAGTCACTTGCAACCATCGTTTGCACTGATATCAGTATGACTACTGATCTCCACTCTTTAGTGCAATGGGGTTTGTGGCACAGCCTTGGGCAGCTGTCTTTCAGGACTGGACACCTCACAGTTTTTATTCTCCCCAGCTGTGTCTCTGTCTGCACACAGAGCCACAAATGAGTTGCACTCTGCCCGAAGATAAAGACGCAACTGAGATGATAATCCCCCAGCATAGGCCATGGAATGATCTCGAGTAGGATTGATGCATAAATGCATCCCAGGATTTTTTCCTAGCCAATAAAATAGGCCTTTTCTTGGTTTCATCTGACTCCGTCATGATCTGTCTTGTCTTGAAGTCAGAATGCTATGTTTGCTTGTGCAAACTTTCTATTGTGTGTTGACACTAATTCTTAGATTGTGAACTTTTTGCCATATTACTGTTGCTTTGTCTTGCATATATTATTTGCCCAATTTATGTTATTTTTGCCCTTTTCTTTTCTTTATCTTGTTATTGCTAACTTTGTCAATTCTGTTTGTTGGACAGTTCAGCCATTTATTTTTTCATTTACCCATGACCACTCATTCTACAAGTCAATTCTTGGGGAAAAGCTGTCTGAGTGGAACTTCTTTCTGAACTGGGGGAGGTAAGGAATGAAATCCATCTGAAAATAGGACCTATGTCTATGTAGACATTTTTATGAATATAAACTGGAAATCTGTTTAAGTTTTGGGCTCCAGCATAAACCAGATCTATGTTTACTTCCCTTATCAAAGTGTACACCCGACCTATGTCAACCTTTTTGATTCTAGTGTAAACTGGATGTCTACCTTTTCTTCATTCTGTTGTGAACCAAACCTGTGTTTACCTTTCAGATACTATTACAAATCAGAATTATGTCTACATTTTTGACTAATAGAAACTGAACCTATCTCAACCTATTTAGTCATTCATTGTGATTTTTGCATTAATTAATTCATTTCATATTATTTATTTACTCTATTTACTTAGATAAACCAACAAATATTGATATGACACTAACATAACCAAACATAAGATAACGATGATTTATTGAAACCATCGTCATTAATTGATATTTTTTTACATTACAAGCAAAATGAATGACCAGTAATTATATATATATATATATATATATATATATATATATTGTGTGTATTTAGGCAGCATCTTTTCATTGATACACATTTCATTAAATATTATAGACAAGTGTTGTCTATTTATTTTAAGTAAAATTTTTTCATAACATCTGATAAGTTTAATAACATTATCGTTGAACGAAGAAAGAAATTGACAATATTGATCCATATTATTTTTATTGTATTAAAAAAGATACTTTTATTGTATTACTAAAGATACTTTTATCATCCTTTTTTTTTTATTTTTGACTTATTTAACTAGAAGATAGGATAAAGCGATGGGGAAAAGAGGTTTAGTCTAATTTAATTTGTTTTCTCAAAAAAAGAACACACAAGAAAATTTTTTTATAAGTGAAAATTTTGGACTCACACGATGCACAAGATCACACATTACATGAGTATATATGGTAATAAGAAATAATGCTGAATAAAAAAAATCCATTCAGAAGATATTATGTTTTGGGTATGCAATTTAAGCTAGCAAACAAAAATGCCAATTTTTTTAAACGGATAACTCAATGCAGCCTCTGTAGTCAAATTGATAAAGGCATATTTTGACTATACAAGTGGTTTTCTTTATGAAAAAGTGGATACAGGTTCAGATCCTGTTGGGAGGCACAATCATTCTTTAGTTGGATTTCTAAATCTAGGCCAGTTGTTATTAACTTCACTGTTTAAGAAAATAAAAAAAAATACAGAGATAGACACTCAAATACATGCACCCACTAAAAATAATGTTTATAGCAATAACAAACACACACATATATAAATATATATCCCATCACAAACTTAAAAATAAATATTTTGCATGGGATACAGCAGCAAAATATGTCATCTTAACTCTGAATTCCAGACTATAAAGACAACATGAAATCACTCAATTATTTTACCTAAGAAATCATGGCAATTCATTAAAGAAAAGAAATCTCTGGATACCCATCATTACCTATATCCAGCATGGAAATAACATTTTTAAAATTTTACATCGGATATTGTTGTAGAATATCCAGTTTTTACTACTAGTTACAGTTTTTTTTTTTTTTTTTTTTTTTTAAATAAACTATTTCCATTATATTTAAGTAGCAAATTATACAGCAATACAGTCCAGTAAATTTTTTAACTTATGTGGAAACCACAAATAAAAGAAACTAACATAATCTAGCTGCAACTCGTTCCAGCTAAACAGTCAAACTTTCTGCCTTTGGGCAGAGAGGAACCTGGACAAGGCTCTGCCGAAGGGCAGAGTCTCGTTCAGGGAGGTAGACTGCCCCTGAACCCGTTTCTAAGTTTTCAAAAGGGAATATTTTTGGCTGAGCCTATGGTTTCAGAGAACCCACGTTAAACCAGCCTTGTGCCACATGCAACCCTCGTAGCTAAATATACTAACATAACCAAGCTAGTGCAAGTGATTTTCAATTCTTGATTTGAGTCTGTTCACCGTTGCCTATGTCATATCACATTGTTTTTAAGTCTTGCAATTGTTATAATTTGGTTGATATAAACCTTAACTGTTTTATTTATCTCTGGAACATTGTGAAGTTTCACAAACCACTTTTAACATGTTCAGTCAATTGCATTACCTTCTCCAAAAACTGCAGGAATCCTTTTATTTTTATTTTATTTTATTTTATTTTTTAAATAAAAAGCATAAAATACTGAAAATGGGGAAGATTTTTATTCTTTCTTCAGTGTTAGAATCACTAAAAAAATACTAAATCGATTTTAGAAATTTTTCAGAAGTGCTTACTAATTTGAGAACTGTAACTACATGAAATATGATTTATTTTGACTAAGGTTAATAAAACAGATTTGATTCTAATATATATCTCATGACAATAATCAAGAACTTTTGGGATAATCCTGTATTTTAGAAAGAAAATATAAAAATAAATTATTCTTCTTTCAAGTCTGTGTTTTATTATGCTTTTTCAATAAGTTATTGATTCTTTTCATGAATAATTCTTTATTCAAAGAATTGATAAATCCACTCAACGCTTCTTCAATCTTGACCTTGATTGAGGCACTTCTTGTTTTCAAAGTAGTGCTCTATAGATACTTGAAAAAATGGTAATCTATAGGAAAATGGCAAGATGAAAGGGAAAGATGCAATAATATTTCCATATTCAACTGATTGGACTTAATTAACATTATAATTGCAAGCAGAGAACCAAAATTATCATGTAGCAAAATGACGCACTTTGACCAGACAAGGTTCTGTTTTGTTTCTTTTAAATTTGACTGTTCCATTTCAAGTGCATATATTCATTAAGATTGTCATGCACGTTGTATTGGTACAGTAAAGGCAAACAGTTTGGTGCCAACCTGTATTTCATTAAAAAGACCTTAAAATGAGATACTTTTGTATTTTTTTAAAGTAAAAGATTGTATTTGATTTGGTTTGGGCAAAAAATAAGCACTTACCGATAAAAAATATATCATACAACAGCATTATATTTTGTTTTCATCAATAAAACCACCACCTATCTTAATTACTGTTTTACAAATTATTGGCATTCTTTCCAGCAGTTTTTGAATAAAAAGGTAGATGGCAGACCTCCCAAAGCAATCTTCAAGCATTGAAAAATCTTACTCTTTGGGTATTCTCTTTCAACTCTCCTATTCAATTCATTCCATACTAATTCAATGGGTGAGAGGTCAGGAGATTGAGGTGACCAAGTCATAATTTCCCAAAATTTTGTTCCTTTTTTTTTTTTTTTTTTTACTTGAGGTAATTGTGACGTAATTTAGAGGAGGGTTTGGAATCATCGTCTTGTTGAAAGGTGAATTTTTTCCATTTATTGTTCAACTAGATGTCTTCGTAATATCAAATGATATTATTCTTTTTCCTGATTCTCTTGGCCTGAATCAATTCTCCAACCCTTTCTCCCCCTAAAACACCCCCAGACCATAAAAGATCAACCACCATGCTTAACTGCTGGAGCTACACATTCATCATTCTGTCATTCTTCTCACATATACTCTCATCTTATTTTAGTAAGCGAAGCCTGGAGAAAAACTGAAAAATAAAAACAAATACACTTCAGTTACTAAAATTTTATCTTTTACTTTTAAAAAATATAAAAATATCTCATTTTAAGGTTTTTTTTACAGAAATGGAGGGTGATCCAAAACTTTTTGCCTGTGGGGCACATTGACGGATTTCATTTCCACCAAACTCTTTCTCATAACTCGGTAGAAATGATAGCATCATTTTGGTTGATATTTCTGCTACTTGTCTATAGGCAGTCATTATAGAAATATTTAATATTATATAAAAAAAATGTGACCATCAAAAAACAAAATGACAGCTTTATTTCAGCAATTTTCCACTTGTGTTATTTGAGAACCCTAATTTCCTGATAAACAGCTTTAAGAGAAAGATTGCCCAAATTTTAACTAACTATAATGTTAACATTTCAATCAGTGAATGCCAAATGTTTCCTGTCATCAAACTGTTAATCTGACCCTTACATCTTTAATATTAAATTATAAGTAAAATGAAGTCAAAACAGAATTGATTCTCTACCATATATCTCTGCTGTGCAAGAAAACTATTTTACAGGGCTGCTCATGTCTTGGAAAACATGTCTTTTAACAGATCTAACTTTGTTCTAACCAATTCTAATTATCATTTCCCAAATTTTGATTATCACAAATGAAAAAGACACACTGTAAACATTGCCTTAAAGGTAAAGAATAGTAATTTAGAGATTGCTCACTTCCTATTTGTTGTTAAAATTCACAAAGTGCGGCAATCTTTTGATGGAGATTCTACATAATAAGCCAAATGTTAAACATCTGTTAAAGGCCGTAATATCCCCAGAACACCCAAATCTGTATTAAAGGTTCAGAAATTGATAAGTTTCCCAGAAATTCAATTTATGCCATTGTTAATGAGTTGAAGGTTTCAAGATATTTTGTCAAAAGAATTGTGCATAAGTATCTGTCTGTATTTCTGAGATGAGGTATTATGTACACTATTTACATTATTTGGACTATTATCCTCGTCTTTGTCGCCATATTCATTACAATGTTTCAGCCGTTGTAATAAATATGGCAACAAAGATGAGGACAATAGTCCAAATAATGTAAATTGTGCATAAGTACTCTCGATACAAGTCCTGTGTGATGTGGAGGGATTAATTAATGTCTGCAAAAAGCCAAAAAATAACCGTCTGATCTATGCAAAGTGCTTGTTGAGCAAGTTGAAATATCAAGAGTCTGAAATGCTTTGGGTTTTCTCTGATGAGAAAAACTCTGTTCACGACCAAAAGATGAATTCAAGGAATGAGAAATCGTTATGCAGAGACACTAAGGATGTTCCAATGGTTGTCCACACAAAGTTTCTGGCAATGGTTCTGGGAATTATGAGCAATGAGAAACATGTCATACCTCAGGGCTTCAGAGTTAATGCTGCTATCAGGAGGTATTGGTGAGGGCTGTGTGGCCTTTGATAGAGTGTGTGTTGATTTCAATCTTCTGTGGAATGACTGCTAAACACTTGCTCCTTCCCAATTTATAGGAAGAAGCACACAAATGTATTCTGGGATTTTTTCATAGCAAATAAAATAGGCCAGATCTTGGTTACATCTGACTCAATTCTGGTCTTGAAGTCAAAATGCTATGTTTGCTTGTCCGACCTTGCTTTTGTGTGTTAACTCAAATTCTTAGTTTGTAAACTTATTGCCATATTACTGTATTATCAATGCACAGACAAATGATAGATTTGTAAATGTGCAAGATGGACTCTGATGAGAAAAACCTTCTGGCATGATACAGTGACCCAACTTTCCTTGCAGTAGATGCATTATTGATTCAATGCAGTGATTCCACTTCAAGTCAGTGGAAAACATGAGGCTAAGTAGCTGCAATGTGTTGCTTTCCATGAGTCTAGTATCAGCCATATTGATGAAGAGCAGGAAAGATTCTTGGTGGTGAGTAAATGAGAGCAGTTTTGTATTGGAGACACTAAAATTTTAAAGCCATTTCCTGACGCAGTTAACCACAGATTGGGGGCCCTTTTCAAGAGCAGTGGCCAGGTTAACTGTTATGGTCTGGTTCCTTGTACCACGGTGATAGCCCAAGGCAGAACCAATAAAGAAGTACTCGAATATGGATATGGAATAACACAGATATATTACAAACAGGAATATATACAGAGAGGTAGAAAGTGTTTGTACGAACAATCAGGTTTAGTAGTAATTGTCTGAACACGACTGTTTGGACTGCCTCTGACTTGACTGACTGACTCGCTTGCTCTGACTGACTGACAGACTCCTGACGGACCTCACTCCAGACAGACCTCACTCAAGACTGAACGGTATTTAGTCACCCCCCATGAGGACATCATGTGGCACAAGTCTGGTTTAACGTGGGATCTCCGAACCCATGGGCTCGGCCAAAAATATGCCCTTTGAACCCGTATAAACAGGTTCAGGGTCGGTTTACCTCCCCGAAAGAGACTCCGCCCTTTGGCATGGCCTTGTTTGGGTTCCTCCCTGCTCGAAGGCAGGGATCAACCGATCAGCTGGTCGCCTGACTTCAGACTGAACTCCCTGCTTCCTCTTGAGGCACAGTATTTATTACATATGGAATAGTCCATTATGTTATTATGGGTAAGGTCTCATAACATTAACTTTGTTGGCTTTGGCGGATTTGCTATTGAGACAGGAGCTGTGTCATCAGCATAAATGCCTACTTGGGAATCAATGACATCAGGAAGAGTGAAAAAGGTGAGAAACAGTGTAGGACTCAGGATAGAGCCTCTTGGGGGACACCTGCATTTGTGCAAAAGACTCTAGAAGTTAGCCCATTCAAGATGACATTCATTTCATGATTAGATAAGATTGATTGGATTAAACTTACATAGAAGTCCTGCATGCCAAACCCTGTCAAAGATCATTTAGATATCAAGAGTCACAACTCGGGCATCACCGTTATTATGAAGAGTTAGATATACATATTCAGTGTTGACCGTTACCACATCAGCAGTAGATCTGGCAAAACAGAGAGAGTAGGTTGTGAGAGGTAAAGTACTTAATCAATTCAGCATTGATCAAAGCCTCAAATACTTATAATAGATAATAATGTGATAGAGGAGTCAGAAGATTCTCCAGAGTTCTTAAAAGCATGAACTACAGAAGAGGACTTCCAAGAAACTAGAAAGCAGGAAGCAGCAAAGAAATAGTTGTAGAGTTTGGAGAGAACTGGGGCCAGCTTGGGAGCACATTTCTTTAGGATGACAGCTGGTATTCCATCACCTCCAGTTGCTTTATGGGAATCTAATTTAGAAATGATGTCTGAGACCAGTGGCGTTGTTATGCATATATCACTCAGTAGGTTCTCTGTCCTATTGGGGAAATCATATGTGGGTACTCCAAAGTGTAGACTTTGTAGACTGTTTACTTTAAAAAAAATACATAAGTATCTCATTTTAAGGTCTTTTTAACAAAATACAGGATGGCTCCAAAGTGTAGAGTGAGAAGAGAATATCCAAGCAAAGCATTCAACCTTATCTGCTATAGATGTCAGGATTTTGAACTGATTGAATAGGGGAGGGATGGAGGATCTGCTTTTGTTTAGCACATTCTTGAAGAGCCACCAGTAATCTCTAGAACTGAAATTGCATATGTTGTTTCATTTTATCAGCAAACAGTAACTTTGTTTCTTTGCACACACATATATATATATATATATATATATATATATATATATATATATATATATATATTCAGGCTGGTAAGTGTTATTTAATACTGTTTATTTTAAACAGAGCATTTACTTAAAATAGTTGTATCTATAAAAAGAATGTTAAACATAAAAATGTCTTTAAAAATATATATATATATATATATATATATATATATATATATTATAATTATTTATTTAAAAATATGATTCCAACGCTACATAAGAGTTCTCCTGTTTCAAAACAAGAGCTGAAAACTTCAATATAATTATTTGAATTAAATTGAATTAAAGTACTTTAATTTAATTCAAATAATTATATTAAAGTACTTTAATTCAATTTAATTCAAATAATTATATTGAAGTTTTTGGCTCTTGTTTTGAAACATGCGAACTCTTATGTAGCATTGGAATCATATTTTTAAATAAATAATTATATTTATGCTCTACTTTTGTATCAAGCACTATTTTTTTAAAGATAATAACAAAAATACTAAAGAACTTTGGATTATTTACCTAACGAGTTCTTTCCTATTTTCTATATATTTTTACACATATATATATATATTATAAAGAATTAATGTATTTTATTTTTTCAAGCTGACATTTTTATTACAGCAAACATTATTTTTGTTGGGTATGGGTACCAATATTTGAGATGTTTTGTTTTTCCTTTTTAACCAGTGTTTATTTTGTCTACCAACCTGGACACTCAGGAAAATTTAAGAAAGAAAACTGTTTAGCACAGTTTAAAAAAAAAACAAAAACACAGTGTCTACTCAAATATGGGTATCACTAAGAACAATGTCTGAAGTAATAAAAATATACGGGATTAAAAATTCAAATCCATTTATTTTTTTAGAAATTGCTTTGTTTCAATTTTGGATATGAAACTCAGCTGATATGGCTTTTCAAAAATATCTGAATGAGCAATTGTTCTTTAAGGTCACTAGAACCTCATTTAACTGTGAAGCTCTCCATAGATGAGTGGTCAAAGTATGCTGGATCATACAATGTAACAATAGTTCTTTCTGCAAAAGAAGATGCAGGTTTGTATTCTGCTGGAGGGAACATTTTGTTTATTAAGTTTTTTTTTGAGTGTGCAGACCTGTAGATAAAATATATGATGCAATCAGTGGAGGAGGGAGTGCATTTAGCAAAAAACTGAAAACTGCTTTTTTCACTACAAATTATTCATTATATAATATCCAAGCATTTTACAAAAATTTAGAGTTGTTTACACAATATTTCAAGCTTAATGTTTGTAACCATGGATTGAGATAAAGTAACATAAACTGTAGATTTGTCTTCGGAATATCATTAAATTTAATTGTTACATAATTATAGTGAAATCATTAAGGATTTTTATCAAAAGCATTTTATTTTTGGTTGAATATTAATTTAAAAGATTCCTTTTTACAGGCTTTATTTTTGAAATGGAATACGATCATTTTAAATTTCAGAATTTCGCTATTGCCCATCAAAATGACTGAAAGAAAGCGATTTAAAAACAATAATGTAAAAAAGAGGTAACAAAGCATAAACAAAATAGTTTAGGTTGTTCAATTTAGGAAACTTAGCATTGCAGCCAAAGTATTCTAAAATGCTGCCAATAACAAATGAGAAAATGAAAAATACCTATCTTCAAATCGAATATAGCATCAAAATTTACATTATTTTTATTTATTTGTTATGTAACTAAATACATAATTGTCAACAATGTTTCCGTGAAACTTAATATTTCCTGTAATAAATTCTTAATAAATATTATTATTGTTATTATTTTATTGAATATGCCCCTCCTTTGTCGAACATGTCATAGACTTTTAAAAAAAAAAAAACATGGAATGTATACTCAAATATAAGCATCCAGTAAAGCTAACATTTTAAGTAATATATAATAATTTTTTAAGGAGAAATACATTGAAGACGTGATAATAAAATTATTACCAACTATAAAGACATGCCTAAAAAATGACATTGCCATCTTTCTTTGAATCCATTCTTAAAGAATGTAACATATCTATTTGATGCAAAAAGAGGCTTGCCATAAAACTCCCACAAGACAAACACACATATACAATTACAAATACAATCATCTGATGCCCACTTAGACATACAAGAATCTTCACAAAATGATATACACATAGAATTATCTATGGTTTTAATATGTGAGACATGCGTCTGACAAATGAGAACTGAGCCAAACATAATTGAAAATACCAGTGTTTCTGTCTTTGTGTCTGCTTCCAGAACGTGGAGGGTTGAGTTAAAGGGAGATAACTGAGATATCCGGAAGAGGCATGATATGTGGAACTGGAACAATCTGCCCTGGTGGATGAAATGAAGGGTTCAGTTCAAAATTCTTATCACCTGAAGAAGGCTAGAGTGTACAATGGCTGAAACATTGGGAATGTGACAGTAAAGATGAGGATAAGAGTCTGAACAATATAAAGAGTGTAAATAGTACAATAGCTCATCTCAGAAATATAGACAGGTTCTGAAGAAGGCCGAAGCATACAATGGCTGAAATGTTGTGAATGTTATAATGAAGATGAGGATAAGAGTCCGAACAATGTAAATAGTTACAATAGCTCATCTCAAAAATATAGACAGATCCTGAAGAAGGCCGAAATGTTGTGAATGTGACAGTAAAGAAAAAATGAGGACAACACTTCGAACAATATAAATAGTGTAAATAGTTACAATAGCTCATCTCAGAAATATAGACAGATGTTGATGGCGAATATAGTAATAAAGATGAGGACAACAGTCCGAACAATGTAAATAGTGTAAATAGTTACAATACCTCCTCTCAGAAATATAGACAGATATTGAAGGTGAATACGGCAATAAAGATGAGGACAACAGTCCGAACAATGTAAATAGTGTAAATAGTTACAATAGCTCATCTCAGAAATATAGACAGATGTTGAAGGTGAATATGGCAATAAAGATGAGGACAACAGTCCAAACAATGGAAATAGTGTAAATAGTTACAATACCTCCTCTCAGAAATATAGACAGATGTTGAAGGTGAATATGGCAATAAAGATGAGGACAACAGTCCAAACAATGTAAATAGTGTAAATAGTTACAATAGCTCATCTCAGAAATATAGACAGATGTTGAAGGTGAATATAGTAATAAAGATGAGGACAACAGTCCGAACAATGTAAATAGTGTAAATAGTTACAATACCTCCTCTCAGAAATATAGACAGATGTTGAAGGTGAATATAGTAATAAAGATGAGGACAACAGTCCGAACAATGTAAATAGTGTAAATAGTTACAATACCTCCTCTCAGAAATATAGACAGATATTGAAGGTGAATACGGCAATAAAGATGAGGACAACAGTCCGAACAATGTAAATAGTGTAAATAGTTACAATAGCTCATCTCAGAAATATAGACAGATGTTGAAGGTGAATATGGCAATAAAGATGAGGACAACAGTCCAAACAATGAAAATAATGTAATTGGTTACAATAGCTCATCTCAGAAATATAGACAGATGTTGAAGGTGAATATGGCAATAAAGATGAGGACAACAGTCCAAACAATGGAAATAGTGTAAATAGTTACAATACCTCCTCTCAGAAATATAGACAGATGTTGAAGGTGAATATGGCAATAAAGATGAGGACAACAGTCCAAACAATGGAAATAGTGTAAATAGTTACAATACCTCCTCTCAGAAATATAGACAGATATTGAAGGTGAATACGGCAATAAAGATGAGGACAACAGTCCGAACAATGTAAATAGTGTAAATAGTTACAATAGCTCATCTCAGAAATATAGACAGATGTTGAAGGTGAATATGGCAATAAAGATGAGGACAACAGTCCAAACAATGGAAATAGTGTAAATAGTTACAATACCTCCTCTCAGAAATATAGACAGATGTTGAAGGTGAATATGGCAATAAAGATGAGGACAACAGTCCAAACAATGAAAATAATGTAATTGGTTACAATAGCTCATCTCAGAAATATAGACAGATGTTGAAGGTGAATATGGCAATAAAGATGAGGACAACAGTCCGAACAATGGAAATAGTGTAAATAGTTACAATAGCTCATCTCAGAAATATAGACAGATGTTGAAGGTGAATACGGCAATAAAGATGAGGACAACAGTCCGAACAATGGAAATCATGTAATTGGTTACAATAGCTCATCTCAGAAATATAGACAGATGTTGAAGGTGAATATGGTAATAAAGATGAGGACAACAGTCCAAACAATGGAAATAGTGTAAATAGTTACAATACCTCATCTCAGAAATATAGACAGATGTTGATGGTGAATATGGCAATAAAGATGAGGACAACAGTCCAAACAATGTAAACAGTTTAAATACTTATAATAGGTCATCTCAGAAATATAGACAGATGTTGATGGTGAATATGGCAATAAAGATGAGGACAACAGTTCAAAAAATGGAAAGAGTGTAAATAGTTACAATAGCTCATCTCAGAAATATAGACAGATGTTGATGGTGAATATGGCAATAAAGATGAGGACAACAGTCCAAACAATGTAAACAGTTTAAATACTTATAATAGGTCATCTCAGAAATATAGACAGATGTTGAAGGTGAATATGGCAATAAAGATGAGGACAACAGCCCAAAAAATGGAAAGAGTGTAAATAGTTACAATAGCTCATCTCAGAAATATAGACAGATGTTGATGGTGAATATGGCAATAAAGATGAGGACAACAGCCCAAACAATGGAAAGAGTGTAAATAGTTACAATAGCTCATCTCAGAAATATAGACAGATGTTGAAGGTGAATATGGCAATAAAGATGAGGACAACAGCCCAAACAATGGAAAGAGTGTAAATAGTTACAATAGCTCATCTCAGAAATATAGACAGATGATAAATAATACTAATGTAAATTTTATTATTAAATTATATAATTATTTGGGTAAGTAAAACAGACATTAGGTTTAAGGCAGCAAATTTCCTGATTGACATGACACAAGGATAAAAACTGATTTATTGTATCAAGTTACCTGGTGGTCAAGAGCTAATTACCCAAGTGAAGTAGTGGAAATTATCTTCTCTGGTTTAGGAGGGAAAAAAGGCAAAAACAGGATTACAAGGATGAATGAAATGATATAAAATATCCCTTTGCATGGATATTGGAATAAGAACAATCTATCCCTCTTGATTAAATAAAGGGTTCTAAATTCTCAGAAGGTCACTAAATACAACAGGCACCAACAGAATGATCAGTGACTACAAAAGCTGTAATGTTGTTATCATATTATCAAGGATCAAAAAGAGAGCAATGAACAAGAAATGGCAGGGAAAGTAATCTATTTTCTCACAAAGTTGGATGCTGAGGTTTTTTTGTGAACTCAACCTCTATCCACCTGACTGAACATGAGATTGTTATCAGCAGAAAAAAGAAAATGTCCAAAGAGGCTGCAGAGGTCTGACGTTCCAACACTATTGCAAAACCAACAAAATTTATTAGTACTTTCAGAAAAATGCTGAGGTTCCCTGGGTTAGCAACTATGCTTTAATGCTGAAATTATCCTTAACTCCAGGATCATTATCTGAGATAGGCTTTGCGTGAGGTATTATCATTGTTTTTGCAATAGTAGTTATATGAATTTATTATACAACTTTGGGTAGAGTTACTAAAATTCCAAGCATTTTTTGAACAAGCGAAATTCTTCATGTTCTTAATTTTACTATGGTCCCTTTGTTTTTGGTCAATTCATTCTACAGCCTACATAAGTAAGGAATTTCTTTACAATATTAGAAGTGTCATTAACACACCAAGCTTTGTTTTCTTATATATATATATATATATATATATAAGAAAACAAAGCTTGGTGTGTTAATGTGTTATTTCTATATATATATATATATATATATATATATATATATATATATATATATATATATATATATATCTACTGAAGTAAAAATCATTTATTCAAAGGAAATAAATAAATGACATGGCCAAATTTCTGGATAGCATCTATTATAACAATCATATACTTATATATTATAACATGCAAAAGAGGCCACGGATTGTGTGCAGACATATCTGTCAAAACTAATTTCATTTGGGTTTCTCTATTTGCTGCAGAACAGCTTGGCATGTTCAGAAACAGGCCTCTCTGCAACTTGTCCAGATCCAGGTTTCTCTCAACTCTCTCCTGTCAATAAAAGCAATGGGGAAAACCAGCAGTCGTCAGAGGGAAGTTGGTGAGATTCTGTGTCTTGTGATTTTGGTCCCTTTGTTTTTGGTCAATTCATTCTACAGTCTACATAAGTAAGGAATTTCTTTACAATATTAGAAGTGTCATTAACACACCAAGCTTTGTTTTCTTAATGTTGCCATCTCACTTTTTTTTACCAATTCATTCTACAGTCTTCTTCAATCATAGAATTTATTCTACAGCGGATATAAGGAATATCTTATAATTCTAAGAAGAGTCATAAACACAGCAAACTTTGTTTCAATGAATTAAATCATTCTTTGTGTTATTTAATGTTAATATTTGGGGCCAATTAATTCTACTGCCTTCTTCAACTGTATAATTCATTAAATAATAAAGAAATATACTCTTAAGGTGTGCTATATTTATGGGATAAAGTGCTGAATATTAGAGATAGAGCGTGTGTAAATATAAAAGTCAACGCTCAGAGGCGACAGGCTGTTTCATGCTAGATGCAATCATCAGGCCATGATTGCATCTAGCATGAAACAGCCTGTTGCCTCTAAGTGTTAACTTCAATGTTCACTTTTATATTTATATATAGTATGAAACAGCCTGTGGCTTCTAAGAGTTGACTTCAATGTTCCCTTTTATATATATATATATATATATATGTGTGTGTGTGTGTGTGTGTGTGTGTTTTGCATACTAGAAATAGTATACACACCACCAGAACTAGTTCATATAAACAAGCCACAAAATATCTTTTACTGTCAGCCTTGTAACTCAGTTAAAACAAATTTATACGCAGCTTTAATCATGAAATCGGTTTTACATGAGATTTTTTCTTGTAATCATTTCACCCTAAACAAGGCATGAATAGCACTAAGATGCAAGGGAGTTACAGGGAATGTAAGTGAAAGTGAAAACTGAGAGGATTGAGGAAAGGACAAAAAGATGAATGAAAATGCCACGAGTACGCGGGGGTGTGGGGTTCCAGGGAGTGAAAGTGAAAGAGAAGACTGAGAATAGGGAGGATTGAGAAAATAACAACAGATGAACAGGGTTTAAGAAGACAGAAGATGGTGATTGGCATTGCATTTAAATTTTTTTAAATTGTAGTTATCTGGAAAGCAAATAAACAGAATGGAAATGTGAGAAAAGAAACTGTTGAAGTAGAAGCGGATGATTTTAGTCCAATCAATGAATGGTTGATGTAATCTCCCAATTGCTTCAGAATCCCCATTAAAACTTCAGTAAGCAGTAGAAATTAGCAAAAGTAATGGCTCTTTAATTGTAACTACTCAAATTTTATAGAGTTCACCCATTAACCAAGCAATTAATAACGAACATTCCACTACAGATTGAATTCAAGTTCACAGTAGCATATCAAGTTTCATTTACTAATATTTTCAACAAAGAGGCAGCTGATGTTTCTGGGACACATAATGAGGAAGGAGGGCTTGGAGAATCTGATACTCACAGGTTGAATAGAAGGAAAGAGAGACAAGTGAAAACAATGTGTGACAGAGCTGGTGGGCTTAAGCAAGTGGATGACAGAATGTGGTCTTGGGTAGGAAGCAGGGGGAAGAAACTTGTTGAGAGCTGCAAGGGTAGAGGGAGGTGGAGAGTCATGATCACCTACCTCCTGAGAGGACATGGAATATAAAAAGAAAGAAACCAAGGCAATAAAGCCCCAAAGACACAAGGAATTACTGAGTGTTAGAAAATATAAGAAAATAATAGCTTTATGGGGAGAGGACAGTAAAAAAAAAAAAAAAAACAGGAATTAAGAAAACAGAAGATAATGATTGACATTGCATTTCAAGTTTTGAAGATCAAAGTCGAGTGGAAATCAAGATGCTGAAAGAGAGTTCAACAAGCAAGAAGTGGGATAGAAGAAACTTTTTAGATATAAATTATGGTTACATTGAGCAATTTTAACCATAAAATTAAGAAAATTTGCATGCATGTCAATACTTGTACATACATATCTTTATTTTATATGTTACAAAATATAGGAAGTAGAGGTGAGCCATGATCAGCTGCTTCCGGAAGTGAGAGAGAATATAGAAGAAGAAGAAGCAGAAGAAACTTTCATTACTTACATTAAGTTATTGTTTTACAATTTCTAAAATTATTCTGAGCATATTATGACTGCTATTTTTGCAATTGCGTGTGTATATATATATATATATATATATATATATATATATATATATACACACACACACACTCAATTGCTATTGTGTGAGTGCACACATATATATATATATATATATATATATATAAAGAAATATAGTCTTAAGGTGTGCTATATTTATGGAATAAAGTGCTCAATATCAGAGATAGAGCATGTGTAAATATAAAGGTGAACATAGAAGTCAACACTTAGAGGCAACAGTCTGTTTCATGCTATATGCAATCGTCAGGCCACGTGGCCTGACGATTGCATATAGCATGAAACAGACTGTCGCCTCTAAGTGTTGACTTCTATGTTCACTTTTATATTTATATATATATATATATATATATATATATGCACTCATACAATAGGAATTGTGTGTATGTGTGTTTATATATATATATATATATATACACACACACACACACAATTGCTGCCCACATGCACCCAGCACACATATATATATATATATATATATATATATATATATATATATGGACACACATGCATGCACATATATGTAAGTGAACATGAGATGTAAGTAACCAGTAGACAGTGATATATTCTATATATGATTAATAATTTAAAAAAGAATATCTCAGATGAAGATAAAAAAAAGAAAATATTTCTGGTATGCATTGTTATTTCTAACCACTTTGAGGAACATCACCTGCAGTTCTGCTACCAATTACTTGCTCAGAAGCTTGAGAGCCAATAAATGGTAAATCCAAAAAAATGCTATTTGCTATTTTTTTTTTGTTGTTATTGGGAGTTTAGCATACTTATCTTTAAAGTTTGTCACTGCAGATGAGACATTGTGATAAAAATATAACTTGGAATCATTTTGTTTTTTCTTAACTGTGTGTGTGTGTGTGTATATATATATATATATATATGTATATCTATCTACTGAAGTAAAAATCATTTATTCAAAGGAAATAAATAAATGACATGGCCAAATTTCTGGATAGCATCTATTATAACAATCATATACTTATATATTATAACATGCAAAAGAGGCCACGGATTGTGTGCAGACATATCTGTCAAAACCAATTTCATTTGGGTTTCTCTATTTGCTGCAGAACAGCTTGGCATGTTCAGAAACAGGCCTCTCTGCAACTTGTCCAGATCCAGGTTTCTCTCAACTCTCTCCTGTCAATAAAAGCAATGGGGAAAACCAGCAGTCGTCAGAGGGAAGTTGGTGAGATTCTGTGTCTTGTGATTTTGGTCCCTTTGTCAATTTTTTCAAGTTGCTTCCCACTCACCATATTGTAATTTCCGAGACAGTGTTGGTTTTGTTTCTTCTTGTCTTTTTCCCTTCCCTGCTTGTTAACCTGCAGTTCTTGGGAGAGTGATTGGTTAGGTGTTCCTCCTAATCTCAACATACCCTTGGCAAATTATACAATATATATTGTTCATATCTAATTGATAGATAGACAGATAGGTAAAAACTCTGATGAAGAGATGCACACAGATAACCTTAGATAGATAGATGCATGCATATAACCACAGAAGGATAGGTAGATACAAACACCCACAGATAGATGTACATAAGTAACTGTAGATAGATATCATTATCATCAGTCTTGTGACTGCTTCAATAGTTGTGGGAGACCTAAAGGCAGAAAAAAACAGACACTGTCCTCCTCTAGGACAATCTGTTGGCAGTAACTCTCAGGAGTTCATGTCTATCTACTCTTTCATGTTGTCTGACCAGCTTTTGTGTTTCTCTCCCCGCTTGTGACCACCTTCAACAGTACCTTGCATGATGGTCTTGCAGAAGCTGTTATGCCATGTGACATGGCCAAATACCAAAAGGAAAGATTCCTGTCAGTCTATGAGTCTTTTGACCTTACTCTGTATATAATCACTGGTTTTATGCTCCCTCTAGGAGATAAGGAGGAATTTTCTCAAGCGCTTGTTCTCAAATGACTGGATTATTTATTTTGCTTTAACCAGGAGTGTCCACATCTGGATGGATATGGTCACCAATTTGTAGAGCTTGAAATTTATATGGAAGCTGATGTTGATCTTCCATGTCCTTGCTGATCTGGGCACGGCTGCTGTGGGTGTGGCCATCTATGTGTGAATTTCTGTCTTGCAGATGCTATCTTTTGATAGAATTACTCCCAAATATTTGAAGCCGGACACTTCCTCCAGTGGTTCGATGTCCATAGACATACTTATGCTATTCACCGTTATTTTGAATTTCTCTGTGTTGAGTTCCATTTCATATCTGTTGGCTCTTTCAAGAACGTTGTTCATAAGCTCTTGCAGCTCACTGTTACTGCCTGCCCTAGGGTCAATATCATCTGCAAAACGTAGGGTAGCAGACAGGTTCTACCACCAATAGATATAAATTCTCATGTAAACAGATATACTCTAGATAGACAGATATAAATTCCCATAAATAGATAAATATAAACTTCCATAAATAGATAGATGTACACTAGAGTTATGACTTTTTTGTAGCTTTATATTCCTGTGTCATAAATTGATGGACTTTTGTTAAAAAATAATGAAAAAGGCATTAATTTGTTTTTGAACTAGCTCACCCCAAACCAATAATTCAATTTTACCATATATGCAATAAAGGTAGAAAAATAAAATATTTCAGAAAGTTTATTTTTCAATTTGCTAATTATATTATTGAATAGTACTTATGTATTTTTGAATGCATTTAACAGTTTATAGCTATAGCATAACATAAAACCTTAGAAATAACCAAAAATTGAAAACTTGCAAAAGTTTTATTTTTCAGTTGTCTAATGATGTAATTGGATAGTACTTACACATTTTTTTAACAGTTTATATCTATAGCATAACATACAAAGGCTCCAGAAAGTCATAGTATTACTATACTTATATCCAATTTTAGAAATTGCGTATTGCAGGGAGGGGAATTTTTTTTAAAAAATAAACTGAATTAAACGTTTTTCATCATTTTTTTGAACTAAAGTTCATTGAATTATGATACAGGAAATTATTTAACAAAAAGTGAAAAGTCATAAGACTAATATACACAGATAACCAGAGATATATAGATAGATATAAACTCATATGAATAGAAATGTATACAGATAACCGCAGATAGATATAAATTCGCATAAGTAGACAGACGTACACAAATAACCTTACATATATAGTAGATTCAGAGCATAAAAAATTAACTAAAAATATAGAAAAAGACAAAATAAACATCCACTGAGAAGTGATGCGTTTTTGGAATATGTATCAAAAATTACAACTGATAGTAATACTAACTGTTCAGTCAAAGTTAATTTGACCATATAGTGGGTTGGTGCAAAAACAATGACGTAATAATGTCGTTTTTTGACGTCAAAAAACGACATTATTACGTCATTATTTTTGCACCAACCTAATATATATATATATATATATGTGTGTGTGTGTGTGTCAGGAGGATGCATGTACAGTATACACTTACCCTTTTAAAGAAAAAAAATTACATACCTAGCACACACACACACTGAGTAATAATTCCTTTCAGAGAAGTTTTATTAAAACCGACCAACATGGTCTGTCTGTATCATTTTTGTTATTGCAGTTTTTCATACCATATATAGGTTTTCCCACAACTAGATATTATTGGCTGCAACTGAAAAAAGTTTTTAATAAATTTTATCCTTTTTTTTTTTTTTAAAGTATTTATGTTATTCTGATTTACACATACGAAGGTCATGCAGAAAAATGTTGGTTTCTGTCTTAATTTCTGTTATAAAAAGTCATTCTTATTTAAATTATTTACATGCAGACTATTGTCCTTGTTGTCACAATGTTACAGCCATTGTCTCTTCTGCCTTTCCAGCTCAACATATACCTGGTGAAAGCTGAAAGATACAACAGCTGAAACATTGTTATAGCAACAACAAAGATGAGGATATTAAACCAAATATAAATAATGTAAGTAATAATAATGCCGCATCCCAGAAATTTAGGCAGAAGATTATCAGGTAATAACAACAACAAAGATGAGGATATTAATCCCAATGTAAATAACATAAGTAATAACATTATTTACATTATTTGAACTATTGTCCTCATCTTTGTCGCCATATTTATTACAATGTTGTAATAAATATGGCGACAAAGATAAGGACAATAGTCCAAATAATGTAAATAATGTACATAATAAGTCATTTCAGAAATATAGACAGATATAAGTAATAACATTTAATCCCAAAAATTCATACAGATGGCAAACAAGTGATAATAACAACAAAGATGAGGATATTGATCCTAATGAAAGTGATAACTCTTCATCTCAAAAATTCAGACAGAAGTGATTGTAACATCAAAGATGAAGATATTTATCCAAATGTAAATAACATAAAGTAATGATAATTCCCCAGCCTAAATCTTCAAATAGAAAGCAATTCCTTGACCTTTTTTTAAATGGCTTCTTGGTTAAGCCAACCTCATTTTAGGAAACCATCAAAACAAAAGCTAAGCCTCTAATGAATTTTGTTTTTTTGTCACCTCTTTACGAACCTGAATGTATTTCTAACTGGGCTTCAAATTATGTGCAGCATTTATCAAAACCTGTCTCCATAACATTCATATTTCACTGTACTGCATCTGCTTGGTATAGAGAGGGAGATTGGATTGCTATAGTGGGCTTTGTATATTTGTACCCAGTATCACCTTTTTGGTATTCTCCCTCATACAGTAATAACATTAATAACATAATGAAGTCATAGACTTTAGCTGTGTACATAAAATAAGCATTAGAGAAAAAACTTGTAAGAAACAAAAATACTTTTGACTCTACATAATGTATCTGTAAAAAAAATATGCCATAATGGATGCTACCTGCCCTACCCATAATTATAATGGAACATGAAAAATATAGGGAAAGGTGGCTACATCAGTCAATGAGAAATTAGTTAGGGAAGGCTTGATCCTGCATCAATACATATTTGTCAAACTCTCTGCCTTTGAACCCAGACAAGGCTATGCCGAAGTGCAGAGTCTCATCTAGAGAGGTAGACAAACCTGATCCTGTGTATATAAAGTCTATGGGGAATTTTTGCCCAAGCCTGCAGACTTGGATCGCTCTACATAAACATTGGCCTTGTGTTACATCCTGCCTAATGTGAAGGTTGGGTAAATATGTGTTTGATTATGCATCAAGACTTATCTAAACTATGCTTTTAGGCAGAGAGGAACCCAGACTAGGCTATGGCAAAGTGCATCTGGAGAGATAGACAAACCTGACCCTATGTATACAGGGTCAACAAGGAATTTTTGCCTGAGCCTATGAGCTTAGATCGCCTCACATAAAAATCGGCCTTGTGCCACATACTGCCTCATGGAGAGTTCAGATAAATACCGGCTTGATCAATTATCAAAACTGACATGTTGAACTCTCTGCCTGAAGGTAGAGAGCAACCCATATATGGCTATGTTGAAGGGCAGAATCTCGTCTGGAGAGGTAGACAAACCTGACCCCATGTATACGGGGTCAACAAGGAATTTTTGCCTGAGCCTATGAGCTTGGATCGCCTCACATAAAAATCAGCCTTGTGCCACATACTGCCTCATGGAGAGTTCAGATAAATACCGCCTTATCAATTATCAAAACTGACATGTTGAACTCTCTGCCTGAAGGTAGAGAGCAACCCAGATATGGCTATGTTGAAGGGCAGAATCTTATATGGAGAGGTAGACAAACCTGTCCCCATGTATGCAGGATCTATAGAGAATTTTTGCCTGAGCTTATGAGCTTGGATTGCCTCACATGAAAATAGGCCTTGTGCCACATACTGCCTCATTGAGAGGTTTGGTAAATATCAGCTTGATCAAGTATCAAGCAACTTCACAGATGGGTGAATGGATGAACGACCAAAACACAGTGAAAGAAGGAGAATGAAGTAAAGCAAAAGGTATATAGAAAAGGTAAGTAAACCGAACTGGTTTTCACCCTAAAACAACAATGTAATAATAATAATAATGATATAATGATGTCATAGAAAGTCTTCAGATGTCTACAGAAAATATGTTATGCAGTAAAGTCCTGTAAAAATTCTACCAGATATTCCAAGTAATAGAACTCAAGATAAATCTTTTCAAAACAGAAACTATAGTCTGGAATTGGAATGAAAGCAGTGATGGCACATCTTGAATCCGCCATAAAAATTCAGGATATGAAGTTAGTAAACATTAAAAACTTCAAATACCTGGGTATATGGATCAATTGTAACAAATTTAATATCAAAGAAAAAGAACAGAAAATAGGCTGAACTGGTGAAAATAGGAACCCTAAACATCTAAAAATCTTTGAATGCTTACTAAACACTTACTAAACCTGTTTAATAAACACTTCAAATACCTCAGTTATAACAACTTTAGTACAGGAGATAAGGCAAAAGTAGTTCACTATTCCCTAGAAGTTGTTTCACTTAACAGCACAAATTGCTGCAAAACAAAAACATCAACCTGAAAACTTGAGTCATGTTCTTAAATAGCCTTTTAAGATCAAGACTTTTTTTATGGATGTCATGCATAGCATCAAACATTTGTATACAACTGCTTCCTAAGATCAACAGTGAAAAAATGTGTTGTTTGAGTGAAGCTTGAGGGTTTTGGCAAAGATCATCCTTTATTGAACATTGGGGACTGGCACTACAGCATCACAAGCAAAGAACTGTGCCAAATAAGAGAAACCACATCACTTAAGGACTACCAACAGCAGCAACAACTCAAATGGTTAGCACATGTAACAGGAAGAGAAAATAATGATATAATCAAGATGTTGCCATTTCAGTCAGTCAGTTATGTGTCATGTGTGATATACACTTATGCAATCATGTATCTTTTGATACATGACTGATGAGGCAGATTTTTTTTCCCTGCAGTAGGTTGCCATTTCTTTCTGCGGTAGACCAGTTGCCATCCAAGGCTATAAAACTCGGTCTATCCTGCTATTTTCCCATAGTTGGTGGGAGAAGAAGATTCATACTTTTCCCAAGGTTATTAGTGTGTAAGTGAATGTAATAGATTCGAATGGAATTCGAACTCGGATCTCCAATTCCTCAATCTAAGGCGCTATCCATTACTCCACCATGGCTCCCTTCCTTTCATACCTCCACCATTGACATTTCACACTACTTGATACAAAAGCTTAGAAAAGAAACCCCCATCAATACTGGACATGGGAATTCTATTTTCCTGAAAAGTTGTCTTAAGAGGAAAATTTTATAAATTTTAGCTGAATACAGTAACAGTTTCTCGATCCATGAATGCCAAATGTTTCCTTGTAGAGAAAGGGATAATATTAGCATTACTGTTAGAAGAAATTCAAGATAATATGACTATTAATACTATTCTTTTAGTGATATTGGTAAAAGTGATAGTTCTAGTAATGTTGGTAATGATAGTAGGGGTGGCAATAAATATGAACTTCTGGTGCATTTTAGCAAAAGGAAATGCATCACCGGCTGTTAGTGATAATTAGTGTCATAAAAATGGCTTCTTCCTGCCTCCTGAATTTTCACTCCACCTTTTTCCCTTTTTATTGTCTTTCTTTTCAGATTATCTTCTTTCTCAGCTGTCATTCTGCAGCCTTCTCTATTTAATATCTCCCAACTCCACAAAATGGTGCTGAAAAGTTCTTATCCTAAACATTTTTCCCAAATTGTAAAGCATAAAATATCAGACATTTTGAAAAAGGTTTCTTGGTTGGATTGAGAACTTTTCAGCAACACTCATATATATATATATATATATATATATATATATATATATATATATATATATATATATATGAAGAAAAATATACGGAAAAAACAAACAAAAATCCTTATATGCAATTATACTGTTTTAATGTTAATATAATGTCAACGTCGGACGTTTCGGTCTAATAAACCATCTTCAGGACATATTCATAACATATAATTAACATTATCAATTCAACATGACAAAGACGATGGACATAAGAACAAGACTTATCCAAATAGATAACTGAAAGTTTTATAAGATCAGCGTTCCGTTTAAACATGTTCACGATGTCGTCACGTGGGCGACGCTGTGAAAAAACTTCAGTTATCTGTTTGGATAAGTCTTGTTCTTATCTCCATCATCTTTGTCATGTTGAATTGATAATGTTAATTATATTTTATGAATATGTCCTGAAGATGGTTTATTAGACCGAAACGTCCAACGTTGACATTATATTAACATTAAAACAGCATAATTGCATATAAGGATTTTTGTTTGTTTTTTCTGTATATTTTTCTTCATACTGTCGGATCTATATCCATATATTTGCTTACATATATATATATATATATATTATATATATATATGGTGAGTACAAGGGTCTCATGCTCCCCCATGAATCTATGATACCCCCACTCTATTATATCTCAATTATTATAGGATATGGTAAAACTATGAATAAAATAAAATACAATGTTTATTGTAAGCTACAGTGGAGTAATGGATAGTGGCTCAGATTGAGGAATCTGAGAGCCGTGTTCAAATTCCAGTCAATTCCATTTACTTACATGCTAATATCCTTGGGCAAGGTATGAATCCTCTACTTCTCCCCCTAGCTATGGGTAAATAGCAGGACAGAATGAGTTCTATAGCCATAGGTGGCAACTCGTCTGCCACAGAAAGAAATGGCAACCTACTGCTGGAAAAAAATCTGCCTCGTCAGTCATGTAGCGAAAGATACATGATTGCCTAAGCATGTATCATGCATGGCAGATGACTGACTGAATTATCTAAAATCAGGTATCATATGCAATATAGGTGAACAATTCAACTAGAAAAATTGAAAATAAATCCAATGTATCTAAATATAAATTAGAGACCTGTCATAATAGATGATTCCATCATGAATAAATCAACAATGTTTTGCAGAAGATTTTAACATCAGTTTGAGATTTTTCTTGTTAAATGTTGAAGAATTTTTACACGTGCAACATTATGAGTAAAAAATAGCAAATTTTATATAATTTCTTTTTTTAAGACCCCAGAATAATGCCAAAATCCATGTAAATTTTTCATCCTTTAAACTACAGACAAAAGTTCATTTTCTCCATCAAGTCATTCATTTCTGTAGTTCCCTACTACTAACAAGCAGAAAATTTTTTCTCCTGATGATGGCCATGTTGGCCGAAACTAGTCAAGGAATCTAACTGAAATAATAAAAACAAAAGAATATTAATGTATAACCCAGAGTGTCTGAAGATTTTAATTTTTTAATATTTTTTTTATTGTTTAAAACATATATATATATATATACATATATATATATATATATATATATATATATATATATATATATAAGGTTTTCTGATAAATATATTTGTTTTTTCCATTTATTTTAATCTTATTAACATTTTTAACAAATCGGTCAGTTATATAAAACAAAAGAAAATTATAGCAGAATAGGACTGCATAAAGCATTATGCTAAAAATATTTTGTTTTACTTCAGACAACACTGAAAAGAATGAAGAAATTCATCTGACAACCAATATATATATATATATATATATATATATATATATATTACTATCTTACATTTTCTTTTTATTATTTAAAAAACTTTTCTTAAATTTTAATTACTTTTTCTTTATATAAACTATCTATTTATGGTTATTATTTTTCTTAATTTTCTTATTTTTTGCTAGCATAGATTTGAAAATTTTTTTCTTAAAAAAAGGAGAAAATATATTTTTGGTTCTTTGATTAAGAACTAATAATATTTACTATTTTCTATTTTGATTTTTAAAATTGTTTGAACTCATGTCTTTAATTTTGTGATTCTGTTTCAACCTAACTTGGGATGTTAATATTTTAAAATATAGGTCAAGGTTATTTTAACTGCCTCTTTGAACCAGACACTTCTACTTCCCCTCCAATGATATTGGGAGTTTGTTTAACTGAATCTCTATATTGTATCAGTTGCCTCCCACTTCATTTCTGTTCTTCTTTCTCTCTTTCTTTCTTTTTCTCTTACCTTTTTCTCCTCTTCTTTTATTTTTTTTTAAATGTTTAAATTTTTAAGCTCCTATTTTATTTCTTCACAACTCTGAGTTGAGAAAGCCTGTTGGCAGAAATAGCTATTTGAATGCGGTAAATTTGAATTTCTATTCAATGTAATATATATATATATATATATATATATATATATATATAATACAAATCTGAAGGTGATGAGTGTTACCTTCAGCATCCTTACTCTAGAATTTTATAGATGGCAGTCCAGCAATCACTTTGTCCACTCATCAGAAGGTATCAGACGATATAACACACTGGGTGCAAGTATTAATAAATTATATACTATTTGTACAATACTATATCAAACAAAAGCTTAGTAAAGAAACCCTCATCAATACTAAAAGAACTATAACAGTTACTGGACTTGAGGAAATCTAACACACCTAATGCATGTTGTTTCCTGATAAGAAACAGTTAAAATCACTATTACTTTAGACATTTGAGCAAATATTGGACAGTCTCCTCAAAGATGAAGAAGAGCTTTGAGGCAATGGAGATATGGTTCTACAGAAGGATGCTAAGGATACCATGGACTGAGCATGTGAGGTCTTGGAGAGGATGCAAACAAGGAGGAGGCTTATACTCAACATCAGGAAGAGGCAACTGAAGTTCCTGGGACACACAATGAGAAAGAAGGGCCTGAAGAATCTGATACTCAAAGGTCAAATAGAGGGAAAGAGAGACAAGGTAAAACAATGCATAACATACCTGGCAGGCTTAAGCAAGTTGATGACAGAACGTGGGTCTTGGGGAGGTGGCAGAGAGACAAAACTTATTGAGAGCTACAACGGATATGGGAAACTGGAGAGCCATGTACGCCTATGTCCTGAAAGGACATGGCACATAAAAAGAAGAAAGACTTTAGACATTTGGATAGACAAAATGCCAATATAAGGACACGTTTAAGATGATCCTAAAAGTCAGTGGACTGAACCTGTAAACGTGTAAATGAAAAGCATCAAATTGTAAACAGTGAAGAAATATTACTCAAGAAGCTACAAAATAATTTGAAATCCAGGTAACATCAGTAAAATGTTTAGAGCACAAAAATTCAGTAGAACTGCCCCAACCTTCAGGAGCAGTTCACTGATTTCATTGTCCACACAAGAATTGATCCTGAAAGACATCACAGGACTTATTGGCTATGTGTAATAGAGAATCATGTAAACCCGACAAGAGAACCAGAGTTAGTTGTGTGTGGTGCAGTAAGCACCAGGAGTTATGTTCCCTTCCACAATTAGCTGTTGAGAGAGGACATTCTACTTAGAGTAGGTGATGCTGACAAAATTTGCATATGAATGATGCTCAGCAGGTATTAGCCAATAGTCGGCATGGGACTGAGAGAGCTATATAACACAAGCATTTTATCAGTCACAGTGGGGGAAGTGCTTTCAATGTGCAGACTGTTGGAGTATTGAATCGAAGTCAAAGTTGCAGTTTACATTTACTTAGAAAACTAGACAAGATGTACAAATTGCTATTTTACCTTTTTTCATCCAAGAGTGAAGTTTTATTGGCCTCTTCTTTCTCTCGTTTTACCTCACCTGCAACATCATCTTCCTTTTACTCTAATGGGGATTATCTGTAAACCTTTTGGCATCAAAACTTCTGTTCCTTTGAAAATTCTTCTCAGGAGGCATCCAAAAAATTGATTTCCCTTTCTAGGTCCTTATTCTGCCTTCTGGATGAAATGTTTGCATCAGTTTGTTGTAACTGAGAATTGGGCCAACCCAACAAGAGAACCAGAGTTGGTTGCATGTATTTCAGTAATCACCAGGAGTTATGTCCCCTTCT
Organism: Acanthosepion lycidas; assembly: GCA_963932145.1. Lineage (NCBI taxonomy): Eukaryota > Metazoa > Mollusca > Cephalopoda > Sepiida > Sepiidae > Acanthosepion > Acanthosepion lycidas. The sequence continues at coordinate 29,928,803 of OZ010606.1, forward strand.
ACAATTGGCTGATGAGAAGGAACATTCTACCTAGAGTAGATTACACTGAGAAAATTTGCCTATGAATGATGCCCGGCAGGTATTAGCCAATAGTTGGTGTGGGTCTGGGACTGAGAGAGCTATATAAAATCAACTTTTACTCAGTCAGGGAGAAATGCTCTCAATGTGCAGGAAACCAGACAAGATGAATACACAATCCTGACTAGACAGTGACTGTAATCGTATTCTCTCCACGCTTTGAGTAAGAATGAACATTTATAACAATAACAGCAACAACTGTTCATGTTAAAGAATTCTTTACAATTCCAGTCCCAAAGATTATTAAGTAATACTTTCAATGTTAAGTGACAAATGATGTTCATTATGTAACATCCCCCATTTTGAAACATGCACTTTGTCTTCATTTTGTCCTCTGCTTTGGCTAAAATCTGCTTTCCATCTCAGAAATTTCCAATGCTTTATTCTTGGCTTGTAAATGTTAGTGAATAAAATCAAACTGTTAAAAAGCTTCTTTTTTTTTTTTCTGTTTTTTACTCCGATTACAATAGACATGCATTTGTTATGCTTACCTCGATTTTATCCAGTCTGATACATCAAGGCTGAGACAGCCATAAGCAACATAAGTAACAATGAAAAGAAATGGTAGGACTCACCTGAAAAAGAAGCAAAAAAAGAAAATGAAAAAAAAGAAAAATGACAATGAAAGAGAAAAAATAAAAAATCAAATGAAAAAAACATAAAAGGAAATGAAAAAGAAAAAGGGAGACAAAAGAGAAAATAAAAATAAAAGGATAATGAATGAGAAAACAAACAAAAGAGGTAAAAAGAATATAAAAAGAAAAGGAAAAGATAAAATAAAAAAAATAAGAGGGGACAGAAAAAGAAAATGTAAAAATCAGATGAAAACAAAAAAGAAAATGATGTAAACAAAAATGAGAAAGAAAGAAACGAAAATATCAAGTGAAAACAAAAATGAAAGAGAAAATGAAAAAGAAAACATGAGAAAGGAAAAGGAAAACAAAAATGAAAATATGAGAAAAGAAAAAGAAAATATCAAATGAAAAAAATGAAAAAGAAAAAATGAGAAAGGAAGAATGAGAAAGGAAGAATGAAAAAGAAAAAATGAGAAAGGAAGAATAAAAAAGAAAAAATGAGAAAAGAGGAATGAAAAAGAAAAAATGAGAAAGGAAGAATGAAAAAGAAAAAATGAGAAAGGAAAAATGTAAAAAGAAAAAGAAAGAAAGAAAAGGAAAATACCAAATGAAAAAAACGAAAGAAAAAAATGAGAAAGGAAGAATGAAAAAGAAAAAATGAGAAAGGAGGAATGAAAAAGAAAAAATGAGAAAGGAAGAATGAAAAAGAAAAAATGAGAATGGAAAAATGAAAAAGAAAAAATGAGAAAAGAGGAATGAAAAAGAAAAAATGAGAAAGGAACAATGAAAAAGAAAAAATGGGAAAGGAACAATGAAAAAGAAAAAATGAGAAAGGAAAAATGTAAAAAGAAAAAGAAAGAAAGAAAAAGAAAATATCAAATGAAAAAAATGAGAGAAAAAATGAGAAAGGAAGAACGAAAAAGAAAAAATGAGAAAGGAAGAACGAAAAAGAAAAAATGAGAAAGGAAGAACGAAAAAGAAAAAATGAGAAAGGAACAACGAAAAAGAAAAAATGAGAAAGGAACAACGAAAAAGAAAAAATGAGAAAGGAACAACGAAAAAGAAAAAATGAGAAAGGAACAACGAAAAAGAAAAAATGAGAAAGGAACAACGAAAAAGAAAAAATGAGAAAGGAACAACGAAAAAGAAAAAATGAGAAAGGAACAACGAAAAAGAAAAAAATGAGAAAGGAACAACGAAAAAGAAAAAATGAGAAAGGAAGAACGAAAAAGAAAAAATGAGAAAGGAAGAACGAAAAAGAAAAAATGAGAAAGGAACAATGAAAAAGAAAAAATGAGAAAGGAACAATGAAAAAGAAAAAATGAGAAAGGAAGAACGAAAAAGAAAAAATGAGAAAGGAACAATGAAAAAGAAAAAATGAGAAAGGAACAATGAAAAAGAAAAAATGAGAAAGGAAGAACGAAAAAGAAAAAATGAGAAAGGAACAATGAAAAAGAAAAAATGAGAAAGGAACAACGAAAAAGAAAAAATGAGAAAGGAACAATGAAAAAGAAAAAGGAAAAATGAAAAAGGAAAAATGAGAAAGGAAAAATGAAAAAGAAAGAAACAGAAAATATCAAATGAAAACAAAAATGAAAGAGTAAAAGTTAAAAGAAAATGAAAAAGAAAAGAATTAGAAACTAAAAGATTAAATGAAAAAAAAAAATTAAATAAAAACCAAAAACAAAATATATTTGGAGTATTATCAAAAACAATGAAATGCAGGAAAATCCCAAAGATTTTATCATGAAAAAGTTTGATTAAAAAACTAATTGCAGAACCTGTGGAAATTTTATGTCATATCTTTGAAGCTAAGGAATAGAAAAAAAAAGAACTTTCTATCAGAATGTAGGCGATCATGGCTCTCCAAAATTTCTTGTCACTTGTATATCTTAATAAATTTTGTCCTTTTGCTATTTCTCCTAAACCTAGTTCCACCATCTATTTACTCAAGTTCACTAAGTAACATGTGTTCTTTTCCTCTTTCCTTCTTGCCTTCAATCCATCCTGTAAGTATCAAATTTTCCAAGCCTTCTTTCCTCATTATGTGCCCTAGAAATTTCAACTGCCTCTTCCTGATGTTAAGTTTTTATTATGTTTACCTTATCTCTCAAACTTTGTCATTGCTCACATGTTTGGTTCATGGTATCCTCAGCATTCTTCTGTAGAACCACATTTCTGTTGACTCAAGTCTCCTCTTCATCTGTGAGGAAATTTGTTCATCATTCACTGTCATATAGAAGGGCTGATATTACATAATAGCTGGGTATTCTTTTCTTTGTTTCTAACAAAATTTTTCTGTTTCTTGATACTTTGCTTCTAGCTTTTGGAATGCATTCTTGGTTATCTCAATATGCCTTCGGATTTAATATTGCACTTTCTGTTAAAACACTTCCCAGATATTTAAATCATTGTACTTGTTTGATTTTGTTATCTTAAATTTGTAATTTACATGTCAGGATGTTTCTTTTGCTAACAACCAAGCATTCCGTCTTCTTGTAATTGATGTTTAGTCCTTTCTTCTTGCTTTCCTTCACTGCTTTCTGTAGAGTTCTTGTAGTTTCCTTCCCATATCTGCTATCAATATTGTGTCTTCTGCATATCTTATGTTGTTACGATTGTGGCCACCAATAATGAATTCTGGTAGGACTTACACAACTTTCTATTTTTGGATATCTGAGGGATTCATTTTCTATTCGTGCGTTGGAGGTATGCTGCCAGTATAGATTCTGGATTATTCTAATATCATTTCCAAATATGTCAAGGTTGTCAAGCAGTTCCAACAGTTCTTTGTACATGCATACTACCCAAAAATTTGGAGAAATTAACTACAAAAAAAATTCATATTTCCTGCAAAACAGGTTCTATGACCCACCTTTCAAAAGAGTTCATTGTATCATGTAAAAGAGATCAAATTGTTATATATATATATATATATATATATATTCATAAATAATTTATAACTATGCTCAACTTAGAAACACAGGAAAAGTCACAAAGTTCTCTGGTCCACAGCAATCGACTTCGGATTTATTCCTTGGAATTGACTGTCTACTTGGAGCAGGTAGTTTGCATTTATTCCTTGGAGTCGACAGTGTAGTAGGAGCAGGTGGTTAGCATATATTGCTTGGAATCAGCTGTGTACCTGGAGCAGGTGGTTTGTATTTATTCCTTGGAATTGACTGTCTACTTGGAGCAGGTAGTTTGCATTTATTCCTTGGAATCAACTGAATACTTGAAGCTGGTGGTTTGCATTTATTCCTTGGAATTGACTGTACCTGGAGCAGGTGTTTTGCATTTATATTGCTCTTCAGTGAGTCCTTGGTATAATATGATCATTACAGTATTTCCTCTGCATTTTTTTACACTAGAGCTGCAGGATTTATGGGAGGTAGGTAGGTGTAATATAAGATATACATTTGATGTTGTGTTGATGACAAACTCAGAAGAAATTTCTGAAACAAGGCAGTAAAGGAAAGCAAGAATAAAATGGTTTGATTAGCCATCAACTGTAAGAAGAGAGAAATATGTTTGTCAGCAAGAGAAAAAGCCCAAAAATATCTGGGAAGCGTTTTAACAGAGGATGGAAAATGCAACGCCAAAATCCAAAAGCACATTAGGCTAGCAAAATTTGCTTTCTAAAAGGTAAGTGTTAAGAAGCAGTCATTAGAAACACAGAAAAGTGTGTTGAATTGTTATGTAATATCAATCCTCTTGTATGGTAGTAAATGCTGGACAATGTCTTTACAGATGAAGAGAAAACTGGATTTAACAGAAATATGATTCTACAGAAGGATGCTGAGAATACTATAGAAGGAGCATATAATTGACAAAGAAGTCTTAAAAACAGCCCTATCTAGCAACCCAGAAAGGAACTATAAATGTTATAAAATCTACACTGATATTCCAGCTACTAGTCTAGTAACATTTCTAAGAAGCTCCCTACCATTCTGCTTAAAATTCTGGATACCCCAACTTCTGCTTTGATCCAGTGGCGTAGCTAGAGTAAACATCACCCGGGGCGGTCCGCTCAAATGTCACACCAATGACCCCGATTCACCCAATGCTGAATAGTTAGCTGTAGCTAAATTTTCATACATGCTCTACCTCTACTTTACTCTACTGACTGGTACGTTACTGTTTACATGTATGATCCAAGACAAAATCCAATACCACAAAATAATCGGTTCAAATCAAAAGATTTTTAAAATGCAACTGTTCACTTTCAGAACAACTAAATACAAAACACGGCAATACACAAAAGAATGACATTCGATACTATGGTCTTAGAATGAATGTTTTCTTGTTTTCATTGTGGCAAACTGGTCAATGACATTGTCAAAATCTGTTTGTCTTGTAAGCTCGTTTTCAATGGACAGCACAGCCAGATCCGACAGTCTCGACTGGCTCATGGTTGACGTAATTTTCTGTTGCTAATTTTCCGGTGTCCAATTTTCCGTTGCATCATTTTCTGGGTACCATTTAATTATCAATGATATTTGAAAGTATTTTTCTTGACAAAAATGTTCTATTTAATTTTTAAGCATTTTTCGGAACATTGTAAATCAACTGCATTCTTTTAAAGGTTACCTAGAGAATTTATGCAAAGTTTATTTTTTGTTTTTCTTTATACAAGTAAAATAAATTTACATCGTATTTTGATGTTATTATGATTTGAGTTTTAGTGATAATTTAAAAACAATAAGTATTTATCATTAGTACCAATAATGGAAAATTAAGTTAAAAATTTAAAAGAATCGTTTTTGGAATCGGAAAATAGGCACAAATTTTTCCGATTCTGATACCGTTTCCGATACCCCAAAAAGTTCCGATTTTTCTGATTCTTGATTCCGATTAATCGTCCCAACACTAGTAGATATATTCAAAAGTATATCGCTCACTCAATGGAAAATTGTATCTCAGCGAATTGATACACAGGCAAGACTGAAATTGTTGCACTTTTGGCTACGTATTTCGCTTTGTTGTTATCAATGATGCAGAGTTAAAACACCATATCATCCAATAAACTGTTACAACAATGTCTCTTGTTAGTAAGCAAGATTGTAGCAACTGAAACACATGAAAGCTGAAAACATTGCTATTTTTCCTACTGACAAATTTCCTGACAATTTATTAGAAAATTTCTGACGGGGGGACAAAACTGGGGGGTCATAAATTATTTCGGGGTGGGGGTCATATGCCCGCCTGCTAAACCCTGTGTCTCCACCACTGTTTTCAGACTATTTTTGGCACCTTAGCCTGGTTGAAAAATTTTGTTGGAGGTGACATTGTGTCACCCCTCCTGTGCTGCCCTTAGCTACGCCACTGCTTTGATCATATTGATTTCACTATTAGTGAACCCTTGTAGCATTATGTCTATTTAGTAAAGAAGAATAAGTGTAACGATTAGGTGAAGAAAAAAGGATCCCCTAAATAATAAATGGCAACATTTGTTGTAAATAAGTCTTTCTGAAATGTTACATGCTTGATAGTGTTGAATATTAGCTAGTTTGCCAGAGGTTTAGCACACAAGTAGGCAAATGTAGCCAAAGCCAAAACTGACTTGAGTCATTTATGGAGAAATATATAGCTGAACAAAGACCCCTCATGCAAATGTATTGGGAAGGTCCATTCTAGCAAAATGGACCAACCCAACTGGTGTATTAGGCGCTCTCCTATAAAATAAGGTAAAATCAGCTTTTACAAGGAAATAGAAGGAGGCAGCCATGTTGGCAGGTAAGTCACTTGACTTCTACATCTCCCTCCTCTCCCCATTGCGGAAGCATATTGGCCGTTGGGGAGGAATTAATTCCCTATTGCCTGGCTGATTGTACGAGAGTAGTCGGGATAGCGCCCTGGGAATCCTCGTTCTTGATGGCTGTGATTGAGTAGGGCCCTGGGACGCTGGTTTATTTTGTAATGTAATGTCACCATTTTCCAAGTCTTTGGCAGATTGATGTGGTCTGCATGTATCCGTAATTGTCGGCTCAGGTGACACAGGCATGGCGCTTGGTATGGGGGTCTTGATTATGGGTGCTTCAAGTTTCCTTAGAAACCTACGGTTCCGCAGGGTTATTCTGCCTGATCCTGCAACTCTAATTCTATATTGACGGTTGGGAAGTGTCTCTACTATTCGCCCAGCTATGTCCCATCGATGGCTATTTGGGTTTTGAATGGAGACTGTGTCACCTTTATAAAGTGGGGATAGTGCATGTGCAGTACGGTTGTACTTCTCGATGAGGTCTGCATTGCGTTTGGATAATCTCTGTTCTCGTTTTTGCGCCGCGGCTATCCATTCAGGGTGTGGTTTATATAACTGTGGGTGCGATGGGATAAAATCTCGAAGACGTCTATGAAGCAGGAGTTGCGCTGGTGATAAGCCAATGCCTTGGATAGGGGTGTTTCTATATTGCAAGATTGCTTGTGCTGCCATGTTATTGTCCAAGGAACCCTGGTGTCCTGTGCAGTCTTTTATGAGTCTTTTTGCAGTCTTGACTGCCAATTCTGCACGTCCGTTAGACTGGGGATAGGCCACTGATGAAATTCTTTGCTTAACAGCCCAGGTTTTTAGGAACTGTTGGAATGAGTAAGCTGAGAATGGCGGTCCACCATCTGTACTAAGTTCCTCAGGTGCACCATATGTTTGGAATATTTCTCTGCAGATGGAAATCAACCTGGAAGCAACCGCTTGCCCTGGCTTGATGCGGTACAGAATGAGCCATCCAGTGAGCCTGTCTGCACAAGCAAGATATGTGAAGGATTTAACATAGAACAAATCCATTACAATCTGTTGAAATGGCCATTCAGGTGTAGGTGTCATTTGGATTGGTTCATGTGGTAGACTTGGGGCATTCCTTGAACATGTAATGCAATTATACCTGTAATTGCGAATTGAGGCATTCATTCCAGGCCAGTAAACTGAGTCATTGGCACGCGCTTTCATGCCAACTACTCCTTGATGAGCCGAATGTAGGCATTTTAATATGTACTTGCGCTGGGAGGTTGGTATCACTACTCTCCTGTCAAGTAGTATTAGACCATTTTCATTGCTTAGGCGGTTACGAACTTCCCAGTATTCCTGGATTGTAGGTGGTGTTGCTTGACGACTGTTTGGAAAACCATTGTCTATGGTTTTCCGTAATAGGGTGTATTGTGTGTCTTCTTGACCAGCAAAACGAATGTGGTCAGGGGAAGTTATGGCAGGATTATCATCTAATTGAGATATTGATGTGATGGCTGTCAATCTCATTGTTGCACAAGTCTCATCTGATTCATCAATTTCTATAAGGGAGGGTTCTATGGAGAATGTATCAAGTAGGCTTTGTACTGTAGTGACTGGATTGCGGGAAATAGCATCAGAGGCTCTGTGCCATTTTCCAGGGCAATGTTGCATGGTGAAACGATATCTCAAGCTTTTCTCTTTGAGTCGGAATAGGCGAGGGTTGTGAATTTTGCTGAGATCTCGATCACCAAAAAGTCCTTTGAGTGGTTCATGGTCGGTCACGACTATAATGTTTGGGCAACCTAGTATGAACATGCGGCACTTTTCAAGTGCCCAGCTGATAGCTGCTGCTTCACCTTCTATGGGTGCATATCTTTGCTCAGCCTCAGTACAGAATCTGCTTCCAGCAAACACAAGATGCCAGCCTTCAGGGCAACAGACAGGTGCTCGTTCGATTGCACATGTGCAGTGTTTCTGAAGAAGTAAAAATCCCATGCCGTCTTTACTCCAGTCAGGAGCTAAGCAGGTAATTCTGTTGATGTCAAATGTTGAGACGCCCCGCTTTACTAGTTCAACAATGACCCGCTTTGATTCCTGAAATGCTTTCTCAAGGGTCTGGTTCCAGGTGAATTTTGAGTTTTTTTTGACAAGGTCACGAAAAGGTAGCATAATGGGACTTAATGAATATGCCCAGGCAAGTTGGTTTACCAGTCCAAACCAAGACCTTGCATCGGTGATGGTTTTCGGAACAGGGAAATTTAAAATAGCATTAAGCATTGATTCAGAGGGAGATACTCCCGATGAAGTTATTTGAAGGCCACCAAACTGAACAGTGTCCTTACAAAACTGGAATTTGTCTTTGCTGAGTACAATCCCATTTTGTGCACATCTCATTAGAAAATCAAAGGTATGATAGAATGCCTCTTTGATGCCGGTGTCGTAGAGCAAAGTATCATCAACCAATTTGATTTTCCTGGGAATATCTTTTATGACTTCATCATATCTACGGGTGTATGCATCACCAGATGCTAAGTAGCCTTGAGGCATCCTAAGGTACATAAACCTTCCCCACTCTGTGATAAAAGTTGTGAGCGGTTGGGACTCCTCATCTAATATAATAGAGTGGTAGCCATCGACAGCATCCAGTACTGTTTTCTTGGTATTGGGTGGCACTTGCATTGCCAGCTGGAAAGGTGAGGCAGTGTGGTGGGTTTCTCGCTTGCATTGCGAATTTAAATATTGATAATCGATGGTACGCCTCGGTCGACCATCCTTTTTTGTTGTAATGACCATCGTGCTACACCAATCTGTTGGAGTACCAATGGGCACTTGTTCTAATATGCCTCTTTCTATATCTTGCATAAGGGCTTGCCTCACTGGTTCTTTTAAATGGTATGGCACTGGTATTGGTCTGTGTCTTGCCTTAGGGATTGCCCCCTCCTTCAGGTAGATATGTGCTGGTTTACCAGACATGGCTGGGAATTGCCCATCAGTATTAAATGCTGAATCAGCAAATTGTTTCAGTAACCATTTTTTGAGGTTCTCCACATTTCCTTCGTTTGCTGGAAAGGGGATTTCTTCAGGGCGATCTGGTAGCTGAAATCTTCTGAGTTGCTTTTGCTCGACAGCTGCTGTGTGATCGTTGGTTGTCCAATCTAATTTGCTGTGGGTTGTCATAGTCATAGGCGTGGGGAAGTGAGGAGACAGTATGCCAACATCAATACAGGCGGCCTTGCTAAAATATATCTTATCGATGTTATTGCAGATGTACAATGCTTGCTTTGTCGACATTTCTCCAACACTAAATTGAATAGGCAACCATCCCTGGCTTATAAGGGTTGAGCCACCCACAGCACGAATAACTTTCTTTGATGGGATCAAGTTACTTTCCTTGAGACCCATGCTATGTAGGTGCTTGGGTCCTCCAAGGCAGATGGTGGCCCCACTATCTGGGAAGATTTTCAAACGAGTGCTTTGATTACCTGGAATATCTTCAGGATTTCTGGGGTCTGGCCTTGGAGAGAATGGGACCAGTGTTGCTTCTATCTGAACAACACTATTTTTGTTAGAGGACACATATGAGCCTGTCTCCTGGTCAAACTCTACATGTGCAATCAAACTGTCCATGTTAGCTTCATCGTCTTGGAAGCCTCTCACTTGACTAGAGCGATTTCTTGATCGGCAAACTTTTGAAAAATGACCTTGGATGCCACACAAGTCACATGTCTGATTCCAGGCAGGACATGCCTGTTGGCGGGTGCTGGTTCCTGGGATGCCATGCTTGTGGCTACCACATCCACTACAGCGGAACTTGTTTTGTTTTATAATCAGTTGTTTGGGGCTTCTGGATTGAGGGGGATTTTTTTCCACTTGTGTTGTTTTTTCTTTGCGATAGGTTGATGCACGCAATGCTGACATTTCAGTTGTCCCTGCCATTCGTGCTTGGTCACGCAGTGCTGCCTCGAATGCCTCAGCATGGTTGATGTTTTGGTCAAGGGTCTTCAATGAGCTGGCCTTTGCTAGTAAATCTGCTTGGAGAGCATCATTTGCTGTGCCTCTGACCAGCTGGTCTTTGATATAGATGTCAGATAGGTCATGACTGCAAATGGGACATGTGAAGTCACAATCCTGTGCTGTACCCTTAAGGCGGACAACAAATTGCTGGATTGATTCGCCTGGTCCCTGGGAAATCGAAGCGAAAGACAATCTATGAACCATAGGGTTCGATTTTTGGGTAACTAATGCCTCCAACATGTTCAGGAGTCTGTCTGGCTTTTCCGAGAAAAATTTGGGGTATGTATTGATGATCGACGTTTGCACAGTCTCATCAGCACAGTTGTATAAATGGATGTTGGTCTGTGTAGGGGGCATGTTTGTCATTTGCACAAATACCTCCCAATCAATTCTGAACTTTCGGAATTGTTGTGATGTCATCTCTGAATGGAGCTGGGGGAGTTTGGCTGCAGGGGCCTTCGTATAGCTGTCTGATGTCAAAGGTTGCTCCTTTGATAGCTTAAGGATAGCTAGGGCATGTCCCATGGTTGTGACACCTAGTTCTTTAAGGATTTCCCGGTCTATCATAGAGAGGCTATCCTGAGTAATATTCTCTTTCACAAACGATTCAGCATAGGTTTTGGCAGAGTCGGTAGGAATGCCAATTTTGATAAGTAGCTCTTGCCAGTCTTCGTATCCTGTTCACAGCGCCATGTTGAATATTAGCTAGTTTGCCAGAGGTTTAGCACACAAGTAGGCAAATGTAGCCAAAGCCAAAACTGACTTGAGTCATTTATGGAGAAATATATAGCTGAACAAAGACCCCTCATGCAAATGTATTGGGAAGGTCCATTCTAGCAAAATGGACCAACCCAACTGGTGTATTAGGCGCTCTCCTATAAAATAAGGTAAAATCAGCTTTTACAAGGAAATAGAAGGAGGCAGCCATGTTGGCAGGTAAGTCACTTGACTTCTACAGATAGGATCAGTTGATGGTTGCAAAAAACAGGATCGGATTAGTGAAACGGAAAAAGAGAGATTTCCATGTTTTTCCCTCCAAAATTTTTGAGTGAGAATTTTTGCCTCTTGTCAGCAAGAGGAAAAGTCCAAGACGTGAGCTACAAATTGAAGATGCCAACATCAAACAAGTACAGAAGTTTAAATATCCGGCAAGAGTTTTAACAGAGGAAGGAAAATACAACACCTAAATCAAAATGTGCATTGGGACAGCAAATGATGACTTTGTATGAAAATGAAATAAAACCATTAATTGTAATTGGCCCTGATCCGACATCTCGTTTACAGTCGCTCTCTCACAGATGTGTCATTGCCTCCCTCTGTCTTTTTTACAAATACTTTCACGGTAACTGCTCTAATGAGCTGCTTTCGCTAGTTCCCAGACTTCATGAATTTAAGCGCTCAACTAGGCTGGCATCTCACTCTCACCCTTTCACTGTAGAAATTTTTAAATGTAGCCATCTCTTCTACTCCAATAGCTTCATGGCTCGCACTTCTAGCTTGTGGAACTCCCTCCCCATTTCTTGTTTCCCTGATAGCTACAATCTTTAACTATTCAAATGTCAATCGACGTCTCCAGATGCCCTGATCTATCTCCTATTCTTCTCTTCATCCTTTCCACTATCACTCGTCTTTGCTCTCGCCTCAACTCGCTGTAACCCCTTGCGTGCTAGTGGCTTCCTGCCTTGCTTGGGGTGAAATGCTTAAAAAATAAATAAATAAATAAATATAGTAATAATAAAAAATGAATAAATTTTCCCATGATGCAAGTTATAAAGAAATCGGAAAGGGTTTCTGCTCACATGTGTGATTTTATGACCCCCACTTCCGCAAAAGACAGAATCTTTCTCTTTCCAACGTGATCGTTCGGATGTGTTTTTCAGCAGCCTTACTCATGAAGCAGAGATTCAGCCATCCCAACTCAGCACTAAGCTAACTTGAGCTTGACCATCTTTACCTGTAATAAGTAACAAATTTCACTGAAAAAGCTTGTTCCCATGGAGCACCACTTTGTGGAACAGATGCCTGAGAAGACACTTTCCTGACCACAAGAATCTTAACCTCTTTAAATCTAGGTTTAACAGTTCTCTTCCCCACATATTCTGATAAACTGCACTTCTTACCTTTTACTCTTATCACTCATACAACAATATTTCAGTAATCCTCTACCTTGAGTGGCTCTTAAATTTTGTATAGGGTTGACATTAATAAAAGAAAAAAAAACAAAAATCTTACTCATAATATCATAGATTACATAAGTAAATTGTCTTAGGATCAAAATAAGAGATATGAAATTTCTAGGACACATAATGAGGAAAGCGGGCTTGGAGAATTTGACACTCTCAGGACAAACTGAAGGTAAGAGGGACAGATGAAAGCAATGAGTAATCTACCTAATGATCTTGGAGACTAGAAGCAATGGAGAATAGACAAAACTTACCAAGAGCTACAAAGGATAGGAAGTTGTGGAGAGCCATGATCTCACAAGTTAAAGGAATATGTTGCATAGAAGAAGATAAATGTTTGGGTAAATATCTCTTCCAAGACCGCCCTCAAACACCAGTAATTATATTTCTAATACAGGGTGTCCCCAAAGAGATTGACATAATGTAAAATGTGAATATCTGAGTAACTACATGTCCCAAGCAAACGAAATTAAACAGGCTTCGTGTTGGACAATAGAAGATCTATTTCTCAAAATCTGAACAGAATATTCCAAGGAATGTAGATTTTATGAGTGATTTCACGAAGCTTGATTCAATGTTCTATATGTAAACCACCTGTGACGCAACACACGCCAAGTCAATAGTCCAGCTCCTGCCAAATATGCTGTAGCATGTCTTGCATAACATTCTGCAGCACATCAGGGATTCTCTGCTTAAGTACCTCTAGGCTTGTAGGAAGATGGGGAATATAGACCTGTCCTTTCACACAGCCCCATAGAAAAAAATCAAAAAATGTTGTGGCCATTTCAACAGCACATTGTCATTATTGCTGGTACGCCCGATTCATATTCCTAATAGATTTTCCTTGAAGCAAGTCCGCACAGTCAACTTGGTTTTCACACATTTTGAGATCATTTGAGCAAGAATTGGCTAAGTTATTATAATCCAAAATGATGTCAATTTTTAGCGATACCCTGTATATTTCTGATGTAATGAATATGCATACACCTAGGTTCCCCCTCACAGTAATATGATTGGCTGGTGTCAGCCATAAATACAGACTGATGTGGAGGTTGGGGACACTTATTGCCTATGCCTGTTGCCTACGGTTACCTGCTAGATTGTCCTACTTGGTTACAGTAGTCAACAACCACTTGGCTACTTCGAATAAATATATCCCTTTCCGGGACATATCAATTTCTTTCATCTGGTCACAAATACATTTTGAGGTGTATTGTTAGTATCTATTGTTTCATGAGATATATAGTCATTAGAGGACCTGTGATATCACAAATTAAACAATTATAAAATGAAGAAAAGATTTGAGGCAACATAGATATGGTTCTACAGAAGGATGCTAAGGATACCATGGACCAAACATGTGAGCAACAATGAGATTTTGGAGAGGATGCAAACAAAGAGGACACTTAACATCAGGAAGAGGCAGCTGAAATTTCTGGGACATGTAATGAGAAAAGAGGGCTAGGAAAATCTGATACTCACAGGGTGGATAGCGGAAGGACAAGGAAATAATACATAATTAACGGGCTTAAACAAGTGGATGGCAGAACAGGGTCTAGGAGAAATAACAAAACGTATTGAGAGCTACAAGGGACAGGAAGAAGTGGAGAGCCATGATCGCCTATGCCCTGAAGAGACACGGCAAATAAAAGAAGATGATATATGACTGTTGTGCACATTTCAAAATAGTTAATGATTATCATTTATCCATAACTACAAGGTCAATTACACCAGGAATTATAAATGAAGCAGACGCGTTCAAAATCTTTCAGCAGACAATGTATTTGATTGCTAGGGCCAGACATTGTCTCAGAGTGCCATATGCCGTTTGTTTTGATGCATGATGGGAATTCTGAGAATTTCATTCCTATGCATATTTATCAATGGCCTACTAGAAAAATGCTGCTTAGGAATACTGACAAAAGGTAATGCAAAGCATATTGGACAAATACCTAGAGTTAAGATTCTCATGAATTGAATTATTAGCAAGAATACAAAAGCTAGACATTAATAGTAGACACTATCAAACTTTTATAATACACTGTGTGCCAAATTATTATCGAGATATTTTTTTTTCTAATATTTCAAAAACCCTCCAGTCAATTCACACAAAATGTTCACACAACGTTGGCAATACTAACCTGCACAATCACTGAATTTTTCGTACTGATCTGCGCAATGTAAACAAACTGGCGCCATATTTGTTATCAGCACGGTGATTTGAGAATGCCAAATTATTAGAAAGGTTTAGTAAAATTCCCACAATTGAGCAAACAAAACGTTTATTAATGTTGCACGTGAATGCTTATGATCAAACGAACCTAATAATAAGATAATCAAACAAATAAAATAACAGATACAAACAAAAGCACAGTTATAAACAAATTAATAGGGAATGTGCTTTCCCAGTTTTGAAATTACTTGAAGAAGTCTACGATCCATAGAATTTGTTAATTGTAGGATGTCATCTGCTGTAAAGATGCGAGATATGTCAAGAATTGCTTCCCACAACTCAGCGTTGCTCCTGAATTGTCGTCCGTTGGCGTACATTCTTCGCTTCATGATGCTCTAAAGGTTTTTGATTGGGTTCAAATCTGGAGAATTTGCTGGCCACTTCATTTTTCGAGGTCCATCAAAGCCTAACAGTTTCAAATATTCAGTAGTCTTGTGAGCAGCAAAAAAAATTGCATAAAAACAATTGCCCTTCTGATGGCGAATCTTTGCCTTTTCATCCACGGTTCAAGATGCTCCTTCATAAATGCTATGTATGCATCAGCTGTCATTTTGACGCCATCTGGTACTCTCCATGGGCCCACTAATGTTTTTCCAATAATACCACCCCAGATCATCATGCCTCCACCGCCTTGTTGGCATCTCAAACGCTGATGGCGATCCTGTCCATTCATTACACAGCCTTTGCACCATCTATCTGGCCCATCAAGTGTTGCTCGAGTTTCGTCTATGGACAAAACTTTAGAGAAGTCAAACTTCATATTGTCCTCGGCCCATTTCAATCAATTTTGAATGTGATTTCTCGTCAACGGAGGCTTCGATACAGGTTTGACTGTTGTTCCTATTTACCCCAGATACCGACACCGAGTACTTTTAGACACAGTAGGATTCCCAATGCGACTGAAAAGCTCTTGACTGGTAAGTCCAGGGTCCTTCGTGGCCTCTCGTTTAAGTCATGACATGAGACGACGTGAAATAACTTTCGGCTTGCCTTTATCTGCCCTTTTGCGTACTTGTGTAGGGTCGGCGGTGAACTTTTTTTGATGACACCTCCCTATCATTTTAGAAATTTCTAGGGTAGATTTACCTTTTGAGAGTTCTGAGGTGATAGTTTTCTTTTCAGCATCACTTAAAATGCTTTTACGACCCATCTTATCACTAAATTCTTACACTTTTCTAATAATTTGGCACTCTCAACATTTACATTGTGCAGATCAGTACGAAAATTTTAGTGATTGTGCAGGTCTGTGTGAAAATTTTGTGTGAATTGATTGGAGGGTTTTTTGAAATATTAGAAAAAAGGTTATCTCTGTATAGGTTCTATGTCTCTTCAGGACATGGATGACTCGGGTTCTCCACAACTTACTGTCTTTTGGTATAAAATCACAATTGGAAAAAAATCTTAGATTTTGTTGACACGTTTCGTCTTCAGACTTTTTCAAGGCAAAAATGAAATTGAAATGTTTTTGCTGTTATAGTTACATTAAAAAATCCAAATTTACAAAGATAGACGCTTCTGTCTAAGCCTTTTTTCTGGTTAATGTAAATTACCTTTATAGTAAGGGATGTTTTTTTCCATGTTGACAATATAATTAAATTCCCGGATCAATTCTATGGACAAGACAGATTGGTATAAAATGACAACTGGAAAAACTTTTTATACCAATCTGTCTTGAAGATGAAACGCGTCGTCAAAATCTAAGATTTTTTCCAATTGTCATTTTATACCAATCTGTCTTGTCCACAGAATTGATCTGGGAATTTAACTATACTTACTGTCTTTTCAAGCATTTCCTTCTCCTTTACAATTCTTCTTTTTGTAGTACTTGTTCCGCTATCCATTTGCTCTAACTTTTCAAGTAGGTTATTTGCTGTGTTTTGCTGCATCTCTTGCCTTCCATAAGATGTACCAAACATGGGAGCAACAACAAAGTTTTAGAGAAAATGGAAACAAAAAGAAAACTTATACTTAACATCGGGAAGAAACACTTGAGGTTTTTAGGGCACACAGTGAGGAAGGAGGATGGCTTGGAAAATCTAATACTCACAGGACAGATTTAAGGCAAGAGAGACAGAGGAAAACTGCATGATATACTGAGTGAGCTTGAGTAAATGAATAACAGAACAAGGTTCAGGAGAAAAAGCAAAGAGACAAAATTTATTAAAAGCTGCAAAAGAAAGAAGGTTGTGGAGAACTATGATCGTCTATGTCCTGAGGGGAAACGGCATAGAAAGAAGTAGAAGCCTTCTTTCAGTGTTTATTTAAACAGTTTCTGATCACTCTCAGCACTTTCTCATTCATCCCATATTCTATCGATTACATTATCAGCATTTGTTGGCATTCTTGTGAATGTGCCTGTGCAATGCTGCAAACATAAGGAGAGAATTGGAAACAGGAAGACTGCAGAAAAAAAGAAAAATATAAATTCAATGTGGAGACAGTGCTGCCAATTCTGAAGCACACAGTCCACCATAGAAAACAGTTGCGGATGAACGGAATCACCCTTCTTTCCTAACAACTGTGGTAATCTAGTAACTGGCTCTTCAAGCAAATCCTTAAATACCCACTGAACTCATAAATATTCATCAGGTAATAGCATTATAAGTATTTCTTTCTTACAGGTACTCTTTATGCATTGCAAATGGCCACCAGCATGCAAAGCATTATGCTTAATTTGCTTTTGTTGGAAGATCAAACCATATCGTGGTCACTTCAAGTATTCTCATTTATAACAAAACTGTCCAGCTTTCCCTGCCATGTAGGAGAGTAGACATTACATTCTTTTTTGCTGTTTCTAATCTAATTTTTCCATCTGTTAATACTTTTTTGTTGTTTCCAATCTAATAGGGAATGGTGATTTCCTAAGCGTAGCTTCAGTGTGGCCCAAGGCTGAACGTACAGGGCACCCAATGAGGATCAAACTCACTATTCAGTTGTGAATTGATCCAGAAAGACAAGCTTGCTAACCATTATGCCACATTGGAATGCTGAAATCTAATAGGGAATGACTGCAAAACACTTTCCACTCCCCAATTTAGAAGCAGAAGCACACAAATGCATGCTGGGATTTCTTCCTAGGAAATAAAATAATCCAATTCTCGGTTTCATATGACTCAGTCCTGGTCTGTCTTGCCTTGAAGTTAGAACACTGCATTTGTTTATCCAAATTATCTCTTGGTTTAAATTTTTGCAATATTACTGTTGCTTATTGCTTTACTACTGTTAATTTGTCTTGCATATATTTATTGTTTGCTTTATATTATTTTTGTGCTGTTCTTTTCATTGCTTATTACGAACTTTGTCAATTCTGTTTGTTGGGCAGTTCTGCCATTTATTTTACATTTAACCACTGCCATTCACTGTACATTTTCATAATTAAATAAATATCCGTTTTGATTCTTATGTACCTGCAAATATCTTTGTCATATTTTGCATTTTCTGTTCAGTTACTCAGTTACGTGGCATGATGAAGAACATTCATACCTTTCACACGGATATTAGCACATGAGTGAATGTAATGGATTTGACTGGAATTTGACCTCAGCTCTTCGATTCCCCAATCCCGACAGCTGTCCATTACTCCATGGTACCTCCTCATAAAGTCAGTTATGTGCCATGCATGATACACTCTTAGGTGATCGTGTATCTTTTGACATATGACTGACAAGGCAGATTTATTCCCCACAGTGGGTTGCCATTTCTTCCTGCAGTAGACCAGAGGCTATAAAACCTCGTTTGTCCTGCTATTTATCCATAGCTGGGAGAGGTTGCGAAGAAAAGAATTCATACCTTTCCCAAGGGTATCAGCATGTAAGTGAATGTAATGGATTTGACTGGAATTTGAACTCAGCTCTCCAATTCCTTTATCTGAGCCGCTATCCATTACTCCACCGTTCCTCCTATTTTCTGTTACTAGACCATAAAATGCAACAAAACTAAACTGAAAGATAAATTTCTTTTGCCTGCTTGAGGACAAGAAAGATCATGGCTCTCCACAACTTCCTATCCATTTTAACTCTAACCAATATTTGACCCTTTTGCTATATCTCCTAGTCCCTGTTCTGCCACCTGTAAAACATAACCAACGAAACTGTTGTAACCTAGGAATGTTTACTGAATGAGGATTAACCAAAATGGAGGTTAGAAATGAAATGGTAATCTTTATAACATCAACAAAATATTAGGTTGGTGCAAAAATAATGTCGGTTTTTGACGTATTTTTCAACGTCAAAAACCGACATTATTTTTGCACCAACCTTACATTACTTGTCAGTGGCATGAGGTAGGTAAACCACTGCTAGTGGTGGACTACTTAGACAGGACCCAAAGAGTGTGAGTTCAATACCCGGTTAAGACAGTGGAGAACTTTCAGAGGGAAAATTAGCAGGAGATAACTGATAACTGACATCCATCAAACATGGCATGTGGAACTAGAACAGTCTACCCCAGTGAGCGAAATAAAGGGTTCAGTTCGAAATTCCGACCACCTGAAGAAGGTTTGAGCGTACAACGGCCGAAACGTTGTAATATGGTGACAAAGATGAAGACAATAGTCCGAATAATGTAAATAATGTACATAGTACTTCATCTCAGAAATATAGACAGACTCTACTTAGACAGCATATTACAATATGCTCTTACAATAGTGTCCAATGTATTTACGAGGATTGGGACATACCCATTAGTGTTCACAGGTACAATATATAACACTATCTCAGTTCAAGTTCTATCTATCTATCTATCTATCCTCATGTATATGTATGTATGTTGTAACCTATGAAAGTTTACTGAATGAGGAACAACCAAAATGGAGGTTGGAAAATGAAATGGTAATCTTTATAAAATCAGCAAAATACAATACTCGCCAGCGGCGTGATGTAGGTAAACCACTGCTTGTGGTGAACTACTTAGACAGCATATTACCCCCTCTTACAATAGTGTCCAATATATTTATGAGGATTGGAACATGCCCATTAGTGTTCACAGCTACGGTATATAACGGAAACTCAATTGGGTTATGAATATATTTTATTTGTAGGCATTGAATAGAATAAAGAAAAAAGGTATAATTAACTCAATACTTCAATTGTTCTCATTTATATTGTTCATGTAACTGGTATTTGTGGTTGGATGCGGTGATATCTTTTTAGGCACGTTGTTTTTATAACAAGACCTTCTGATCTACTCTAGATGCCCTCCACATCAATGTTTCTTTTGCATCTATTGCCTTCAATATGATTCGATAGTTCATGTTTAACCAGTGCTTCTGGATGAATGTGTTGATATCCTTTTAGGTGTCCCATTTTTATAACAAGACCTTCTGATCAACTCTACACTATCCATTTACATAAGCTCATTTGGTAGATTACTACCTATCTTACTTTCAATATGCCTTGTGAGTGTCAAATTCTCTAAACTTACTTTTCTCATTGTATGTGTCAGAAATATTATCTATCTCCTTGTAGTACAAGTGTTCTTTTTGTTTCCATTTTTATTAACACTTCTATCCATGGTATTCTCACAGCTTCCTTCTGTGTAGTTACGTCTCCATTAGCATAAGTCTGCTTTTCATAGGTGAGTAAATGTCCAGCATTCACTGCCATAGCAGTGGATTGATATTGCAATGCAGTTCTGTACTCAAGGTCGAGGGTGAATGAATGAGATTAAGGTGAAAGGAATAAATAAGACATAGCATGATCATAAAGCCCTGAGAGCCATGCCTAGCATAGCATCAAGAGATTTATTGCTATTATCATCATTATTAATAATAATACTCAGTTGTACTATTTGTTTTTAATAGTAGGTAGAAGACTTGGGATTTGGTCCATTTTGAAATATTATCTCAAATAAGTCTCAAAGCTGCTCAAATATGCTCTCAAAATTTGGATAGTTCAATAAAACAGAATGAGAGTTGAACAAGCTATATAAACCTGCATTTTTACACTATTGTTCACCCAGCCCAAGAGACACTCAAAGTAGAGCGTTACTGAATGAAGTTGTTTTATGAAGGAGGATGATATGTAGGAGAGATAACAGTTGGCCCTAAACTTGATTGATTTGTTGTTTTTTTTAAGTGGTATATCAACCTCTATTCTTAGACTTGAACAAGTTAAGATTGTAGTGAATTTGAAAGCATCCACTCGGGAGTCTGTTCCCCAAAGTAACGGTTGTTGGGCAGAAATTGGAACTTACTAATGGAGTACAAAGGGAATGCGGATAGTTCACACCTGTGTATATGGCATGGTGGGTTGGGGAAGCATACTCTTGGGAGTCTGTTCCACAAAGTTGAGGTGCTTGGGAAGAAACTGTCTGAGTAGAACTTTCTTCTTTTTAATGGAATACAAACAGAATGAGGAGGATTTGATCTTGTGCATGTAGCTGTAAAGGTTCAAACTAAGCTGGTGGAACTAAAGAACATTTACCGACTGTTTATGCTCAGTGATAAAATAAACAGAAAATTTCTTCTAATTCCGATTCCAACTTAAATATTTTTTAAGCAGTGTTGAGGCAAGAGAACTTCAGAGAATAAAGGAAATGTGTACTATATTCCCAGGTGAGAACCGATAGTGTCTTCAGCATAGCTAACTTAATCGGTAAATCAGGTCTGAGGTGTAGACAAGGGAGTAAATATTTGACTTCTTATCGATGATGTCAAGTAGACCTAATTGAGACTGTTTTTCTTTCCTCTTATAAAGCTGACAATTTCTTTTTTTTTCTGTCTTTATCTTTTTATTTCTTTTCTAACAAGCAAATTCTTCTTATGTTCTTCTCCTCTGTCATTCAATCTTCAATGGCAGTATAATAATAATAATAATAATTGTTCATTGAACATCTTTTCCTCATTCTGAAAATCTGTTTTATTCTTGAGTGTAAAGCCTTAAGATAAACACTTTCTTTTGGCTTTCTTTTCATAATAAATTCACTTTGTTTTCTCTCTTGTTACTTCTTTCTATGCTGGGTGAATTAGTTCAGTTCTTTTTTATTGTTGTATCCTTCTATTACCCAGCAGATTCACTCAGTTTTCTCTTCCATTTCTTCTCTCTCTCTCTCTCCCTGGTTAATTCATTCAGTTCTCTCTTTTATTGTCTTTTACTGGTGAATTCAGTCCACTTACCTCATTATCTCTTTGTTACTCCCACTAAATTTGCTCAGTTCTTTTTATTTACTCTTTCTTTTTTGAATGAATTTCCTTAGTTCTTTCTTTGTCTTTCTTTTTTTGAATGAATTTCCTTCTTTCTTTGTCTTTCTTTTTCCCAATAATTCACTCAGTTCTCTCTCATCGCCTTTTAATTTTCCTGGTGAATTTACTGTTTTTTCTTTCATTGCCTCTTTCTCTTTCTAGTGAATTTCTTCTCATTGATTTCACTTCTTTTTTTTCTCTTTTCATTGAGTTAACTTCTTTTTTTCCTCTTGTCATTGAGTTAATTTCTTTCTTTCTCCTTTTGAGTTCTTTTTTTTTTTGAGTTTTTCTTTTTTTTCTTCTCATTGAGTCGTTTCTTCCTTTTCTTCTTTTCATTAACTTCTTCCTTTTTCCTCTTGTCATTGAGTTCACTTTTCTTCTTTCTCTTCCCATTTAATCAATTTCTTTCTTTTTCTTCTTCTCATTGAGTTAATTTCTTTCTTTTTCCTCTTATTAAATTCACTTTTCTTTTTCCTTTTCTCATTTAGTTAATTTCTTTTTTCTCTTGTCATTGAGTTAACTTCTTCCTTTCTCCTCTTCTCATTGAATTCACTTTTCTTTTTCCTTTTCTCATTTAGTTAATTTCTTTCTTTTTCCTCTTCTTAGTGAGTCTACATCTTTCCTTCTTTTTGTCCTCAACTCATTGAGTTCACTTCTTTTTTTTCTTCTTCTCAATGTCTTTCCTACTTTCTTGTTTATACCAAGCAGCACATGTCTTTCTTACTTCAACCTCATCAAGTCCTGCTTTAAGGAAACATTGTATTTTTTAAATCATTTCACATCAGGCAAGGCAATAAAGCCACTAAGACTCAAGGGGGTTACTGAGTGTGAAAGAATATGCAAAAAAGAAAAATACCATTAAGGAGCAAGAACAATAAAAGAACAGGAATTCAGAAGCTGGGAAAGAATGGCTGACGTTGCATTAAAATTTTACAAGATCAATTTTGACTGAAAAGCAATAAGCCAAAAGTGAGTTTCACGAGCAAGAGTGCAAGGGAAGAGACTGTTATCATAAAACTTACATCCAGCTATTACAATTGTAAAATAATGAGACCTAGTTGCCAATCCAGTACTGTGCTTAAATTTGTAAAGTTTAAATACCATAGAAACGATTATCATGAAAAGGCACAGGGAAGCTACATTACAGTGGTGAGAAAGTGACTGAAGCTTAGATGCCAGGTCAGGACTGATAACATTGCTGATTCTTCTTTAGATTTTGTCAAGAATTTCTAGATATAATATAGAAGCACCAGACCAGATGTTGCAGTAATATTCAACACACAGATGAATGACATTGTAGATTCTTCTTCAGATTTTTATCAAGAATCTCTAAATACGTAGCAGAAGCACCAGAACAGATGTGGCGGCAATATTCAGTGAATCTATGTACAAATACCTAGATATTGTATTTGAAATTCACTAAAAAAATTGCAATAAACATTTGTTCCATCAAAATATAACATAATGGAAATAGTTATTCAAATGAAAACTTTCTTAAAAAAAACAAATAGACAAACAATTAGAAGAGAAAAAAAAATCTGTGGCCAGAAAAAAATAGAAATAAGCTGATAAAAAAAAAATTGAACAGATGATTTTTTAGAAATGTCTTTGATTCTTGATTGTGTCTTGAAATTACATGCCAAGTGCTGTATTTCAACCAGCAGGTCATTTCATACAAGGTTAGTTTATATTACTACTGCTATGATTGTATGCATAAATGCATATGTATATTCATACATAATGGTTGATTACTCATTTCTGAGTATTCCGCTATTGCCTGTTGCAGATGCCTATTCAGTTACATTTGTGTTTGACTGATTTTGACAGAAAACCTCAGTTACAATAACTAGTGACTTTGTGCTAACACAATCAGCAATGGCTTCAGAATAGTTTCATCTATCCACTTTCACTCAGTCAGTTATGTGGCATGCGTGATACACACTTAGGCAATCATGTATCTTTCAATACATGACTGATGAGGCAGATTTTTTCCAGCAGGAGGTTGTCATTTCTTTCTGTGGTAGACCAGTTGCCATCCAAGGCTATAGAACCTGGTCTCTCCTGCTATTTACCCAAAACTGGGGGAAGAAGAAGAGGATTCATACCTTTCCCAAGGGTATTAGCACGTAAATGAATGTAATGGCTTCAAGTGGAATTTGAACTCGGTTTTCCAATTCCTCAAGCCGAGCTGCTATCCATTACTCCACCATGCCTTTCACTCACAGTTCTGAATTAAAAGCTCTCATTTTCATTTCAGGAAATAAGCAATTGTCGTTATCCACAGCTTCCTTTATCATCTATATGCGGCTCTGAATTCTTTAGAAAGGTAGTGAGGGTGTTTCCTCATTGCCACTTTTGAATTCAGAGCTGTATTTCTCACTTCTAGACATAGGCAATCATGGTCCTCCACAGGTTCCTTTTCTTTATCATCTGAGAATTGATATGGTTTTTTGGGAAAGCTCACAGTTCTGAATTAAAAGCTCTCATTCTCATTTCAGGAGATAAGTAATCGTCATTATCCACAGCTTCCTTTATCATCTATATGCGACACTGAATTCTTTAGAAAGGGTAGTGAGGGTGATTCCTCATTGCCACTTTTGAATTCAGAGCTGTATTTCTCACTTCTAGACATAGGCAATCATGGTCCTCCACAGGTTCCTTTTCTTTATCATCTGAGAATTGACATGATTTCTTGGGAAAGCTAATAGAGTGGAATCTTGTTTCATTCCCCATGCTTTTGAATTCAAAATTTTCCTTCTCCAATGCTGGAGAGCCCATTCTATCATGCTGTTTCACCCTTAGCTGAGGAAAGTCATGGATTCATGCCTCTCCTAAGGGTATTAATGTGAATGTAAGATTAGACCAGAATTTGGATTTGGATAATTCCATTTTCCATAGTGATGACCATTATACCGCATTCACATCCTTATTTCATAGATAATTAGCAGGACAGACTAGACTCACTTGCCTTGACTGGAAGCCAGTCTAGGAGAAGAAAAATAAATATCAAACCTCTGTTATCTTATGACCATATCCAAACGTGACAAAAGTTATTAAAGCAAATCCATACAGAGAACCCAAAATGGAATCCATAAGTGGTTTATCTAATGGCATTGATCCGCTTCCAGATAACAAGTTTGCTGTGCATTCCCCCAGATCATTTTTATTTGACCAATAGAGAAACTCAGTTGTCTGGGCAGATGAAGGGATCCATACACCGTGTGTAAGGCTGCATTCTGAAGAGATCCGTTTAGTTTCTCCACCCAGGGACCAACACTTTCTTTTCAGTATTTTTGCATCCCTCACCTCCTAAATTATTGTAGTTTGAACCCACTCAAATATTCAATTCCTTCATTCTCCCCTCTTTTAACATGATCTTGGAACACTGCCAATTTAATGAATATATATATATATATATATATATATATATATATATGAATGAATTGGTATCAAATATAGATTGGTATCTGACATGATAGAATAAGAAAATATTCAGAAATATTTATAAATCTAACATGTTTCTCTTTTATTAAAGCTTCATCAGAGAATGAAATATGGAAGAGAAAAAGAAAATTCTGCTATTTTCAATTTTTGTGTTTGTTTTCACTGGTTAAACAGACCTCATATGCATCTGTCTTGTCAAGCAGCGTTCATGTGTATAATTCATGTGTGTATGCGTAACATAATTCCAGTTTGTCTATGTGGTGTTCGGATGATAATCTATGCATGTGTGTGCGTGTGCGTGTGCATCTATTAAGCATTTTTAAAGAAAATTTTGCTATTTTTAATTCGTGTGTTGCTTGTCTTTTATTGGTTTGGCAAACCTCAGGTGTATCTGTCCTGTCAAGCAGCATTCATGTGTATAATTCTTATATCAGAGTTCAAGTTGTATATAAAGCTTTTTTATAGTCTATGTTATAAATGTTTTCTTTAGTCAATAATATAATTGCTTTTTATATCCTTGGAGTGTTTAGTTTTCTAATTTTTGGAATATAGTTTTCCAGTAACAACTTATTGATCAGTAGTTGATCTTTGCAACCATAATGAACATTCTTGCATCCCTTTTTCTCTTCAAGAAGAATGCTATTTCTGTTCAAGAGCTCTTAATGAACTGACACGTTCTTTCATTTTAAACTGATGTCAGTATTATGTTGGTTGTGAATAAGCAAGTAATTGGTTAATAATTTGGGGGGTTAGCATTCATCAGTTTTTAAGATTAAATATGTAATACCTCGGGGTCAGTCATTCTGGGTTTTGTTTTGAATTTTTAATGGAGATTTGGTAATGCTTTCTGCATAGATGTAAATGCTAGAAATTAATTTTTTTTTTGTATCTCTTCGTAAAGACATCCATATTTTTGATTTTCTGAGAGCTTCCTGAATGTCTGTTCTTCAATTCCCTTGTGTTTCTGCTTGGTGCTTTTAATACATTCTGAATGACTTTTTTTTATAATTCTGTTCCTTTCCCAAAAGCTTATTCAAGAATTTTTTTAATTCCTCTACTCTTTTTTTTCACTTGTTTTCTTGTGGACATTTTTGTTACAATTCAAACATTTTAGTGTTATTTTTAAAATGTCTTATTTATCATTTTTATTTCTTATATTAATTATAATATTTTAGGGTGTTTTAATAATAATGGTAGTATTAACTGTTTTCCTACAAGGAAACATTTACCATCTGTTGACCGAGCAGTGAGTACTGCTTTTGGTTGACATTTATAAATTCTTTTTCATAAAACAATTTTTCAGTAATATAAGTTTTTCAAGTTCAGTAGCTGTTATCACTGAAGTCTTTCAATAAAGAACATCATCAGAAAAGATCTGGATACGGCTGGGTTCCCTCCTCCAAATCAAACCCATAGACTGCGACTGTGGTGTTGGAAAGTGGCCAGATGGGATTACCATTTTCCCTTTTAAAATGGAGAAGTTGTTGATTTGGGATGCGACCTGTGCTGATATATTATCAACCAGTAATTTGATCAGGTCCTTGGTTGAGCTAGGGTCTGTCGCTCAGGGCGCGGAGATGAAAAAATAGATAGTTAAATATTCTTCTCTTGCAGACAGATTTTTTTTTTTTTTTTATTCCTGTGGCAGAAGAGACTTCTGGAGTTATTGGCCCTCATTCAACGGCATTCCTTCAGAGGGCTGGCAGGATGGCATCTCAATTAAGAGATGAGCCTCGCAAAACAGAGTGGCCCTTGCAGGATGTCTCCCTGGCGGTGGTGTGAGTTAATGCTTTCGGCATCATTGCAGATGGCAGAGGATAGCAAAAAAAAAAAATTTTGTTTTTGTTAATACTTTGTTCAAATAAATAGTTGCTTTTTTATTTCAAGTATTGATGGAAGTTTCCTTCCTATCCTTTTATTTGAAGTAGTGTGGAATGTCAACATCTTGATTATGTCATTATTTTCTCTTCTCAAGCGCTGTAGCTGTTATCACTCTTTCCAGTATTGATGAATGTTTCTGTTATGGGATCTTACCCATAATAATAATAATGGACTATTCCATACTTAATAAATACTTCACCTCAGTCAGTAGTTCAAGTCATGACCGGCTGAACTCTCTGCCTTCGGGTGGGGAGGAACCCGAATGAGGCTACGTCGAAGGGCGGATTCTCTTTTGGGGAGGTAAGCCGACCCTGAACACGTTTATACGGGTTCAATGGATATATTTTTGGCCGAGCCCATGGGTTCAGAGATCCCACGTTAAAAAGGCCTTGTGCCACATGACGCCCTCATGAGGCAGGGACTGAATATCGTCAGTAGTTCAAGTCGAGTCAGAGGCAGTCCGAAACAGTCGTGTTCAGACAATTACTGC
Source organism: Acanthosepion lycidas (assembly GCA_963932145.1). Lineage (NCBI taxonomy): Eukaryota > Metazoa > Mollusca > Cephalopoda > Sepiida > Sepiidae > Acanthosepion > Acanthosepion lycidas. The sequence goes on from OZ010606.1 coordinate 29,956,603, forward strand.
AAGACATTGGAATAGTGATATTGGTCGAGACTACGTTGATCTCTCTACTAAATCTGATTGTTCATACTAACACTTCTACTTCTCTGTATATATTCCTGTTTGTAATATGTGTTATTCCATATCCATGTTTGAGTTCTTCTTTATTGGTTCTACCTTGGACTATCACCGTGGTACAAGGAACCGGACCATAACAGTTTCCTTCCTAACCTTTTATTTGAAGTAGTGTGAAATGTCAACATCACGAATTATGTCATTATTTTCTCTTCTCAAGTCCAGTAGCTGTTATCACTCTTTCCAGTATTGTTGGGGGTCCTTGTTCCTAATCTTTTATTTGAAGTAGTTTGGAACATTATCTTTTTGATTAGGTCTTTATTTTCTCCTTGAGTTACATGCGCCGTCCATTTCCGTTGTTGCTGCTGTTGGTAGTCCACAAGTGATGCGGTTTCTCTTATTTGGTACAGCTCTTTGTGATTCTGTAGCACCAGATCACGATGTTCAAAGAAGAAAACAGACTTTACTTGGTCAAAGCGTTTTTTAAACACTGATCTTAGAAAGTGGTTACATACAGCTGACAGTTTAAATATTTTTGAACAGGTTTGGTGCCATGCATGACATTCATATGCAAGTGTTGATCTGATGAAGCTATTTAAGCACATAATTGATTTTTCAGGTTGATGGGCAAAACTACCTTTGGCGCAGCTTATTCTATCTTCACTTTCCTTATTGCCTATTCTAAATTTGTTAACAAATGATCCATACGCCAAGGTATTTGAAGTGTCTACTATTTGCTAATTCCACTTCCTGAATTTTTATGATAGATTCAGGGTAGATGCCATCACTGCTTTCATTTCAATTCCAGACCATAACTTCTATTTTGGAAACATTTATTTTGAGTTGGATCTCGAAAAATCATTATCTTAAAAACTTCTTAATGCAATATTCAGTCGCAGACAAAAAGAATTATTCTGGCATCCAAGATATGTTTCAGCTTTAAATAACCCACAAACGAGAAAGCAACAGTTTAGATATTTCTGAATGGGTTTGACACCATAGAGGACATCCATATGAAAATCTCAATCTGATTAGACTATTTAAGAACATTTTCAAGTTAATGTTCTGGCTTTGTTGCTGTTTGCAGTGTTGGGCGAAACTACCCCTAGAACAGATTAGTCTATGTTCAATTTCATTATTGCCTTTTCGAAATTTGTTAAAAATTGATCCCTATGCTGAGTTATTTAAAGTGCCTACTATTTGCTAATTCGACATCCTGAATTTTTATGATAGATTCAGGGTAGGTGCCATCACTGCTTTCATTTCAATTCCAGATCATAATTTCTATTTTGGAAACGTTTATCTTCAGTTCTATTTGTTTGAACACTTGATAGAATTTTTACAGGACTTTACACCAAAGCTTATTTTATGTAGACATAAAGACTATGGCTTAATTATATTATTATTATATATTAGGGTGTATCAAAAGTATTTTCATTTTTTACAAGTCTTTACTTCAAAGCTTATTTTATGTAGGCATAAAGACGATGGCTTCATTATATTATTATTATATATTAGGGTGTATCAAAAGTATTTTCATTTTTTACAAGTCTTTACTTCAAAGCTTATTTTATGTAGGCATAAAGACGATGGCTTCATTATATTATTATTATATATTAGGGTGTATCAAAAGTATTTTCATTTTTTACAAGTCTTTACTCCAAAGCTTATTTTATGTAGGCATAAAGACGATGGCTTCATTATATTATTATTATATATTAGGGTGTATCAAAAGTATTTTCATTTTTTACAAGTCTTTACTCCAAAGCTTATTTTATGTAGGCATAAAGACGATGGCTTAATTATATTATTATTATATATTAGGGTGTATCAAAAGTATTTTCATTTTTTACAAGTCTTTACTCCAAAGCTTATTTTATGTAGGCATAAAGACGATGGCTTCATTATATTATTATTATATATTAGGGTGTATCAAAAGTATTTTCATTTTTTACAAGTCTTTACTCCAAAGCTTATTTTATGTAGGCATAAAGACGATGGCTTCATTATATTATTATTATATATTAGGGTGTATCAAAAGTATTTTCATTTTTTACAAGTCTTTACTCCAAAGCTTATTTTATGTAGGCATAAAGACGATGGCTTCATTATATTATTATTATATATTAGGGTGTATCAAAAGTATTTTCATTTTTTACAAGTCTTTACTCCAAAGCTTATTTTATGTAGGCATAAAGACGATGGCTTCATTATATTATTATTATATATTAGGGTGTATCAAAAGTATTTTCATTTTTTACAAGTCTTTACTCCAAAGCTTATTTTATGTAGGCATAAAGACGATGGCTTCATTATATTATTATTATATATTAGGGTGTATCAAAAGTATTTTCATTTTTTACAAGTCTTTACTTCAAAGCTTATTTTATGTAGGCATAAAGACGATGGCTTCATTATATTATTATTATATATTAGGGTGTATCAAAAGTATTTTCATTTTTTACAAGTCTTTACTTCAAAGCTTATTTTATGTAGGCATAAAGACTATGGCTTCATTATATTATTAGTATTATTATATATTAAGGTGTATCAAAAGTATTTTCATTTTTTACAAGTCTTTACTTCAAAGCTTATTTTATGTAGGCATAAAGACTATGGCTTCATTATATTATTAGTATTATTATATATTAGGGTGTATCAAAAGTATTTTCGTTTTTTACAAGTCTTTACTTCAAAGCTTATTTTATGTAGGCATAAAGACTATGACTTTATTATGTTGTTAATGTTATTATTATTGTGTGAGAGAGACAAATGCTTACATAGTGATACTGGGCTACAAACATACACAGTCCAATAAACCAATCCTGTCTCCCACTCTAATAAGTGTATACCGGGCACATGCAGCACAGTCAAATATGCACAATATGGAGACAGGTTTTGATAAATGCTGCACATGATTTGGAGCCCAGTTAGAAATACCTTCAGGTTGGGTAACTCCAGCCCACTCAGACAGTCTCCAATTGAGGGCGTTTCCAAGTATGACTGCCAAATCGCTTTGTCTACCTCGACCTTCAAGAAACCCCCAAAAAAACTCCTTTGACACCCAGCCATAATGCCTACTAATTATTCCCACTTATGACAAATATATCAGCTCTCCAGGGACATACCCAACTGATTAGGGTCAGGCAAATGACAAGCGAATCTGTGGTACTGAACGGGATATTAACTGCAGCTCATCTTAATTCCCCAAGACAAAATATGTAAGTCTTAACACCTCCAATCAGTTGTAATTGGCAGGTGTAGCATCAGAGAATTTATTATTATTATTATTATCATCAATAATTTAATAATCTAAGCATAGTACCAGATTGGCAGCTCGGCCTCATCATTTTACTATTGAAATTACAAGATATGACCATAAGTGCTATGCTAACCATTTCTTTATTTACATTATTCATACTGTTATCATCATCTTCATTGCCATATTCAATGTTTTGGCTATTGTACATTCCAGCCTTCTTCAGGTGATTGGAATTTTAAACCAAGATTGTTCTAGTTCCACGTGCCATGCCTCTTCTGGATGTCTCAGTTAATTCCCTTTAACTCAACTCTCCAAGTTTTTGGTTCACCACTGCTGTGGCCTGGTACTGAACTCACAACTCTTTGGGTCTAGTCACTCGATCTAACCAACGTCTATTATCCACTAGGCTATCCTCAGTGGATTAGATCCAGTGACTTCTCAGTCAACTTTGATCTTGAAGAATTTAAGTGCAATGAAACTTATCTTATATCTTCTTAATTCCTCTTCTTTTATTGTTCTCTTTATTTTTTTTTTCTCAGACTCTTTTACTCTCCGTAACCACTTGCATCTTAGTGGCTTTATCGCCTTGCTCAGAGTGAAATGCTTAAAAAGAAAAAATATACTCAGTTGTAACTTTTGTTTCACATGTTATAAGAGTAAATACATGCATTGAGGCCGTGGTCATTTTGAGGCATTATTTTAAATTGCGTCTCATATTTATTCGAAATACTCACAAAATTTACAAACTCTAAGCAATGTCTGAGATTTTATCATCCATCTTTATCTCTGCTCTGCCATCCATTGTTTTCCTCTTCTTCTGTCAACAGCATGGTCTGATTTGGCGCTTGCTAAGATAGAAAATGTTCAGTATAGTCAAGTACTTTTTGGAGTGATACAAGGAACCAACTGTTATTCTAGCAACTTTAGCGATGGGTCATATGTCACATCAGATTAATTGTGGAGATTCTTCTTCTTTTATGTGCCATGTCTCTTCAGGATGTAGACGATCATGGCCCTCCACATCTTCCTGTCCCTTGTAGCTCTTAATAAGTTTTATCTTTTTGTTATTTCTCCCAAACCCTGTTCTACCATCCATTTACTCAAGCATGTCACATGCTGTTTTCCTCTGTCCCTCTTTCCCTCAATCTGTCCTGTGAGTATCAGATTTTCCAAGCCCTCCTTCCTCATGACATGCACTAGAAATTTCAACTACATCTTCCTGATGTTAACTGTAAGTTTCTTTTTAGTTTCCATTTTCTCTAAAACCTCATTGTTGCTCAATGGTATCCTCAGCATCTTTCTGTAGAACCATATATCTGCTACTTCAAGTCTCTTTTTATCTTTGAGTAGATTGTCCAGCATTTGCTACCATACAAGAGAACAGATATCATATAACAGTTCAGTACTCTTTTCTTTGTTTCTAACAAAATGTTTCTGTCTCTTAATACTTTGCTTAGCTTTTAGAATGCATCTTTAAGACTGAATATTAAAAGCCAGTTCCTCCCCCAGAGAGCTCAATTTCACTTGACATCCTGCTGGACTCTTCCTTGCAGGGAGTTTAATGCATATCCTATTGGTGCTAATTTAAAGTAGTACCCTGTATATGGAAAAAAGGTTTCAGTTCAAATCATATCTTTCCGGTACCAGTTTAAACCGACATTTTTTTTAACCTTATAACTATAATAATAAACTATAATTTTATAGATTAAGGGACATCTAAAACAACATTCCAGTCCACATTCACAATATAAAAAATTACTGATCGACAGCACAACTATCCTACACCAAGAAAACAACAAATTCAGATTACAGATACTAGAAGCAATTTATATTAAAAAATTAAAGAAGAGAATCAACTATGAATACTGCAGTAATGTTCTGAAATGCCTGTAAAGGAACAGTTTTTTTCACACTTTAATGCATGCATGACCATTATAACAGGAAAAAATTCCATAATGGTTAATTTTTTTCACATTCTAATGAACGCTCAGTACATTGTCAACCGTTTTGCATTTAAAAGCATAATGAAAAAATTATGGCAATGGATAACAACTTTGTATAAATACTTGTACTAATGAACAACATATAGTTTTGTACTACTTGAACCCCTGAAGATGATCTTGGAAAAAGATCAAAAGTACTTGGGAAATGAAAATAAAAGAATTTTAAACAGAGTCGAGTTCAAATTCCAGTTGAATCCATTACATTCACTTACATGCTAATATCGTTGGGAAAGGTATGAATCCTTTTCTTCTTCCACCAGCTATAGGTAAATAGCAGGACAGACCAGGTTCTATAGCCTTGGATGGCAACTGGTCTACCGCAGAAAGAAATAGCAACCTACTGCTGGAAAAAATCTGCCTCGTCAGTCATGTACTGAAAGATACATGATCACCTAAGCATGTATTATGCATGGCAAAAAACTGACTGTCTGATAGCACATTTATCTCATCCTTTAACATCAATACATGGAAGGTTATTTGTAAGTATAATAGATTTTGTTAAAAATTAGCAGACATAATGCCTGTAATTTATTCAATCAGACATGCCTATATATATATATATATATATATATATATATATATATATACTTGACTCTCCCATTGAATTCAACTTATGAGGGTCAAGCAGATCAATTCCTAGAAAACTGACAGCCTGACACCAGCACACGAGATATGATTATAGTTTTGAAGGTTTGGTGCAGAACCATCCACACTTTTTGAAGGGTTGAATATGGAGACTTGGTGCACTACATGCCACAGGTTCCCCAAACGACCCTCCGCAGGTTTTAAATTCAGAGATGTCTTTCTCCTAGACCAGTTGCCATCCAAGGCTATAAAACCCAGTCTGTCCTGCTATTTACCCATAGCTGGAGGGAGAAGAAGAGGATTCACACATTTCTCAAGGGTATTAGCACGTGAATGTAATGGATTCGACTGGAATTTGAACTTGGCTCTCTGATTCCTCAATCCAAGCCACTATCCATTACTCCACCGTGCCTCCTCTCTCAATTTCACCCATTTAGGTACTGACCAGGTTTGACATTGCTTAACTTCAATGATCATACATGAATCAGTGTTTCAATGCTACATAGCCATAAGCCTGTTTTCTTATAAAGAAACATTCAGCATTTATTGACCTATTAAGATTAGCTGTTTATATATATATATACTTATTGCTCTTCTCTTGTATTGAGCCCTTTTTTAAATTGATATGAATGGATGAATTTTATTGTTTTCATGTAAAAACATATGGATTTGTATATATATGTTATTTTCAAATTATATATTTATTTATTTAAACTGGTATCATTTTAAAATGACTTTTTTTAACCATATAACTGTAATAATAAACTATAATTTTGGAAAGTAAAATATTTCAGTGAAATATGTTGGTACTTTCTGAAAGGTTACAAGAAACCAAGCATTTTTCCAACAACTTTAGTGGTGAATCATATATACAAGTACCAAATGAGGTCTGGATTAAGCTTGAATCTTAACAGACGTTCTAGGTCAGATGCCTCATTGAGAATACAGCTGTTCCACAAATTTACCAGTACAGATTAAAAGCTTTGTATACATTTGCATTATATTGTTAGCATGTCTTAAAATTTCAATATGTCTGACAATGTAAAGAAAAGCAGGGAGCTATTCACTTTCCAATTTTTATATATTTGGAAAAGTTATAAATTAGTAGACAAAATAAACAAGATCTCATGTCAAAACATTAACAAAAGAATTTATTGATTACGCATAAACATTGTTAGAAAAAACAAAATTCAGTTGTAAGCTTTTTGCTGTCTTCTACATACAAAATGGCTCATAAGTGAATGATTGATTGATTGATTTGATTTTTATGCCTTTGCAGGTTATTTAAAGCTAGGAAATGTTTTTAGATTGTAAGAATTTATATTTTTGGATGTAATAATGGTTTATTGATACAAATCTTACTAATTAACCCATAGCTGGGGAGAAGAGTTGGATTCATACCTAATCAGAATTTCAAAAACAAAAAATTATAATGTGGATACAAAGTGGGAGATCAGTTTTCTATTACAGTCAATATATAAACTCATCCCTCACTTTGTGGCCACGGTAGTCTCTATGCATCTATATTCCAGAGAATGTAAATAAGTCAAAAAGACATGCCTGTGTAGCTAATCGGTATTTCATTGATTGATTTGATTTGTTTGTTTTGTTTTTATGGCATATCATCATTATTTAATGCCAAATCCAGTTTATATGAATTTTAAATGCCTATTTTGTATGGAATAAAAAACGTATAGCTGGCAACATTGTTTCAAAAAAAAAAAAAACCAAAAAAAAAACGTATAGCTGGCAACATTATTGTTTCAAAAAAAAAAAAAAACGTATAGCTGGCAACATTATTGTTTCAAAAAAAAAAAAAACGTATAGCTGGCAACATTATTGTTTCAAAAAAAAAACCCCAAAAAAACGTATAGCTGGCAACATTATTGTTTCAAAAAAACTTAGAGCTGGCAACATTATTGTTTCAAAAAAACTTAGAGCTGGCAACATTATTGTTTCAAAAAAACTTAGAGCTGGCAACATTATTGTTTCAAAAAAACTTAGAGCTGGCAACATTATTGTTTCTAAAAACTTAGAGCTGGCAACATTATTGTTTCTAAAAACTTAGAGCTGGCAACATTATTGTTTCAAATAACTTAGAGCTGACAACATTTTTCTGAAAACATTATCCAAGACCTTGCTGTTGGTTGCAGTTTATCGCCATACCCAGGACGCTGATTGATTTGATTTTTATGGCTTATCAACTCTTTGCAGGTTATTTAAAGCCAGAAAATATTTTTAGAGTGTAAGAATTTGGCGGGGGAGGAAGATAATAATGGTTTATCGATACAAGTCTTACTAATTAATCTATAGTTGGTGGTGGTGGGGAAGAGGTGGATTCATACCAAATCAGAATTTGATAAAGAGGAAATAATGTAGATACAAAGTGGGTGATCAAATCGATATTACAATCAATACATAAACTGATCCCTCACTTTGTGCCCACGGTAGTTTCTATTCATTTATATTCCAGAGAATGTAAAGAAATCTAAGAGACATGCCTGTGTAGATAATCATTATTACATTGATAGATGGATTTGTTTTATACAGCTTGTCCACCCTTTGCAGGTTATTTAAAGCCAGAAAACATTTTTAGTGTAAAATTCTTTTTTGAGATAATAATGATTTGCAGACACCTGAGGGTATTTGCATTTAGAACAAACCCAACTGGAATTAAAATTGTCTCTCTGGTTAACAATTCCAAAGTATTATCCATTACACCACCTGCACAGTACCTGGTATTTCCAAGTGGTCACCCATCTAGGTAATGACCAGGGCTAACATTGCTTAACTTCAATAATCATACAAAAATCAATGTTTCAATGCTACATAGCCATAAGCCTGTTTCCTTATGAAGAAACATTCAGCATTTATTGACCTATTGAGATTAACTGTTTCTTTATAAGGAAACATTCTATCAGTTGAATCTTTCTTTTAAGAAGTTTTTTTAGCAAAATAAGCTTTTCAGTTCAACTGTTATCACATTCTAGTATTGATGGAGGTTTCCTTCCTAACCTTTGATTTGAAGTTGTGTGGAATATCAACATCTTGATTGTTGTTATTTTCTCTGCTCAATTCCAGTAGCTGTTATCACTCTTTCCAGTATTGATGGAGGTTTCCTTCCTAACCTTTGATTTGAAGCAGTGTGGAATATCAACATCTTGATTGTTATTATTTTCTCTTTGAATTACATGTGCTATCATTTCAGTTATTGCAGCTGTTGGCAGACTTCAATTGATAGAGAGTTGCTAAACAGTCAAACATTACTGAGTATCGACAGGGCTTGATGTTGCTTAACTTTGGTGATCATACAGGAACTATTTTTCCAATAGAATATGGCCATAATGTTTGTATGTGCTGCTAGGTGGCTTGCTAAGTAAACATAAGTCTACATTTATGTCGGCACTCTGTATCTCTCGGTACCTGAAAGTAAGTATACTTACATATTTTTTATTACGTCAAACATTATTTTTTATGTTTGAAATAGACCCCCACCACTTTAAAAAAAAAAAAGGAAAAACAAACAACGTGCATTACGTCTATGGTCTGTGCACTTGTGAAAACTTAAAGAAAACCTGTGTCTCCCTTTATAGGAGAAGACCACTGTCTGCTCCCTCATGCTTGTCCACAGATATGTACACATACGTTCATCTCCTTCAGGGCAATCATGGCTCTCCACAATTTCCTAACCTTTGTAGCTCTTCATTTGTGTTTTTTACTATCTCTCTTCCTCCATTATTTACACAAGTTTCTTACTTGCAGTTTCCCTTCGTCTCTCTTGCCATTAATATCTCCTAAGAGTCTCAAATTCTCCAAGCCTTCCTTCCTCATTTTTTGTTTCAAAAATTTCATCTGTCCCTTCTGATTCTTAGTATGTATCCTTTCTGTTGCCATTTTCCTTAAAACTTGTTCAATGCTTCCTGTGTTATTCTCAGCATCCTTTGATAGACCATTTCAATTGCCCCAAGTCTTTTTTCGTCTATTAGTAGATTGCCATATAGGTGGATAGATATTAAGTATCAGTTCAGCACTTCTGATTTATTGATGCTTTGTTTAGCTTTTGAAAGCTTTGAATTTCAGTGATACATTCGCTACCTTTTCGTCACTGAGGCCCGTTGGAACAGTTGGTATGACGTTTGCCCAATAACGTAACTGTCTGGGTTTCAATTCTCGGTAGTGGATGCGCACTGCTGATGAGTCCCAAATATAGGATGAAACGGCTGTCCAGTGCTTTCTGCATTCTGTTGAGATTTCTTCTTGACTCGATGAATTACTTAATTATAATTATCTCAAATCCTCCTAATTTCTATCATTTGTATATAATGCTTGAAACGGCTTCTAATGCTCTGGACTGAGCGGCTTGGGGATAGTAGTTGTAGCTTGTGGAGGCACAGTCCTATGGGTAAACAGAAACTCGGATGAGTTCCACCACAGAATATGTGATGAAGTGGCACTATATTGAGTCTGATACACTACCTCTTCGTCACCAAGACCCATTTGTACAGTTGGTATGACGTTTGCCTGATAACCTAACTGTCCGGGTTTTAATTCTTGGTAGTGGATGTGCACAGCTGATGAGTCCCAAATATAGGATGAAACGGCTGTCCAACGCTTTCTGCATTCTTTTGAGGTTTCTTCTAGACTCGATGAATTACTTAATTATAATTATCTCAAATCCTCCTAATTTCTATCACATTATTTTTGTATATTTGCTAAAACACTAGCAAGATACTTAACTTTCTGTATTTACTTGATTTCGACATCTCCAATTTGTAATTTGCATGTTGGGCTGTCCCTTTTGCTGACAATCATACATTCTGTCTTCTTATAATTGAGATTTAATCCTTTCTTCACACTTTCTTTTATTACCTTCTCTAGGAGTTACTGCAGTTTTTTCTATGTCTCTTATCAACATTGTTTCATCTACATTTTGTTAAGATAGTGCCTGCCAGTAATAAATCCTGGTAGGATATCTAGTTCTTATGGGTCCACCTCAAGTTTGATAAGTCTTATGCTTTTTTCTAATTTTGTCTCAAAATAATATTTTTCCAGAAGCAGATTTTATAGATCTATTTTGAAAATAATGCTCAGCACATCTCATCCGAATCCTTTAAGAACGTTTACAGTACCTGGACACTTATCTATCTTATACGCTCATTCGAAACAAAGTAATATTTGGGTAATTATTTAAAGGAAAAGAAACCAATACATCTGCTATGCTAGCTGGTATCGTAAAAATAAGAAGGAGGTTATCTCCCTTGCATTGATTCAAGTAAGTGTTTTAGTTCAATTGTAGTTCTGTACGTGAAAGGAAACATAATGTTTTAAGGAAAACTCAGTTAATTTAAGAGTAGAAAATATTTATTGATTTATTTTCTCATATATGAAAGTGCCATTAATTAAAACTTGAATAAATTGTCTAATGATATCGATAATCTTATCTGAATACATTTTAAATTTAGTAAATAATCTTATTTTGTAGTAGAGGTGCCAATATGAAATTATGGTTATAGTGAGTATATATATATATATATATATATATATATATATATATATATGTATATATATATATATATATATATATATATGTATATATATATATAAAATAATAATATAGTATGAAGCTAAAAATCCTATCAGTCAGTGGGATACTGAGTGAAAAGACATTTAAAGCAAACAATCTTTGCAGTAAAGTGCTCAATATCAAAGGTAGAGCATCAATAGAATATATATATATATATATATATATATATATATATTCATTTCTGTAGTTTAGTGCTAGCAGCAAGCAGAAATATTTCTCCTCCCGATGATGGCCATTTCGGCCGAAACTAGTCGAGGAATCTAAATGGAATAATAATAAAAAAAAAACAAAAGAATATTAATCTACAACCCAGTGTGTCTGAAGATTTTAATTTTTTTATTTTTTTTATTGTTCAAAATATATATATATATATATATATATATATATATATATATATATATATATATATAAACGGTGCAGAAAAGGGACACCAAAAAGGAGATATAACCACAACAATCTACACTTATGTACATACACATATACACACAGGCAGGCGCACATGTGCACACACACAATGAAATAAGAAAAAATCCACCTTGCACCAATGAAAAATGTATAAATTATTTTTTAGCTCAATATAAAAGTGACAAAAAAAAAAACAAGAAAATAAACAGTCCATTGCTGGTATCTTCTGATGAGTGGACAGAGCGATTGCTGGAGAATCTGTTTACAAAACTCTAGATTTGAGATGCTTAAAGTAACATCAATCAGCTAAGTGACAGATTTCATATTTGTATTAATCCTATATATATATATATATATATATATATATATATATATATTTTTTTTTTTTTTCATTGAAATCAACCAACAATGTGTAACTGTTTAATATTTTTTAATTCATGAATTGGCACTACAGAATCCCAAATAACAGAACTACATCACCTGAGGACTTTAAACAGCAGTAACAACGAAAATGGATAGCATTTGTAACTTGAAGAGAAAATAAGGACTTATTCAAGATGCTGAAATACCACTCTGAAACCCCTATCATTACCAGAAAGGGCTTTGAGTAAAGAAATCCTATGTGTCTTGGCAAAGACCATCCTTCTTTGAACATTTTGGACTGACACTACAGAACCACAAAGAACTGTACCAAATAATAGAAACCATATCACTTGAGTACTACCAACAGCAGCAACAACTAAAATGTGTATCACATGTAATTCAAAGAGAAAACAGTTACATAACCAAGATGTTGACATTCTACACTATTTCAAACAAAAGGTTAGAAAGAAAGTTCCCATCAATACTAGAAAGAACAATAACAGTTACTGAACTTTAGAAATCCATTTTCATGAAAAATTCATAAATGTAAACCAAAAGTAGAAAAGAAACCCCATCATTACTGTAAAGAGCTTTGAGTGAGTGAAGCCTGTGTTTCTTGGCAAAGACCATCCTTCTTTGAACATTGTAGACTGGGGCTACAAACAAAGATCTGTACCAACTAACAGAAACCACATCACTTGAGTACTACCAACAGCAGCAGCAACTAAAATGGATAGCACATGTAACTCAAAAGGAAAATAATTACATAATGAAGTATTATAGAAAAGACATAGGGAGGCCACCTTATGGTGGTAGGAAAGCGACTGAAGCCTTCAATAATCAAATTGGTGCAACAGAATTTTTTTTTACTGCTATTCATTAAAAAAAACTATTTTAAAAGAAAGATATTATTTTTATGCTAAAGGCAACGCTTCTTGGAACATTGTAGATTGCCAAATATTTTTCTAGTTTTATTTTCACATTTTTAGAAAGTAACTTCCTTTTTCATTGTGATCAATCTCATATTTGAGAAAGGAGTTATTTTAATTAATATATTCATAAAAAAAGGCTTTGAGCAATTGAAGCCTAATGATCTTGGCAAAGATCATCTGTCTTTGAACATTATGGACAGGTTCATTATTTATGAGAGACTGGCAGGGCATAACGGTCGTGTGAACTAAGGAAGGGAGGGGCAAGCACAATTATAATAGGATAATAATTAAATAATAATGTTTCCTTAAACATTCAGCTCCTTTTCACCTTATCTGTCTTGCTAGCTAATGCTAATTTTAGACCTGGCAGATTTAAAATTTTAGCTAACTCCTTTCTCTAAATAACTGGATGCCATGCCCTAATGACTGACTATAGCTTCTTATTTTTAATTATTAAATCCAACAAGTAAGCCCAAACATTTGACCTACTGTATATAATTCTTTGTTTTCTTTCTTTTATGTGTTATGAATTTTCAAGATGTGGGTGATCAGGGTTCTCCACAGCTTCCTATTCCTAATTATTAAATCCAAAAAGTGGGCCCATACATTTGACCTATTGTATATAGTTCTTTGTTTTCTTTTTATGTTATTTGAACTTTCAAGACGTAGGTGATCATGGTTCTCCACAGCTTCCTATTTCTTGTAGCATTAGGCAATGTTTGTTCCCTTACTCTCCTTCCCTGTTCATGTTCTGACATTCATTTATATAAGTTCATTGGATACTTTACCCAGTTTCCCTTTGACCTTCTTGTTTTTAATATGTCCTGTGAACTTAGACTTCTAAAAACTCGTAAAATGCTTTTCTTGTTGACTATCAATATCTCAGCAAGAGTTCAACTTGAGAGATTTGGTGGGAATCATCTTGAAAAGGAATGCCTACTGTTTGAACGATGAAAAGAAAGAAATGGAGAGCACTTTTCAAACGGTATTCACATTGCTGGAAGACGTTCAATCTGGTTTGAAATAAAACTACGTTTTTGGCCCAAGCGAGATCAAAGAACATCTCTGGCTAGTTCAGTTGAAAAGATTCTTTATATAAAAAAAAAATCTTTATCTTCTATATAGGAAAATTAGGATTTATCAAGGAGGATCACAATCGATAGGGGAATGAAAGAGAAAGAAGACTGATTGTGTGTGAAAATGAAGGTGGATAAGGAAAGAGAAAAAAAACGTGTGAAAGATTAGCAACAGCAGAATCTCCACCACAGCAACACCTAACATGGTGAGGCTGTGGCTCTATAATCCACCAGAGTGGGGCGTGGGGGTGGGGTGTTGGGTCTACATGATAACCAAAACACCAAACTCTACTAACAGTAAGAATTGTTGAAATGTGGTTTCACAACTCCAGGCTTTTATAAATGTTTTTTTTTTATGGCGATAGCTTAAATCATACGTGGTGTCATGCTAGACAATTTATCTTGCTTAAATCTGTCTTAAATATTTATGTGTCAACCATTCATCCATGCCTTGAATATTGCTGCCACGTATGGTCTGGTGCCACTGCTGTATGTCTAGAAAAATCCAAAGAAGGATCAGCAATATTATTGGTCCTGATCTAGCATCTCGGGTTCAGTCACCTTCTCACCACAATGTAAGTTCCTTGTGCCTTTTCTATAAAAACTTTCATGCCACTTACAGTCTTCAAAAATTTAAATACCATGTCAATCGCCAACTTCTGTTTTCCTGAATCCTGTTCTTTTATTGTGATTTCTCCTCATTAAACCCTTGCATCTTAGTGGCATTATCCTCTTGCTTCAAATGAAATGATTAAGAAAAATATCACCTAATGAGAACAGGAGATATAATTTCTTTTAAGTAACATTAGATATGTAAGAAGAAAAATATGAAAAGGGAATCAAAAATATGTAAAAATTGAGCAATGACAGAAACTCCACTGCAGCCACACCTAGTGTAGTGAGGCTGTGGCCCTATACTCCACAGGGAGAGTTCACAGGTTAATAAAACAAAAACTTCTACCATCTGCAAAATTGTTGAAATATAGTTTCATAATATCATTCAAATTCAAAATAAGCCACCAATTATAAAATACGAGGGTAAATAAAAAATTATCTGAACTTTCACCATAACATATCGTTAGGCTTGTTACACTGCCTTCTGTTCATGCTTTTTTATAGTTGATACTATTGTGGTTATGTGATTGAAGTTTGAGCTTGATTGTGTCAGTTTTCCTGCTGCTGTCACAGTGTAAACATGGCCGCTCTGCTAGTAGTGTGCGCCAAAGAGGAACAAAGAGCAGTGATCCAAATCTGTAGAGAACATGCTACCTCACTGATGATAAGTCACTGGTTCGCCATCTCTCAAGCTTTCTGAATCTTCTCATCAGTGGTGGAGGTTGACAGGTTTTCTGCTTATTCTTCATGAGTCATGCTTGTCTGGCCACTTTTAAACTTCTCAGTCCATTCAAACAGACTTCTGCAGAGTAATGCATCGTTGCTGTATTGTGTTAAAAGCCTCTGATGAATTTCAGCCCCTAACACACCTTCCAATGACAGAAATCAGATCACTGCTCTGTTCCTCCTTGGTGCACACTGCTAGTGGAGTGGCCATGTTTACATTGTAATATCAGCATGTAAACTGGTGTGATTAAGCACAAATTTAGAACATGTGACCACAATAGTACTAACTATAATTCATTGGTTGCTTTTAACGCATATGGTAGCAGTGCACTACCACAGAGGTATGTGTATGAGTGGAATGAGAAGTTTAAAGTGGATGAACAAGCAAGATGCACGAGGAATGAGCAGGACACTCCATCAGAAGATTAAGTAAGCTTGAGAGACAATAATGGTGAATCAGTGAGTTATCATTGAAGTAGCATGTTCTCTTCAGATTTGGATCACTGTTCTTTTTGCAACAGTGATTTTTATTGTTGGGAAAAGTCAAAAGCCACAAGTGTCAAGGGGAGAGTTAGTCTTCTTTCTTCCTCAGGATGTTGAACATGGCTCTCCACAATTTTCCCATCCTTTGTAGCTCTGAATAAATTTTGTCTTTTTGCTTATCCCTCCTAAACCCTGTTCTGCCATTCATTTACTCAAGCTCACTAAGTATGTTATGCATTGTTGTTATATAGGAACTAGCAGCATAACCTGGCATTGCCCGTGCTTGATTCAAAAATCGTACGACTCATAAAGCAATCGCTATCACTTGACTTAAAATATTTTTGCCCTTCCTTGCCTTTAAAGGAGTGCCCTTTGCCATGCTGATGTTGCTACATGCCTTACTTCTTGCCTATCTCACACTGCAAATTTTTTCTAAGCTTTATACTAAATATTAAATCTGTCATGAAAAAAGAACTAAAGAAAATGAACACAAAACGATCAGCTTTAAAAAAGGACTCGTAACTGGAAAAACCGAATGAAAAAAGAATGTTAACAACAAATACTTTTTCACACCCAACCCAGTTCTGCGGAATCAGATTCAACGTTGAGTTTAAGCAAGCAAATGAGCCAATTGGAGTAAAGTGCCATGCAGATTTAAATATTTCCCACTTGTGACGAATGCAGCTATCAATTTTTTTTGCATGCTAGCATGCGAGTTAACATTTGTGTCAGTCAGCTGTTGGCTCTCACGCTGGCCAATAGAATCTTCCTGCCCATTCGTGGCAGCCAGCTATAGGCTCTCACTCTGGTCAGTAGAAAATGGCTGCAAACTACATGTAAACTACCGTAGAAGCATGAAAAAATCGATAATTTCCACTATTGATAGGAGTTGGGAAATGCAAAGTCAGTCTTGGCCTTCCCGCTAACTTGGAGCATGAGCATGTAAATTTTGGTGCAAATTTGTCAAAAATTGCGGCTGTGCATTCATTACACACACACATTCTGCCTTTTATAGAGAGAGATAAAGTGTTCCTGCCGACATTTGAGTGTGAACATAGATCACCAGTGAGCAAACACAGGTGATTCCATTATTGAATTAAGTAGACCATAGCGGAAACACATATATGTAGAAAGATGTATGATGTCTAATTGATTTCTATTTCTCCTCTATCACTATACATACCACTATTCCTCTAATTGGATTACTATTTGAATGAGTATTATTGAGCAGGTACTATTAATGCAATTGTTATTCGAAGGCATCTGACACCAACATTGTTCAACAGAGTACTATAGTTGTATCTGCGATTACAAAGTCTCTACTACAACGAGTATTACAAAAGTAGCAACAGGTGTTCATTGACATCACAAAATCTTGTCTTCAATCTATCCTATGAGTATCATATTTTCCAAGCCCTCTTTCCTCATTTTGTGCCCGAAAATTTCAGCTGCCTCTTCTTGATGTTAAGTATACATTTCCTTTTTGTTTCCATTTTCTCAAAAACTTTATTGTTGCTTGCATGTTCAGTCCATGTTATCCTCAGCATCAGAACCATATTTCTGTTGCTTCAAGTCTCTTCTTCATCTTTGAGGAGACTGTCCAACACTCACTGACATACAGGACAGATATCATGTTACAATTTAGTACTCTTTTACTTGTTTCTAGCAAAATTTTTCTATTTCTTCATACACTGCTTAGCTTTTGGAAGGCATCTTTAGCTATCCCAGTACACCTTTGGATTTGTATTTCCTACTTTTCCTCCCTCTGTTGAAACACTTCCTAGATATTTAAATTTTTGTACTTGCTTGATGTTTTGCTATAATGCTTTAAAAGAGAATGCATCAGTTAAACGACACAAAAGCTCAAACAAAAGCCTTTCATTATTGACAATGTTGCGGAGAAAATGAAATAAAAGCAATTTATAAAATAATAATGAATAAAAATAAATAAATCCAGAAAAGGTTTCTTGTCACATATGTTTCTCTTTTCTCGTCTTGGCTTCAAGAACCATTCAGTAAAAGCCTTCCAACTGGGGAATGTTAATTTTTCTAGTCTGCTGGCAATCAAACTTTTTCCATTTACATTGTCAGATGTGTTTTAGCAGTCCTACTCATGAAGTAGAGGTTCAGTCTTCCCAACTCAGTATGAAGCTGACTTAAGCTCAACCATCTTTACCCATTTGTATCCTTACTTCCCCTAAGTTATTTCATAACCAAAAAAAAAAAAGAAGACATACTTGGTCTTCTCATCTCAGCATGAGGCTGTCTTGAGCTTGACCATGTTTACCCATTTATATCCTCCCATCATCCTGGAAGATAAACTTCATCCAGCATTTAGGTTTCTGATCAGGAGGTTTTGAGGCATGTGAAACCACCTCTTAATTGTTGTTCTTCCCATGTCCACCTTTACTGGGGGTGGTAGCACCTATCAGAGTCCCAGCTATGGGCAAATAGTTAAACACTAAACTAAAAAGTATAAAAATAGATTTTGATAGTAAAAATACCCAGAATACATTTTTTAAGAGAAATATTACCAAGAATATATTTGACTCCTTATGAAAATACATCAATGAAACTGGATGTTCAAACTGATTTCTTACAAAGAGTACATATTCTATTCATATGATACTATCTTCACTATTTACATTATTTGAACTATTGTCCTCATCTTTGTTGCCATATTTATTACAACGTTTCGGCCGTTGTACACTCTGGCCTTCTTCATGTGGTTGGAATGTCGAACTGAACCCTTTATTTCGCTCACTGGGGTAGACTGTTCTAGTTCCGCGTGCCATGTTTAATGACTATCAGTTATCAGTTATCTCCTGTTAATTCCCCTCTCCAAGTTCTTCACTGTCTTAACTGGGTATTGAATTTACACTCTTTGGGTCCTGTCACTGGATCTAACTAATGCTTTAATCCACTGCGCCATGTGTCCTTGAGGACATGAATGTTGTAATAAATATGGTGACAAAGATGAGGACAATAATCTGAATAATGTTAGTAGTGTACATAATACCTCATCTCAGAAATATAGACAGATACTGATACTATCTTGTCGGCATTAAATAACCCATTGAGGTTGATATACTGTAAAACAAAATAAAAAAACAAATACTTCCTATAAATAATTTCTGAGCCAAAAAGGAAAGCAGACATACTCAAGAGACATTTAACTTTGTTTCAATACAGTCGACATAAAAGGAATAAATGTCCAAATTTTTTTGTATGCTTCTTGTACCTTCTTTCTTTCTATATTGAACCCACACTTTCGCCTAAAAATACACAACGAACCCACATTCTTGTTAATATCCACAATGCCTCCCTAGAAAAGTCCTTGATTGGTTGCCAAGTTCCATCCAGATCACATGACTATTTTTTTCAGATATTCAAAATAGCAAGCTACTTTCCAAATAGAGTATATACAGGACACCTTTGTAATTGAGAAAATCTTTCTGCAAACGCCTATTGATTCTTATTTCAGATCTATTAATATTTTGAATAAAGTTATCAAAATATGTTGACATCTAAATTATTTACAGAATTTACAGCTTGCTTCTTTTATTTTTACAACATTAATATTGATAGAAAACTGTCAAAGACAGTTGTAGAATATTAACATGCCAGTAATGGCATTTTTTTTTTTTTTTTATTCCTGTTATTTCTTTAATTAAAATATCAGGCAATATGCAGAATAATTGACATGATGCCGGATGTTCTTATACGAATCAATTTTTCATAATAAAATTGGAATTAGCCAACCAATGTTCAGAAGGTTTTCTAAATATGCTTACATTTATATATGCAAGATCCAGGGTTGCTCAGTTCTTTGTGGACACGTCTTTTAATAGGTCCAACTTTTGTCTAACTTGTTCTGATTATTATTTCTTCCCAGATAAATGATGACAAACATTCATTTAAGTCAGCAAATAGAAAGGTACACTGTATTTATGGTCTTAAAGCAGGGATTTGGCAGGAGTCTTGGCCTTTAATCTATGCTACAGGGTCATGCCCCCCCCCACACTGTCCTACATTTCAGTTTTCATAAGGTAGTATTCATTCAAAATACAAATTTTATTCTCACCTAATTAGCTGCAATAATGGATCATATGCAATATAGGTGAACGATTTAACAAGAAATATTGAAAATAAATACAATGTATCTAAATACAAATTAGAGACATGTAATAAATTTAGAAAGGGGGTTCAGTTCATAATATAAATACAGTGTTAAATCGATCCCTGACTTCTTAATGAGTAATTTCTATTTTATATTTACTAATGTCAAGCTTGAAACTGTTTATATAATTGATAACTGCGTAATACAGATCAGGGTTGGTGCAAGGATCTCATGGATCCCACTGAATCAATGATGCAGGGCTTCTGCTACTACAATTCAATTTTCATAAGATAATATTCATATAAAATACAAATTTTATTATAACCTAATTACATACAATAATGGATCATATGCAATATAGGTGAACAATTCAACTAGAAAAATTGAAAATAAATCCAATGTATCTAAATACAAATTAGAGACCTGTCATAATAGATAATTACATCTTAAATAAATCTACAATATTTTGCAGCAATTTTTAACATCAACTTGAGATTTTTCTTGTTAAAAAATTGAATAATTTTAACACATTCAACTTTATAGATAAAAAATATTGAATTTTATATCATGTTTTTTTTTTTTAGACTTAGCATGATTAAAACAACTTAATGGATTTGGTCGAAAAAAGACCCCAGAATGATATCAAAATCTGTAAAAACTGAACATTTTTCATCCTTTAATAGTCAGTTGGGCTTAGTTTAATTTTTAACTTATATAAGTGTAGGTAGAAAAAAAAAAGCAAATGTTGTTAGGATAGCAAGGGTCACAAAGCACTGCTCCGGGGTTTTGGGGATAGTACAGACTGACCCTACCTTAAAGCATAGTAATTTATAAATTGCTCACTTCCTGAATATTGCACAGTAGTCACAAAGAGCTGGAAGCCGCTGATGTTGATTCTACAGAAGTAGCCAGACATAAAATGCTTGCTAAGGGCCCCCCTAATATAATCAGAACACCCACATTCATATAAATGGTGCAGAAAATTATGAAGAAGAATCCCAGAATGTCAATTAATGCAATTCCTCAGGAGCTCAAGGTTTGAAGGCACTCTACTAGAAGAATTGTGCATGAGGATCTTATATGAATCAGAAAGGTCAGTTCATGCCTGCAAAGACAAAAGGGAAGGGTCTGATCTGCACGAATTGCATGTTCAGTAAGTTGAAACATCAAGAGCATGGAATACTTTGGTTTTTCTCTGATGAGAAAATCTCTGATCAGGAACAAAAAGTCAAGTGAAGGAATAACAAATGCTTATGCAGAGATCCTAAGGATTTTCAAATGGTCATGCACATGTATTTCCGGCAAATGTGATGATTTGGGAAGTTGTGTGCCCTGAGGGAGATGTCATGGCTCCTCACTTCTTTCGTAGATAGATATGAATGGATTTAGATAGATATGTAGATGTAAAGAGATGAAGAGGGATGTGAAGAGATGAAGATAGATAGATGTAAAGAGATGAAGATAGATAGATGTAAAGAGATGAAGATAGATAGATGTAAAGAGATGAAGATAGATGTAAAGAGATGAAGATAGATGTAAAGAGATGAAGATAGATGTAAAGAGATGAAGATAGATGTAAAGAGATGAAGATAGATGTAAAGAGATGAAGGTAGATGGAAAGAGATGAAGATATAAAGAGATGAAGATAGATAGATGTAAAGAGATGAAAATAGATGTAAAGAGATGAAGATAGATGTAAAGAGATGAAGATAGATGTAAAGAGATGAAGATAGATGTAAAGAGATGAAGATAGATGTAAAGAGATGAAGATAGATGTAAAGAGATGAAGATAGATAGATGTAAAGAGATGAAGGTAGATGGAAAGAGATGAAGATATAAAGAGATGAAGATAGATAGATGTAAAGAGATGAAAATAGATGTAAAGAGATGAAGATAGATGTAAAGAGATGAAGATAGATGTAAAGAGATGAAGATAGATGTAAAGAGATGAAGATAGATGTAAAGAGATGAAGAGAGATAGATGTAAAGAGATGAAGAGAGATAGATGTAAAGAGATTTAGAGAGATAGATGTAAAGAGATTTAGAGAGATAGATGTAAAGAGATTTAGAGAGATGTAAGGAGATTTAGATAGATGTAAAGAGATTTCAATAGATAGATGTATAGAGATTTTGATACATGTAAAGAGATTTTGACAGATGTAAAGAGATAGATTGATGTGAATTCATTTAGATAGATGGATATGAAGAGATTTAGACATACATGAAGATAAATTTAAAGATAGATATGGATTGATTTAGTACAGATACCAACATGAATATTTAGATATGAATAGATTTAGATAGATAGTTGTGAAAAGATTTAGATTTAGATAACTGGAAGAGGCATGGCATGTGGAACTAGAACAACCTACCTTGGGGGATGAAATAAAGGGTTCTGTTTTAAATTCTGAAGAAGGCTGGATCACATAATTGTCGAAACATTGAACATATGATAACAAAGATGAGGACAACAGCCATAAAAATTTAAATAGTGTAAATAATTGCAATACCTTATCTCAGAAATATAGACAGATCCTGAAGAAGGCCAGAGTGTACAATGGCTGAAATGTTGTGAATATGATAATGAAGATGGGGGCAACAGTCTGAACAGTGGAAATAATGTAGATAGTTACAATACCTCATCTCAGAAATATAGACAGACATTTAGATAGATAAATGGGAAGAAATTTAGATAGATAAATGGGAAGAAATTTAGATAGATAAATGGGAAGAAATTTAGATAGATAAATGGGAAGAAATTTAGATAGATAAATGGGAAGAAATTTAGATAGATAAATGGGAAGAAATTTAGATAGATAAATGGGAAGAAATTTAGATAGATAAATGGGAAGAAATTTAGATAGATAAATGGGAAGAAATTTAGATAGATAAATGGGAAGAAATTTAGATATGAACAGGTTTAGATAGATGTGAAGGAGATAAATATGAAGAGCTTTAGATAGATATGTAGATAGATGAATATGAAGAGATTTAAATAGATGGGAAAAGATTTAGAGAGATATGAATATATTTAGATAGATATGAAGATACATATATATGAAGATTAAGACAGATATGAAGAGAGATAATAAGAGGTTAAGATAGGTAGATATGAAGATATTTAGATAGACATGAAGAAATGTAGACAGATGTGAAGAGATCTAGTTGGATGTGACAACATTTAGATATATATATATATAGAGAGATAGAGATAGAGAGATGTGAAGATAGATGATGAGAGATTTAGATGGGTAGATATGAAAAGATTTAGATAGATGGATAAGAGATTTAGATAGAAAAGTGTAACAAATTTTTATTTAAAAATACATCAAGTTTATATGTGCCATAGAAATATATATTTGAATAACATAATTTCCTTTATACCTTAATAAATTAATATCTTCAATCCAATCATCATTTCCTCTACATATCTTGGTATTTATTAATCCACCCACGAGGATTAAATGTGGCACAAGGTCGGTTTAATGTGGGTAGCACGTGAGCCCGTAGGCTCGGCCAAAAATATGACCTTTGAATCTGCCTAGGCGGGTTCAGGTCCTGTCTACCTCCCCGAACGCAACCTTGCCCTTCGGCAAAGCTTCGTCCGAGTTCCTCTCTGCATTAGAGAGTTCGACAGAAGCCAGCCCGGATGATCACAAAGCACAGATACTACACTTTGATCCTAAACGGGCCGAGAAAAGCCAGGATAGTTTATTCATGCATAGTGTGACATGGGCAAGTAGACCTGGCAGAGACCATCCATCTTCAGAGGTTATTTTTTTTTAAACTAATTTTCATGCTAATTGTTCAAAGTAAAAATGTATTTTTTATTATTAATTTCATTAATTATTTTTTTTTTATTTATTTAATTCTTTTAAATTTTCATCAATTGATATTATTATAAAAGCAACAAAGATGAGAATACATGTTCAAGTAATCATTACATAATAATAGTTTTGTTGATTTGGTCTAGTTCATTTTTTTTAGTGGCATATCAACACCTCTATGGGTTATTTAATGCTAAAATCTAAATATTTTGAAACAATATGTTTCTTCTGCTCTTTTCTAATTTTGTTTAAAAGTCTCAAAATAATATTTTTCCAGAAGCAGATTTTATAGATCTATTTTGAAAATAATGCTCAGCACATCTCATCCGAATCCTTTAAGAACGTTTACAGTACCTGGACACTTATCTATCTTATAAGCTCATTCGAAACAAAGTAATATTTGGGTAATTATTTAAAGGAAAAGAAACCAATACATCTGCTATGCTAGCTGGTATCGTAAAAATAAGAAGGAGGTTATCTCCCTTGCATTGATTCAAGTAAGTGTTTTAGTTCAATTGTAGTTCTGTTCGGGAAAGAAAACGTGATGTTTTAAGGAAAACTCAGTTAATTTAAGAGTAAAATTGGAGTACCGAGTTTGAATTCCAGTCAAATCCATTACATTCACTTACGTGCTAATACTCTTAGGAAAGGTATGAATCCTCTTCTTCTCCCCTCAGCTAAATAGCAGGACAGACCGGGTTCTATAGCCTTGGATGGCAACTGGTCTACCGGAGAAAGAAATAGCAACCTACTGCAGGGAAAAAAATCTGCCTCCTCAGTCATGTATCAAAAGATACATGATTGCCTAAGCGGGTATCACGCATGACACATACTGACTGAAGAGTAGAAAATATTTAATTTAATTTATTGATTTTATTTTTGATATAATGAAGATGTCATAAATTAAATAAAAAAAAACACAAAAAACTTGTATAAACTGTACAATGATATCGATAATCTTATTTGATTTCATTTTAAATTTAATAAATAATCTTATTTTGTGGGAGAGTCGTCGATATGGAATTATGTAGTCATGGTTCAAGGAACATTCGTCGTATACATTTTTGATTTTTGATTTTGCCGAAGAAAATTTTTCCTGTAGACAATTTTTTTGTCGCATCTTTTTTTAATATGCGAAGTACCTCGTTTTCAAGTATATCTGGCTTAGTCACTATTGTTTCTTTGGTTTAAGCATTTTAATAAGCGAAGTTATGAGATCAAAATCCTACATTATTCATCCTCGTCAATGAGAAGCGCAAATAATTTCAACTTGACACCAGAACCTACGTCACACAGTTTTATATTTCAGACTTAACGTTAAACTTTCTGTTAATATCAGTCTGTCAATAATTCTCACTTAAGCAATATATATATTATTTCATACAAAGTTACAAATTGAACACGCAATCAACTTATAAATATATATATATATATATGTGTGTGTATTATAATTATTTTAAAAAAAAATGATTCCTTTGCTACATAAGAGTTCTCATGTTTCAAAAACGAGAGCCGAAACCATCAATATAATTATTAAAATTAAATTGAATTAAAGTAACAAGCCCTGTTTCATCCTCAAGCGAAAATTTAGGAATAAAAAAATAATTATAATCTAAGCTCTACTTCTGTATGGAACACTGTTTTTAAAAATAAAAACAAAAAAGAACCCTGGATTATTTACCTGAAGTGTTCTTTCCTATTTTTCTACATACATACACACACACTATATATATAAGAAATATACTCTTAAGGTGTGCTATATTTATGGGATAAAGTGCTCAATATCAGAGATAGAGCGTGTGTAAATATAAAAGTGAACATTGAAGTTAACAGTAACACTTACAGGCGACAGGCTGTTTCATTCTCTCTAGACGCAATCATCTGCGTATAGCATGAAACAGCCTGTTGCCTCTAAGTGTTAACTTCATTGTTCACTTTTAGTGATATAATAATAGTATGAAACTAAACTGCTATCAGTCAGTGGGATACTGACAGAAAAGGCATTTAAGGCAAATAGTCTTTGCAATAAAGTGCTCGATATCAAAGACAGAGCATTAATAAAATTAATAGTAAAAGGTTTGTTACTCAGCAGATTGATGTTATCTTCCATTGCTGATACCTCCTGACAAGTGGACGGACGGGTCTGTCTACGAAACTCTGGAATATGGATGCAGAAGTTAACATCAATCAGCTAAGTGACAAACCTTTTATTTATATTAATTCTCTCTCTCTCTCTCTATAGAGTCTATATAAAGGAAAAACTATTAAAAAAAAATTTATTGGATATTACTCACTTTTTTTACCAGATACTGAATTATGACCTCTTGTGTCCTCCACGTGTTTTTTTGACTGACCTTTTAACCACCTGATGAAGAATATTCATGAACGTTCTCAAATTTAAAAGCCTTGATAAACCAATGGCATCCTCACTTTTGTATATAACACGAGCAATAAAATAAATCCTAAATTTCCCTTCCCTTAGAGGAGAAAACGCATTGTCTGAGAATAGTTTTTCATCTTATCATTTTATTCCATTACAGATACACTATCTGAAAGATATATAATTTACATTATTCGGACTATTGTCCTCATCTTTGTCACCATATTTGTCACCATATTTATTAGAACATTTTGGCCGTTGTACGCTCCGGCCTTCTTCAGGTGGTTAAAATGATGGCACGGTGGATAAAGGTGTTGGTTAGATCCAGTGACAGGACCCAAAGAGTGTGAGTTCAATATTCAGTTAAGGCAGTGGAGAACTTTCAGAGGGAAATTAACAGGAGATAACTGATAAACTGCCATCCATTAGACATAACTTGAAGATGTAGATCAGATACGGATAGGAATCCGACAAGATGATAGAATGAAATAAAGAACAAAGTAGGAAATGAATCTTAATCTAAAACATGTTTCAATTTATTATGGCTTCATCAGAGATCGACATTTAAAAAAAAAACAAAGAGACAGAGTACTGGAATGTTAGGATTTTTCAATTTTGGTAGTTCTCATTGGTCAGAGACGCGTCACGGGTATAAAATAAATGCAATGTAGATAATTTATAAATATTTGTGTGGAAGATTTTGGATGTTAAAGTGCGTGATTACTTACCAGCTATAAACACTCGCTTAAAAAAAAAAATTACACCTTAACACAACAGCATTTTTCTATAGATCCATTATTCATGAATCTAACTTAGGTCTTATGATTGTTTTACAATTTTATTTTTGCCTTTTTCAAAAATAAACCTAACTAAAACTAGATTATTATTACAATATCTTACTTCGTTTCACCAACCTACCAAGAGTTGACGACCATCGACTTTCTACATATACACGAAAATATAAAATTCCAACCAAATACAAAATTATTTTGGAACATTTCAACGACAAAATTCGAGGGTGACATCTGTAGACTTCCCTCACATACTCACTTAAAAATGAATTAACGTTACCGTCTTACTTACGCACAGAAACGTTTCTTTACTTACACACTTTTACACCTCACACATATTTATATACTGTTTATTATGTTGTTAGGAAAATCAATGACAATTAGAAAAAAATTGATTTTCCTAACATTGTTCTGGCCTATAAAAATTTAAATTTATATATGATTTTCTCCCATGAATTGGTATGTATATATATTCTTTTGTCTTCAATATAATATGCAATAAATAATTTGTTAAAGCATTATTATTTAACAAGCCTAACGTAGGTTTTCACCAATTATTTTCACTGATTAAAAATATAGAATATTTTTTATTGGTTTTAAAAACATCCTTGAAATCTATTGGTTCTTTGCTTATAATTGGATTCCCCTGAGGACGATGACCAATCTAAGGGAGATAATCGCTGCTTTCCTCACGTCAAATAATTTCTCACAATGAAAGGGAGAATATTTCTTTTCGCCTCATGTCTTTTTTTTTTTTTTTGAAGACGAAAAATATTTTTCATACATTTTTTTTTATCATTAAGTGTCTTGGAAAACGAGTGATTCAGAAATATTTAGTTATGATGGCGGTCCAATTTAATTGCGTTGTTACTGGCAAATATTACGAACAATAAAAATGGCGTTGTTGTTGTTATTTATTTATTATTTTTTTAAATTATTATCATCAATATTTTTATTAGTATTATTATTATATTTTATTATTATTAACATTTATTATTATTATTATTAATAATAATAATATTTTATTATTACTATTATTTTATTATCATTATTACTAATAATAATAAAAATATTTTATTAATACTATTATTTTTTATTATAATTATCATCATTATTATTAATAATAATATTTTATTATCACTATTATTTTTATTATTATTATTCTCATGAGTAGTAGCAGCTGCTGTGGGGATTCCATAATGATTTATCCTGCACATCATTAAAAATTGAAAGGGTACAAATGAAAAAAAAAATCAAAATGGAAAAGGCCTTCCATTTCATTGAAGTCAACATTAAATGCATGAGTGTATTATCGTCCGCTCTTTCTTTCTTTTTACTATGCTTTCTTTTTCTCAATAAAATCAAACCGCATCTCTAATATAACTTTCTCTTTTGTCCTTCCTTGCAATCAAAACAGAAGGGCTCTGTAGAGGACCGTGTGTGTATTTATGTGTTGTTGTATTAGAAACACGTATGTAACTCCTGGTAGAATATTAAAAGATTCAACTACATGAAAATTGGTGGTCTTAATTTGTCCAACCGAAGATGAAAGAAGACAAACAAGACAGATATATATATATATATATATATATATATATATATATATATATCAACAAATATGTATTAAACAAATTACAAGGCACATAAACATAACATTGTGCGTGTTCTTTGGTGAATGTTATTTTGGTGAATGTTTGTAATGTTCATAGTGTTTTCCAGAAATGGGAAACGCTGATCTTCTAAGAGCTTACATCTTGTCACTGAAATGAAGAAGAGATTTACCTCACTTCCACGTGAGGTGGAATGCAGCACAAGGCCTGAGGGAAAAAGAGATCGAGGCAAGAGTTCGCCCGGTATTTATAGCATAGGGAGAGAGTCCCCTGGTGAAGAATTAAGGAACTAAGGAGGAGGTAACTCCTACAGCTCTTTATACATAGGCAGTAATTACAGGACAAGACTTGTTTTTATGCCCTTTGTTTCTAACATATACACCATACATCAGAATGAGGTTGGCTGGAAATAAAGAAAAGGATTAGGGATTTCTTCAGTTCAATGAAACTATATGATGAATTTATAACCAGGATAGATACAAGTTATTACATTATGGATTAGGCAGCTCTATCCCAGATATTTTCTTTTTTTTTTGTAATCATTTTACCCCAAGCAAAGCAATAAAGCCACTAAGATGCAAAAGGTTACTGAATGTTAAAGAATATGAGGATAAAAACACTATTAAGGAGAGAAAACAATAAAAGAACAGGAATTCAGAACACAGTAGGTAATGACTGACATTGCATTTAAAGATTAAAATTCACTGGAAAGTATGGAGCCAGAAGAGAGTTCCACAAGCAAAAAGTGCAAAAACAGAAACTGTTAGAACAGAATTTATGGTTACATCTAGCCATTTCAACTGTAAAATGATGAGACCTTGTTGCCAATCTAGTACTGTGCTTAAATTCATAAAGTTTAGGTATTATAGTGCAAAGTTCAACAGAACAATTATCAGGAAAGTATTCATAGAAAAGGCACAGGGCAACTACATTATGGTGGTAGACCAGAAGAGAAGTGTGGAAGAAGAAGCTGTTAGCATAGAATTTATGATTACATCTAGCCATTTCAATTATAAAATGATGAAACCTTGCTGCCAATCTAGTACTGCACTTAAAGTTATAAAGTCTAGGTAACATAGTGAGGAATTTATCCAAACAATTACTATGAAAGTATTTATAGAAAAGGCACAGCGAAGATACATTATGGCAGTGTGAAAGTGACTGAAAATAAAGTGCCTGGTCAGGATTAGTAATATTGAAGATTCTTCTTTGGATTTTATCCAGAATCTCTAAATATATAGCAGGAGAATTAGACCATATATAACAGTAATATTAAAAGTATGAATGAATGATATGCTTATAAATATGTAAGATAGATTCTGGAGAAAAAATTGTCAAGCATGACACAGTCTTGATTGATTTTATGATACAGCATTTAATTAACGATGGCAAAAGATAATGTTTTTTACGACCATTTTATGACAGAAGAAAAATCAAAGGGTAGAAATCGATATTAAGACGTGTAAATAATGAAATGAGGGTTGTATGGAATTATCAAAAATTGGATTTTTGAAGAAATGAGAGAAAAAATTGCTAATTAATTTTTTTTTTTATGGCTTATCAACCCTTTGCAGATTATTTGAAGCCAGGTGGTTGGAATGTCCACCAACCACCTGAAGAAGGCCGGAGTGTACAACGGCCAAAAGGTTGTAATAAATGTGGCAACAAAAATGAGGACAATAGTTCGAATAATGTAAATAGTGTACATAATACCTCATCTCAGAAATATAGACAGATACTGAAGGGCCGAAACTTTGTAATAAATATGGTGACAAAGATGAGGACAATAGTCCGAATAATGTAAATAGTGTACATAATACCTCAACTCAGAAATACAGACAAATCTCTTTATCTATGTACCATTTTCTTTTTTATGTGTGTTTTTTTTCTCCAAAATGTTGATTAGACAACGTTATCTGAAGATAATTTTCGTATACAAATATGAATCTTTAAGAGATTCATTTTTATGATATTTTCATGTTATTGCAGGGATAGTGTAATGGTTATTGGTTTGCTATGAGACGTCGACAGGCCAAATTTAAATTCCAGCAGAATTTGTTGAATTCACTTTTGCACAAATAACTTTTTGAAACATGCAGATTAAATAGTAGGGCAGACTTGGATAACTAGATTGGGTTGGCAACCAGTCTCAGAGAAGAACACATTTTGAATTCAAAACTGTAAATAGCTTTGTGTAGCACATACCATGCAGTCATTGACAAGGTCATGTAATTCACAATAACTCTATAATCTTGATTGTGGTCAATCTACAACTGCAATAATGTATTATTATTATTTCCTTTGATTTTACATTTCCTTCTGAGTCCCAACCAGAGACCTGAAGTCAGAAATAGATTCATAACATTTTCCACTGATTATTTTTATAAAAAAAAAAAAAAAAGAAGCAAAAACAACACATTTTACATTATTATTATTATTTCCTTTGATTTCTGTTGTATACACATTTCTTTCCGGCTCCCAACCAGAGACCTAAGGTTCAAAATGGCTTCATGACATTTTCCACTGATCATTTTTATAAAAAAAACACACATTTTCTCTCAATAAAGCTCTTTGTAATGTGTGAGCTGTACTTGTGAGTACAATTTTTTTGTCTTTCTTTAAGGCATCTCTTCAATGAGTCTATCGGTGCCTTTCTCAATTAATTAGTGCTCCTACTACAACTGGAATTATTGATGTCCTCATGTGAGCTATTTATGAGATTTCCACTTCAAGATCCTTGTATTTTGATATTTTTTTGAAGACCTTGATAGATACATTACAATCTTCAAAGACTGCTATGTCAATAAGAAAGCACATTCTGTTCTTGTGGTCTTTGATCACAATGTCGGGACAATTAGCTTTGATTGATCTGTCTGTGTGTATTGTAAAGTCCCATAAAATTGTTACAGACCCTATCTCTCTAACTGGGTCTGGGTGATGTTCATACCAGTTTCTTGCAGTTTCCTTCCCATATAAGTTACATATTTTCCAGTGCAGATATTGGCCCACTTTTTATATTCAGTGGGAGCTAACACTGTTCAACCTGATACAAGATGATCAATTGTTTCTGGATATTTATCACAGAATCAGGATTTGGGGTCAACACAATTTTTTAGTATGAGTGCTTGGTAATTTCTAGTGAGCAAGCATCGGTCTTGTGCAGCAAGAATAAAACCTTTAGATTCAGCTTTTAACTTTGCACTATGTAACCACTGATGAGTACGAGGTTTATCTAAATCAGCCTATTTTATTTGGGCATGAAGAGGCTTATCTTGCCAACGTTTCTGCATTTAGCATATTGCATTTGCTTTGGCTTTCTTTTTTTTTTAAGTTCTTTTCTGCTACAGTATTATTAGTACTATTATTATCAGTAATACCTGCTTGATTCTCAGGTTTCCAATGTGTAGCTTATATCACTCTCTTGTTGGCAATCATACATTGTTTTCTTACAGTTAATAGTTAGTCCTTTCTTCTTGCCTTCTATTTTGTCTAAGAGGTCTTTCAGATTCCTTTCTGAGTCTGCTATCAACACAGTGTCATCAGGTTATCTTGTATTGTTAAAATTATGTACACAAGTAATAAATTTTGGTAGGTTTTCTTGTTCACTTAGGATATTTTTTATATACTGCTAGTTTACCCAGTGCAAGACCTAAGAGCTACTCAAGGTAGAAAATGTTCTAATGTTTGCATTAATAATAATAGTAATAAAAATCAATTTAGCTAACTTATGAGGACATAATGAGGAAGGGGGGCCTGGAGAGTCTGATACTCATGGGTCAAATAGAAGGAAAAAAGAGACAAGGGAAAGCAGTACATCACATACCTGACGAGCTTGAGCAGGTGAATGACAGAACGTGGTTTGGAGGAGGAAGCAGAGGGAAGGAACTTGTTGAGAGCTTCAAGAGATAGAGGGGGGTGGAGAGCCATGATCGCCTACATCCTAAAAGGACATGGCACATAAAAAGAAAGAATATACAAACCAAGAAGTGCTCTGAAATTTTCTTTCTACTGTAACAATCGGTTATTGACAAGAATCGTCAACCTTGACTGCCATACCAGAAACGTCCTATCTATGATGTTATAGGTCAACATGAGAAAATAGGAGGCGTCAGTTTCGGAGCAACCCTTAAAAACACACATCCTGATATTAAGGAAGCTTATACTGAATATCAGGAAGAGGCAGCTGAAGTTACTAAGACACATAATGAGGAAGGAAGGCCTGGAGAATCTGATACTCACGGGTTGAATAGAAGGAAAGAGAAACCAGGGAAAAGAACACATGACATAGCTGGCTGACTTAAGAAAGTAGATGACAGAATGTGGTCTAGGGGAGGAAGCAGAGGGAAGGAACTTGTTGGGAGATGCAAGAGAGAGAGAGGATGAAGTGGAGAGCCATGATCGCTTATGTCCTGAAAGAACATGGCACATAAAAAGAAAGAAAGAAAGAAGAAATGCTACCACCATAGGTCAGGGTTTACCTGAGAACAACAGGAATTAAGAGGTGGTTCCACACTCCTCAGAACCTCCAATCTTTCAATCAGAGGCCTTGCTACCAGACGTAGTTTATAGTCATACCGAAGACATATGCCATATGTGAATTTATAAAAGATTGTTGCAGATTTAATCTAAACATATATGTCCAAGAAATAAATGCAAAAAGAATAATTAGTAAAGTAAAATACTTAAAAATACATCATTATTGAGTCATATTAGTAATGAAACTAGTTAATACTAATTGCCATTGCATCTTAGTGGCTTTATTGCCTTGCTTGTGGTGAAAGGAAAAATAATTAACTTTCATCTTAAGTTTTAGTTACTTTTCATCCAGATGCACACAACAAAGAACTTTTAGAGTCAATAGCTACTAAAAGGAAACTTATGCTTAAGAAGAGGCAGTTGAAATTTGTGGGATACATAATGAGGAAAGAGAGCTTGGAAAATTTGACACTCATAGGACAGAACAGATTGAAGGCAAGAGGGTTTGTTTGTTTGGGTTTGATGGCATATCAACCACTGTGGGTTATTTAATGCCAAATCCAGTTTATATATATATATATATATGCCAAATATATGATTTTTAAATGCCTATTTTGTATGGAACATTTTTAGCAACCTTGAGCTTATTTGCTTGCACACTGCAAAATAATCCTAGATATTTTTTGTTTAAGTTAAGAATTTCCATTTGATTGTTGAATGTTTTGTTTAGTGGCATCTCAACCTTAGTGGTCACTTTATGCCGAAATTGATTTTGAGTGACTTTAAAAGTCAAAAACGCATAGCTGGCAACATTGTTTCAAAAATGTACAGCTGGCAACATTATTTTTTTACAAAAAACGTATAGCTGGCAACATTATGGTTTCAAAAACGTATAGCTGGCAACATTATTTTTCCGAAAACATTATCTGAGGCCTTGCTGTTGGATGTAGTTTATCGCCATACCCAGGACGTGGGTTAGATCTGGAAAAACTAGGAGTTCACTATTTGCCCATAGCTGGGACCCTAACAGGTGCTACCACCCTGGGTCAAGGTGGACCTGGGAACACCAGCAATTAAGAGGTGGTTCCACGCTCCTCAAAACCTCCTGATCAGAAGCCTTGCTAAGGCAAGAGGGACAGAGGAAAACAATGTATAGCATAACCTAACTAGCAAGCTTCAGTAAATGGATGGTGAAACAAGGTTTAAGAGAGATAACAAAAAAACAAAATCCATTAAGAGCTACAAAAGATAGGGAATTGTAGAGAGTCATGATCGCCAACATCCTGAATGGACATGGTACATATAAGAAGAACAACTATCAAATATTTATCATAACATATTTGAATCTCACTTAAATACTGCAAGGTGCCCAGTGCTGGGGAAGAGCTGCCTTGAGCTGCACCCTCTCGTTGTACTAGTGAGGGAGATCAATGCTCACAAATGAGGCAGTACAACCAACAGTTGCGGGGCTTGAGGAATTTTTGTCCTTGGCCCAGGTGTATACGTCTAGACCCCCCCCCCACACACAATAACCCTGACCTTGTGACACATATTGTTTCAGTAGAAAGATGATGTAAATTATTCATATTTGAATCTCCTAAATGTAATGTACAGTATATGCTTTTCATGGTGAGCCTTCTATCTATAATAATATCAACCTATTGGGAATAGAGACTGTTTGTTTAGGAGTATTAAAATGAAAAAGTTTTTGTTTGTGATATTAAAATAAAAAAAGTTTGGTTTGGTGTATTTAATTAAAAAAGTTTGATTTGGTTTAGTAAAATAAAAAAAAATTTGGTTTGGTGTATTAGAATAAAAAAAAGTTTGGTTCAGTGTATTGAAAAAAAAAAATGTTTGCTTTGGGGTATTAAAAATAAAATAAAAACGTTAGGTTTTTTTGTGTATTTAAAATAAACAAAAGTTTGGTTTGGTGTATTAAAATGAAAACAACAAACTTTGGTGTATCAAAATAAAAAGTTTGCTTTGGGGTATTAAAAAAAATAAAAAGTTAGGTTTGGTGTATTAAAATAAAAAAAAAAGTTTGGTTTGGAGAATTAAAATAGAAAAAAGAAAACAATGTAATTTATCTACCGTCAAATATTGTAATGAAACGTTCAAAAGTTATCTCCCTTCCATTTGTCTATTTTGAGAGTTCGTTTGTGATTCAACATTTATTCACTCTTGTAATACAGATGAATAGAAATTCAATCTATCGAATTTTATTACAATACTTCTCCCTTAAATGATATTAAATAACTTATTATTGTCATTCAATTTTTAAAGCATCTAATATTTAACTATCACTGGCTGCTAGGAATAACAAATGTTTCTAGGAAACGGCTATCATTATTATCATTTTTAATTTTATAGCTTGTAATATCCGACTATAAACAACATATTATTCAAATTTAAATTCTATAGCTAACAATATTCAACTGTGAATAACCACTAAATTTTTGTAGCTTCTAACATATATTTTAATTCAATTTGCATAGAGTATAAATAACCTATCATTCAATTTTTAAATTTGACTATAAAAACCTATTATTTTAATTCACATTCAAACAAAGGAGTTTCTGTTTACCAAATAATGGAAACCACATCACTTGAGGACATTCAACAGCAGTAAGAACTAAAATGCATAGCACATTTAACTTGAAGAAAGAATAATGACATCAAGATTTTGATGTTCCACACCTTTTCAAATAAGAGGTGAGGATGGAAAACAACCATCAATACTGGAAAGAATGATAACAGTTAAATTTCAATTGACAGCAGTACTGGTGGCTCTGTCAATGAATGCTGAATGTTTCCTTAAGGTAACAGCAAATATTACCTTTCTTTATCATAGCAAGTAATATTCAATTATGAATAATCTATTATCACCATTAAATTTTTATAGCTTCTAACATTGAAATATAGGAAAACTTCGACCTACGTACCTACAAAAAAAAATGGAGTGTCAAACAAACAGATTTTTCCTTGACAACACTATTCTTTTAGCAACCTTCAACTCTTGGCAATATTTATTGTTTTAAAAAGCAATGATTAGAATTTTAATAAAACTTAAGCATATGAAAGTGAATTTATATAGTTTCTTTGTTCTCAAGAATTGACAACAAAAATAATAAACACTATTTTAGTCTATTTAGGTTGTTTATTTACACAATTTATTTATTATATTGTTTATTGGAATGGCTGGCAAAATATCAGCTAACATTATAAAATAGAAAATAATAAGGATTTCCTTATATGTTTCCATGAACATTACACACATACAGTACACGTACATACAAACATTCATCAAAATACAAACTCTTTAAAAAATTCACATACAAACACAAATGTGTGTATGTCCATTGTAAATATTGTTGCTTAATAATTATTCTTTTTTTTTTATATATATGTATATATCGGTCTTTATAAAATAGAAAATAATAAGGATTTCCTTATAGTTGGTTCACAAACAGATTTTATATTTATTTCTTTATAAATTGGTAAAATCATAAAAATCGCATTGCGCAATACAATGATATTAGTTTTTAAAATGTTGTAAATAAATGTGTCAGAGTTAACTTGTTCTCTTTTTACTTTGCATTTCAAATTTACAGAACGTGAGCTCTCACAGAGATCTGAGTTTTGCCCACTTGTGGGAAGATGCCATGAACATTATACATACACACATTACATACACGTCGTACATACAAACATTCACCAAAAAAAAATACAAACTCTTTTACGTTCACATGCAAACTAAAAAAAAAAATGTGTCTATGTCCATTGTAAATTATTTTGCTGTTTAATACATATACTTGTTTATATATCTCGGTCTTTTTTGTTTTTTTTCACTTATTTATGGTGGATTCAATCCCTGAGTCCGCCATGTTCTTGTAGTGGACCTTCTGCTAGCAGGAATAAACGCATGTGTTCCTAATTTAACAGCACGCAAACCCACGATCCACTACAAATGAACAGTGTTTCATATTTTTATTGTAAATTCTTGATATGTCCCGGAAAGTGATATATTTGAACAAAGTAGCTAAGTGGTTTTGGCTACTATAACCAAGTAGAATACGGTAGCAGTAATCGCCTGGTATGCGTCGTAGTCGTAGGTACTAAAAAGTGTAGATCAATGGCGTAGTTCAATGGGCGTCGTTATAGACTTAGCTCTCAGACTAAGGCTCTTTGACTCTGTCGTACCTACAAGTCCGTCGGTATTTATGATGGACACCAGCCAATCATATTCCAGTGAGGGGGAACACAGGTGTACGCATATTCCATTATATCAATTCTCAAGAACAAAAAAACATCCACTTTAATCATATGTTTAGGTTTTATTACAATTCTAATCATTATTTTAAGAAAAAAATAAACATTGCCAAGGAGTGAAGGTAGTCAAAATAATAGTGGTGTCAAGGGAAAAACCATACTTTTGACACACTGTTTTTTATCAGGCATGAAGGTCCAAGTTTTCTGAAATATAAATAAATTATTTCAATTCAATTTTCATGGAGTATTAATAAACTGTTATCGCCATTCAGCATGATGAAAAGGAGACAAAAAATCATGAATGTGTAATATATTTTTGTACAATTATTATAATATTGAAATACAATTGAAAGATTTGTAGAGGACCGTGTTGGTGATGTCGAGTAGAAGTAGATGAGTACACGTGGGTTAAGATTTTCTGCTAGCCGGTCTAACTATTAGGCTGGTGCAAAAATAATGACGTTTTTTGACGTATTTTTTAACGTCAAAAAACGACGTTATTACGTCATTATTTTTGCACCAACCTAATACATGAGAAAGTTGGACTTTAATTAAGTCCAAAGAAGGCAAAGAAAAGCAAACAGAAGACCGATAAATATATGTAAACAAATATATGTGAAAAGTGTGTGTGTGTATATATATATATATATATATATATATATATATATATATATATATATAATTATTTATATATTATATGCACGGTACTTATTAGAAAGCGCTCAATATCAGAGATAGAGCTAACATATTTGGTTGGATTGATGCGAGTTTGTGACCCTGGGTTTCATGCTTTTGCGATCGTCAGACAAACAAATATATGTATTAACAACAAGAAAGGTTACAAGTTACATGGACAGAGTGTGTGTGGTGAATATTATATGTGTGTGTTGTGTTGTGGTGAGCGTTCATACGTACGTGTATTGTGCTTAGCGTGTTCCCAGCATTTGGGAAACGCTGTATCTGTGAGCGTTCACATCTGTGAAGTGGTAAGGCTGAAAGCCTGAGAAAAAAGAGGA
The DNA here is from genome assembly GCA_963932145.1 of Acanthosepion lycidas. NCBI lineage: Eukaryota > Metazoa > Mollusca > Cephalopoda > Sepiida > Sepiidae > Acanthosepion > Acanthosepion lycidas. The sequence goes on from OZ010606.1 coordinate 29,995,177, forward strand.
AGAGGCGAAGGGTCAGCGAGTATTTATAGCCAGGGAAGAGAGACCCCTGGTGGAAGAGTTAATGAGCTAACGAGGAGCTAACTCTGACAGATTTATCTAAAATCAGACATTTTTTTCCAGACAACCTCATAACTAATTGTCAAGTTTACCTTTTAACCAGTTATGAATTGATAAACTGTTACATGATATATGTCCTCCGATATGACAATGAATGGTGGACAATTTTCTCAAAGATGAAAAAGACACTTGAAACAGCAGAAACGTGTTTTTGCAGAAGGATGCTGCAGATACCATGGACTGAATATGAGAGCAACGACAAAGTTTTTGAGAAAATCGAATCAAAAAAGAAACTTATACATAACATCGGGAAGAGACAGTTGAAATTTCTGGGGCACATAATAAGGAAAGGGGGCTTGGAAAATCTGATACACACAGGACAGATTGAAGGCAAGTGGGACAGAGGAAAACAATGCATAACCTGTCTAACGAGTTTGAGTAAATGAATGATAGAACAAGATTTAAGAGAGATAACAAAAAATGCAACATCTATTAATAGCTACAAAGTACAGGTAATTTTGAAGAGCTTTCTAAAAGTTAAGAATATTAAGAAACAGATAAAATTCTTTAGAAGCAAAGAAAAGACTATTAAACTGTTACCTGGTATCTCTTCTCCCGTATGGCAGTGAGTGCTAGACAATCTCCTCAAAGATGAAGACAAAGAAATGTGGTTCTACAGAAGGATGCTGCAGATATCATGGACTGAATATGTGATCAACGACAAAGTTTTTGAGAAAATCGAAATAAAAGAGAAACTTATACATAACATCGGAAAAAGTCAGTTGAAATTTCTGGGGCACATAATAAGGAAAGGGGGCTTGGAAAATCTGATACACACAGGATAGATTGAAGGCAAGAGGGACAGATAAAAACAATACATAACTGTTATATAGGAATAAAGTGTTGCTGCTGACACTGGAGTTTGAACACAGATCACCAGTGAACAAACATAGGCAATCCCATTTTAAATAAGTAGATCATGTGATGGTAAAGGAAATGTATATATGGGAATTAGTGTGGCGTCTAAGTGATCACTCTATGGATTACTATTCGGATCACTATACGGTGATTACTTTTCAAGTGAGTATTATTGAACAAGTAATATTAGTGCGAATGTTATTCAAAGGTATCTAACCCCAGTATTCTTCAACTGTGTTACTATAGTTGTATCTGCGATTACAAAGTCTCTACTACAATGAGCATTACAAAGTGACAATGAGTATTTGTTGACATCACAAAAATAACCTACTTAGCGAGCGTGAGTAAATGGATGGCAGAACAGGGTTTAGGAGAAATAACAGAAAGACAAAATTTATTATGAGTTATGAAACTGGAGAGCCATGATCGCCTACGGCCTGGGCGACAGGGCACATAAAGAAGAAGTGGCAGAGAATATTTCAGCTGTTTCAATAAGAGAGCATTAAAAGAAAAATTGTATCCTTCTGGAAAAAAGTGGCAACGAGTGTTCATTGACATCATGAAAGTGGCAACAAGGGTTTGTTGGCATCACAAAAGTGACAACGAGTGTTCATTGACATCCCAAAAATAACATACTTAGTGAGCTTGAGTAAATGGATGGCAGAACAGGGTTTAGGAGAAATAACAAAAAGACAAAATGTATTAAGAGCTACAAAGGACAGGAAGTTGTGGAGAGCCATGATTGTCTACAGCCTGAAGGACATGGCACATAAAAAAGAAGTAGTAAAAAAATATTTCAGCTGTTTCAATAAGAGAGCATCAAAAAAAAAAAAAATTGTAATGCATCCTTCTGGTTCAGTAAAAGAAAACTATTTCAAAATGGAGGAAATATGAAAGCTTTTGTTACAAACAGAAGCGTATTTTAAAAATGAATCTCAACATAATTAGAAAACAGCTAAAAGTTTCATTACTGACATCAAAAAGTTCAAGCAAAATATTCTTTCTGAGGGACCATAATGAATTTCTGCTTGAAGAATTTTTCTCTGCATCAAATCCCCAGAATAAGAACCACTTCCCTCCAGATTTTATCTGCCTGCTGTCAAGTGGGTTAGAATAGAAGCTGAGTCCAATTTCCTGTTAATAAAACTGCATTGAATTATTAACAAAATTAATGTTACATTATTCAGACTATTGTCCTAATCTTTGTCGCCATATTTATTACAACATTTCGGCCGTTGTATTCTCCAGCATTTTTCAGGTGGTTGTAATGTCGAACTGAACTCTTTATGTCCTCAAGGACACGTGGCACAGTAGATAAAGGCATTGGTTAGATCCAATGACAGGACCCAAAGAGTGTGAGTTCAATACCCAATTAAGGCAGTGGAGAACTTTCAGAGGGAAATTAACAGGAGATAACTGATAACTGACATCCATTAAACATGGCACGTGGAACTAGAACAGTCTACCCCATTGAGTGAAATAAAGGGTTCAGTTTGACATTCCAACAACCTGAAGAAGGCCTGAGCGTACAATGGCAGAAACGTTGTAATAAATATGGTGACAAAGATGAGGACAATAGTCCGAATAATGTAAATAGTGTACATAATACCTCATCTCAGAATTATATACAGACTAGCAGCATGGCCCGGCGATGCCCATGCTTGATTCAAAAATCATACGATTCATACAGCAATCGCTATCACTTGACTTAAAATATTTTTGCCCTTCCTTGCCTTTAAAGGAGTGCCCTTTGCTGTGCTGATGTTGCTACATGCCTTACTTCTTGCCTATCTCACACTGTGAATTTTTTCTAAGCTCTATACTAAACATTAAATCTATTACGAAAAAAGAACTAAACAAAATGAACACAAAACAATCAACTATAAAAAAGGACTTATAACTGGAAAAGCCGAATGAAAAAAGAATGTTAACAACAAATATTTTTCACACCCAACCCAGTTCTGCGGAATCAGAATGAACGTTAAGTTTAAGCAAGCAAATGAGGCAATTGGAGTAAAATGCCATGCAGATTTAAATTTTTCCCACTTGTGATGAATGCAGCTAGCATGCTAGTTAACATTCGTGTCAGTCAGCTGTTGGCTGTCACACTGGCCAATAGAATCTTCTTACCTATTCGTGGCAGCCAGCTATTGGCTCTCACTCTAGCCAGTGGAAAATGGCCACAAACTACATGAGAACTGCCGTAAAAGCATGAAAAAATCGATTATTTCCACTATCGATGGGAGTTGGTAAATGCAAAGTCGGTCTTGGCCTTCCCGCTAACGAGCATGTGCATGTAAATTTTGGTGCAAATCCGTCGAAAATTGTGGCCATGCATTCGTTACACCCACACACACACACACACACACACACATCCTGCCTTTTATAAAAAGCTGGAGCGTAAAACAACCAAAACGTAATAAATATTGTGACAAAGATGAGGATAATAGAATAATGTAAATAAAATATATATATATATATATATATATATATATATATATATATTATTACGTTTTGGTTGTTTTATGCTCCGGCCTCCTTCAGGTGGTTGGAATGATGGCACAGAGGATAAAGGTGTTGGTTAGATCCAGTGACAGGACCCAAAGAGTGAGTTTCATTCAACTCGACGCTCGACTTTTCTGGTGTACCCATACCCCACTTCCCTCTTAGAACTGAGGTCATATTGAGTGGGTTAAACATAACCGCATCTTTGGTACTGGGCGTTATCTCCAATTTAGACCCCAACAACGCTAGTGGTGGAGATGGGATACCAGCCATTGTCTTGAAGAAATGTGCGCCTGAACTGGCGCCCGCCCTTTCTAAACTATACAACTACTGCCTCAAGGAATCTTGTTTTCCTGACTGCTGGAAGTCCTCTTTGATTGTTCCTATCTTCAAGAACTCCGGCGACCCCTCTGACGCTTTCAACTACCGTCCTATCAGTCTCCTTCCCCTCTTCGGCAAAGTCTTCGAAGCCCTAATCAATACCAGGGTGGTTAACCACCTCACATCCCATAATCTGCTCTCAGACAAGCAATATGGTTTCCGCTTTGTCCGATCTACAGCCGATGTGCTTACGGCCATCACTGAAACTGTCTACCGAGCTCTTCAAAATAACGGGGAAGCCCGAGCCGTGGCACTAGACATCTCCTAAGCATTTGATAGGGTTTGGAATGCCGGCCTTCTTCGCAAGCTCCAGGGTTATGGCATTACGGGTCAATTATATAACCTAATACGATCATTCCTGTCAAACTGTAAATTGAAGGTCGTTCTCAATGGATTCTCCTCCAGTTCCTATTCCACGAACGCAGGTGTTCTCAAGGCTCCATCCTAGGCCCCACTCTATTCCGTATCTACATAAATGACCTTCCTGATGCAATAACTTCCGAAGTTGGCATCTACGCGGATGACACCACAATTTATTCCTGCCTCAAAAACAAATCTAGTCTTGCTGACAAAACTCGCCTGGCCGTGCGTCTCGTAAAGGACCTCCAATCGATTGTGAACTGGGGCATGAATTGGCTGGTCAACTTCAACGCTTCCAAGAGAAAACTGCTCTCTATTAATCACCACAAAGATCCTTCCCTTCCCTCCATTAGAATGTCTGACGCTCAACTTCTCGAGAGCAACTCTCTGCGGCTTCTCAGTCTCACGTTGACTGCTGACCTGAGATGGAATAAATACATTGAATCAATTGCCCCGTCCACTGCAAGGAAAGTTGGCTCCCTGAGCCGCGCCAGGAAGTTTTTCTCCCCGGAGTCGATCCTCCAGATCTACAAATCAACAATTCGCCCTTGCATGGAGTATTGCTGCCATATATGGTCTGGTACCCCTTCTGTTTGCCTCGGGGTTCTTGATAGGCTCCAGAGGCGGATATGCATTGTAGTTGGCCCTGCCCTGGCATCTCGTCTACAGTCACTTTCTCACAGATGCGCCGTCGCCTGTCTGTTCTACAAATACTTTCATGGAAATTGCTCCGAGGAGCTGCATTCGCTGGTTCCCAGACGTCGAGTTCCAGCGCCATACGAGGCTGGCATCCAGTTCTCACCCCTTCACTGTTGAAACTCCTAAATGTAGCCATCTCTTCTACTCTAATAGCTTCATGTCTCGCACCTCTCGCCTGTGGAACTCCCTTCCCTTTTCCTGTTTCCCTGTGAGCTATAATCTCCAGCTATTCAAGTGTAATGTCAATTGACATCTCCAGTTGCCTTGATCTATCCACTACCCTCATCCTTTCTTCTATCACTCCTATCTGATCTTGCTCTAAATTTTCTGTAACCCTTTGCATCCTAGTGGCTTCCCACCTTGTCTGGGGTGAAATGCTTAAAAAAAAAAATGACAAAAAAAAAAAACTGCAGGATATCTACCAACTGCCCCATGTGGTCAGATGTGGTACAAGACCGAATTTAATGTTGTGTATCCGAGCCCATAGGCTCAGCCAAAAATTCCTTGTAGACCCTGTATAAAACGGGATTGGGCAGCTGTTTCCTGAGATGAGACTCTGCCCTTCAACATAGACTCGTCTGGGGATCCTCTTTGCCTGGAAGTAGAGAGTTTGACCAGCACAGCTGGAGACAAATCTCCAATGCAGACCAATATACAGTATTTACTACTGTATTTATGTGAATGGAGACATACCCATTATCAGGAATGCTACAACAGTTTTAACCATAAAACATAATACCTCATAATTTAGTTTCTGTTTGAATTAGCAACTTGCCTTTTATTACATATATAATAATTATCTTCTGTCAGTAATACTTGCTTCCATTTTTGTTGTAACCTAGGGAAGCTTACTGGATAGGATAATCAAACAAAGGTTGATAATGAACGATAATACCCTCGGGCATGAACAACAAATATAAGATTTGCCAGCAGTGCATAGAAGTAGTAGTCAACTGCTAAAAGTGAGTCTCCAACTGCAGACCAACATACAGTATTTACTATTGTATTTACGTGAATGGGGACATGCCCATTATCGTCCGTGTGTAGGGAAGCATCAAGTAACGTAACTGCTGCAACAGTTACGTTACTTGATGCTTCCCTACACACTACTTGCATTCAATGTTTGTGAGTCTCATAGTCTCTAAGCTCTCTTTCCACATGATGTACCCCCAAAATTTATGATTCTAAGTACACGTGTTCTTTTTGATCCTATTTTTCTTAAAACATTGCTGTTCACATGTTCCATCCAGCATATTCTCAGCACCATATTTCTGTTGCCTCAAGTCTCCTCCGTATCTCTAAGGAAATTGTCCAGTATTCACTCCCATATAGTAGGACAGTGGGCACATGGCCAAGTGGTTAGAATGTTCGCATGAGACCAGGGTTCGAATCTCACCATGGTTGATTTGTCCTCATCTTATCAGACTGGAGGGGTTGATCCCAGCATGTGGCAACTTTGGAAAGTGCCTGAAAACCATACCATGGGTTTGACCCAAGGCTTGTGAGGGAAATTGGTTAGATGGAACCCTTGGGTGCCGTCGATAGCTGTGCTAGCACAAAGTCACAAGTCACTATGGCCAAGGGCTTGAGTGTGCTTGCCTTATTTAAATTGTTGATCATGCTAGATAACACACTCTTTCCCAGAAACTGTAACTAAGGTCTGCTCAGCATAGTTTCAGTATGTGTGGATTTCGTTAGAAGGATTTATCTTTTGGGATTTCGTTAAAAGGATTTATCTTTTGGGATATCGTTAGAAGGATTTATCTTTTGGGATATCGTCAAGGATTTATCCTTTGGGATTTCATTAGATGGATTTATCTTTTGGGATATTGTTAAAAGGATTTATCCTTTGGGATTTCGTTAGATGGATTTATCCTTTGGGATTTCGTTAGAAGGATTTATTCCTTTGGGATTTCGTTAGAAGGATTTATTCCTTTGGGATTTCGTTAGAAGGATTTATTCCTTTGGGATTTCGTTAGAAGGATTTATTCCTTTGGGATTTCGTTAGAAGGATTTATTCCTTTGGGATTTCGTTAGAAGGATTTATCCTTTGGGATATCGTTAAACCACAGGTGGGCTCTGTGGATGTTAAATAAACACAAATGTGCCTGAGCAAGCATCTGCAATAGGGATTGGCTAGCCACCTCAGCAGGCATCCTCAGATACCAGTGGCCAGCTATAAATACATACATAGGAGGACAGATATTACATAGGAGATCAGTAATTTTTTCTTTGTTTATTGCAAAATCTTCCTGTTTCATAAATTTTTGCTTAGCTTTTGGAAGGCATCTTTCAATATTCTGATGTAACTTCAGATTTATTTACTATATTTTTTCCCTAAGTGAATATTCAAGTTTATATAGTCATTTGTTATTTAAAATAAATTTACTCTTTAGAAATGCATTGGAAATCAGGAAGAAAGTTTAGATTAAGTGACGCTGGTTGGTTTAATGTCATACCAACTCTTGTTAGATTATTTAATACTGAATATTTGTATGGGAACCCAGTGAGGATTGAACTCACTACTCTGCAGTAATGATCAATTACACTAGCCATTATCTCAAACCAAGTTAAGTTGGTTCATTTTTTGATTTAATAATAAGATAGAGTAAAACTGATAATAATAATAAGGAAAATGCTTAATCTAAAAAGCAACAAGAGGATATATTAAAACTTGTAAAAAAATAATTGATAGCAAAAATACTTTATTGAAAGATTTTAAAATAAATATCAAAGTTACATTTAGATGATTATTAATTTTGACTGGGATTTACTTTCCTCTTAACTTTTTAGTTTCTTTTTATCTCAACTTTGAAATCTTCCACTGCTATAGTTTGACAACCAGAACAAAGTTGTGATGACAAGTAACTAAAATATTAACATGAAAATTGGTTCACAATTTCCCTTTTCTTTTTAGTTTTAAACTTTTCTTGATTGGCTGTAAACATAGTGATTTTTTCATATTTTAGATATTCTTCTTTCATTCAGCATCTAGGAAATGAAATTCTTTAAATGGAATTAACAGAGAGAGAGATATTTAGTCTAGAATTCAAGTATAAATTCTTAGTGATATTTTTTTTATTTAACAAAATGAAAGCAATAAATAGTTGTAAGGTATGTTTAACAGCAGATCATATATCATATAAGTATAAACAGTAGATGATATATCATATAGGTATAAACAGTAGATCATATGTCATAAGTATAAACAGTAGATCATATGTCATAAGTATAAACAGTAGATCATATGTCATAGGTATAAACAGTACATCATATATCATATAAGTATAAACAGTAGATCCTATGTCATAAGTATAAACAGTAGATCATATATCATATATGTATAAACAGTAGATCATATATCATATATGTATAAACAGTAGATCATATATCATCTATGTATAAACAGTAGATCATATGTCATAGGTATAAACAGTAGATCATATGTCATAGGCATAAACAGTAGATCATATGTCATAGGTATAAACAGTAGATCCTATGTCATAAGTATAAACAGTAGATCATATATCATATAAGTATAAACAGTTGATCACACATCACAAGTATAAACAGGTGATCATATGTCATAAATATAAACAGTAGATCTCATGTCATAACTGCTCTGATGAGCATTTTTCCTGGTGCCACTAGATTGGCATTTAGTCCCACCCTTTTATTGTTGAAATATTTAAATGTAACCACCACTTCTACTCAACAGTTTCTTTTCTCTCACTTCACTCCTTTCTACTCACTTGCTTCCCTGATAACTACAATCTTCAAAAATTTCCTCAATCCTCCTTATACTTTTTTTTACTGTAAATTTAATCCTGTATAAGGCCTGGGGGTCACTCAAGGTAGAGGTTTATGTTAAAGGATAGTTTATATGGATACAAAGGGAAAATAATGGTTAACTCTAGACTTGAACAGGTTAAGGTTCTAGTGATCAGGGAAGCATCCTCTTGGGAGTTAGTTTCACAGAGCAGTCATTCATAGGAAGAAGCTTTTCAAGTGGAATTTGCTTCTTACTGTTAGAATAAGGAGGGAATGTTGGTGGTCTGCTTCAGTGTAAGTGGCATGACAGGTCCTAGCTGTGAAGGTTAGATATGGCTGAACAAATAAATAAGCACTTTCCATGGAAGCAGTGATAGAGCAGTGGGAGACTTGCCACCTGTGAGAGAGAAGATGGAGGATGGTGAGTTTTTTTTCTCTCACTTTCACTCCCTGTAACTGCTTGTGTACTTGCGGCATTCCCACCTTGCCTGGCGTAAAATGATTAAAAAAAAAAAAATGGAGATCATATGTCAAATATACACAATTGATCATATATCATAAGTATAAATAGTAGATCATATCATAAGTATAAATAGTAGATCATATCATAAGTATAAATGTGTACCCTAAATTGTGTATTCTTTCTTAAAGGCCATACATGCAACATGCTTGAGTGATGATATCTTTTTTTGATTCATGACTGACTGGGCAGAAGAATGCTCACAGTCAGCTGCCATTATTTTATGCAGTAGACTGGTTGCCAACCAAGGCTATAGGACCCGATCTGCCCTGCTATTTAACACATAGCTTGGGGAAAAAGAGATGGATTCATATCTTTCCTAACAGTATTTGCATTTAAGTAAATGCAACAAACTTAACTGGAATTTGAACACTACTCTCCAATTTCTCATTCACCATTCTCACATCCAAACTTAAAACATCATTGCTCACCCATCTAGGTACTGACATGGTTCAGTATTGCTTAACTTTGTTGATCAGATGAGAACTAGTGTTCCAACATGACATGGTCGTGAGCGAATTGTGTATATTTTATGCTGTTTTTGATTTTGACTTTGTAACCAAATACGAACAGAATATAAAACACAACAATTTTTCATTATAGGAACACTTTTAGAGAAGTAAAAATAGGTTGAAAGTAAATATTTAATTTAATAAAGATGGTGCAAACAAAAAAAAATGTGAAAAGTAATTGCAAAATGAGATTATTAATATCTTGTAGAAGGTTTTTGATTTGGTAACACTTTGAAAGAACAAACACATATATATGCAGTATGCAGCTCACTGCAGATAATGCCAGAATAGACTTTGTGTTAACTTTCCTACCAGGGATGCAGGGTTGGCCTGGCTGGACAATCTGTTCACAGACGAAAGAATGCATGGTTATTAGCAAAGGAACAACCCAACACGCCACAATTACAAATTGGAGATACCAAAATCAAATAATATATTACAATTTAAATATCTGGGAAGTATTTTAACAGATGTTAAAAAGTGTGACACTGAAATCTGAAGGGGTATTGTGATAGCGAAAGGTGCCTTTCAAAAGCTAAGCAAAGTATTAAGAAACAGAAAAATTTTGCTAGAAACAAAGAAAAGACTACTGAACTGTTATGTAATATCAGCCCTTCTATATAGCAACAAATGCTGGACAATCTCCACACAAATGAAGAAACTTGAAGTAACAGATACGTGGTTCTACAGAAGGATATGGGAATACCAGGTGAACAATGACAAAGTTTTAGAGAAAATGGAAACAAAAAGGACAGTTATACTGAACATCAGAAACAGACCATTGAAATTTCTAGGACACATAATGAGGAAAGGGGGCTTGGAAAATTAGATACTCACAGGACTTACTAATGATTCCCAACATGGGGCTTATATCCCACCAGTGAGGCATGGTAATATTTTGATGGGGTATACGTAGGATGTGTACCCTTTGGCTTACTATACCAACATGAGCTCAAATTTCATTTTGCATTATTATTTCATGATTAAAATAATCAAAGTATATTACAAAATAAGCTTTTATTCAAATATTTTATATTTCTACCTTTCAGTTCTCTATTATAAATTTTGAAAGTATTAGGTTGGTGCAAAAATAATGACATTATTACGTCATTATTTTTGCACCAACCTAATATATATATTTAAATGTCTTTTTGTTTGTTTTTTTTTTTTTTGTTTTTTTTTCTCATTAATGGAAGCCATGGTGTTTGGAGGCTTGTTTAGAGACAAAGTTAATGGCCTTTTAAGCTTCCTTCATGTGAATTGCTGTAAAACTTTGAATATGTAAGAATTAAATATTAGGTTGGTGCAAAAATAATGCTTTTGACGTTAAAAAATACGTCAAAAACCGACATTATTTTTTGCACCGACCTAATATCACGGGGAAGGGGTGCACCAGAATTTTAGAAATAGCAAAGTGGGGCATGGCCCAAAATTGGTTGGGATAGACTGAAAGCAAGAGGGACAGAGGAAAGCAATGCATAACTTATGTACTGAGCATATTGAGTATATGGTTGGTAGAACAAGATTTAGGAGAAATGTCAAAACTAAATTTATAAAGAACTCCAAAAGACAGAAAATTGTGGAGAGCCATAATCACCTCCATCCTAAAGGGACATGACACACAGAAGAATTGGGAGTGTGGCGATCTGCAATTAACTCAATGTCAGTGAGAAACCTTTTTTAATCATTTCACTGCAAGCAATGTGATAATGCCACTAAGATGCAAGGGGTTACTGGGAGTGAAAGAGAAGGGGAAGACTTTAGTTAGGAAAAAGGGCAATAAAAGAACAGTATTGAGTAAGATAGAAGATGGTGATCGGTGCTGCTTTTAAATTTTTGAAGATTTTAGATGGCAGAGAAGCAAGAAACCAGAAGACCATTACAGTGTTGAGGAAAGAAACTTGACAAGTACAAATTATCTTCTGTTAATTCCCCTCTGCAAATTCTCCACTGCCTCAAGGACACATGGCACAGTGGATAAAGGCGTTAGTTAGATCCAGTGACAGGACCCAAAGAGTGTGTTCAATACCCAGTTAAGGCAGTGGAGAACTTGGAGAGGGGAATTGATAGGAGATAATTGACAACTGATATCCATTAAAACTTGGCACGTGGAACTAGAACAGTCTACCCTAGTGAGCAAAATAAAGGGTTCAGTTTGACATTCCAGCCACCTGAAGAAGGCCGGAGCGTATAACGGCCGAAATGTTGTAATAAATATGGCAACAAAGATGAGGACAATAGTCCGAATAATGTAAATAGAAAACATTGTTGATTTATTTAAGAAGGAAGGATCTATTATGACAAGTCTCTAATTTGAATTTAGATACATTGTATTTATTTTTAATTTTTTTTAGTTGAATTGTTCATCTATATTGCATATGATCCATTATTGTACATAATTAGGTTAGAATAAAATTCGTATTTTATATGAATACTATGGGATGAAAATTGAAATGTAGTAGAGTGGGGATCCCCATATCCTAAATTGTGATGGGGCTGTATCATAGATTCTGAGAAGGGGCTATGAGACTTTTGCACTGTTCCTGATTATTATTATTATTATTATTGTTAGTAGTTCTTACAGAATTTTTTTTTATCAGGCTTCAGATAAAGATAACTTTTGAGCTGTTTCTATAGATATCTCCTGCATCTGACAGGATTTAGCATGCTAGCCTTCTTTACAACCTCCATGGCTGTGATGTCCATGGATGCATATCTGACTTAATCCAACCGTTCTTAAATAATCATGTAATGAAAGTCGTGTTGAATGGCTACACATCCATTGTTTCTTATCTTCATCAATGATCTTCTCGATGTGATCAGACCCCAACTTGGTATATATGCTGATGACACAAGTATTTACTCCCATCTGAGTAATAAGTCTAACAGGTCCAATAAAGTAAAACTGACACCTGCTCTTGAAAAGAACTTTCAATCAGTAATTAACTGGAGCAAAGAATGGATTGTAAATTTTAACGCCTTTAAAACAAAACTGCTTTCATTTAATCACCACAAAGAACTTTTTCTGCCTACGATCATCTGGTGCTAACACATTTCCTTCTGAGAAGGAACATGTTCAAATTAATAATGGTTTTTATTAATGAGTCAGTTTGATCTATTGGGCTTTAACTGCTCAACCACGAAAAGCTTGACAATCATGCAAAGTTCTATTTGCCGTAAATGACCTCAAAGAAAATCTCAATAAATGAGTGTCATTTAAAAACAAATAGAATCTTGTTTGATTGTGAAGCTCTTTGTGGCCAAGTAGTTAAAGCATGCTGGATCAGATAGTGGCTTTTCCTGCAAAGGAGGATGGATTCAAATTCTGATGGAGGTCATATTTTCTTAAGTTTTCTTGTGTATGCAGGTCAGTAGACAAAATAAATACAGTTTAAAATAATTAAAAAAACCCATATGTATTCAAATATCTAATAAGAATAATGTTTGAATATATATATATATATATATATATATATGAGGATGCACGGTGGAGTAATGGATATCGGCTTGGATTGAGGAATCGGAGAGCCGAGTTCGAATTCCAGTCGAATCCATTACATTCACTTACGTGCTAATACCATTGGGAAAGGTATGAATCCTCTTCTTCTCCCTCCAGCTATGGGTAAAATAGCAGGACAGACTGGGTTCTATAGCCTTGGATGGCAACTGGTCTAGGAGAAGGACAACTCTGAATTCAAAACCTGCGGAGGGTCGTTTGGGAACCTTGTGGCATTCCGTGCACCAAGTTTCTGTATTCGTCCCTCCAAAAAGTGTGGATGGTCCTGCACGAGGCCTTCACCACTATAATCAAATCTCATGTGCCGGTGTCGGGCTGTCGGTTTCCTGGAAACTGATCTGCTTGACCTTCATACGTCGAATCTCGACGGGAGAGTCGATTATATATATATATATATATATATATATATATATATTACTTCAAACATTATTCTTATTAGATATAAGATATTAGAATGTTTTATTTTAATTATTTTCAACTGTATTTATTTTAAACTGTACAAAAAGAAATTTATACCCACAGAAATAAAACACAGATTTGAACAAAATGGACGTTATTTTACATCTCAGGAGCTTTTCAACCAACATTTTTCAAATGTGAATGTTGACAAATTGTAAAACAATCAAGTACACAACAATAATACTGAAAGAGGAGGGAATGTTGGAACACGATTAAAAAAAAATTCAATTTTTTTAATTTTAAACTATTAAAAAGGGGAAAAAACAAGTTCTACAAGAGTATAAAATGGAAAAAAAGACACCCATAGTCCCTCCAACAACCATAAGGAGCACATAAAATGCTCCGTTTGTCTACACAGGCTCGGCTGATGAAATTTTATAAACACAGCCATAAGAACTTGGAGATGGTAAACCTAGTGAGCATCGTGCAGAACTGAAAACCATGTGTCTTCATAATTAGTGTCACAGTCCAGGCTGTCCAGCAAATGCTGTCCAATAGACGAATTGTGGATTGCTTGAGTAGTACTTAAAGATTGGCTTTGATTACTTGAATGCAAAAAGGCGGGAACATATTGTGCAATCTGTGTCTCCAATCTCAGATTGGACAGTTCTATGTACGCTGTTTCACATTGGCATTTAAATTTGTGGGCAACTAAATTTTTCGGAAAATAGGACAAATGATCCTTACTAAAGAAGGAAACGCAGATTTTGTTTGAAAAACCATGTGCAACTTGACAGTATTGTAACACGATGCGATACAAACTGAAATTCTATCAGATAATAACTGACATTTCCTGCCAATCCAAGGTGACTTTAAATAAATAGGGCACCAGCTAGGCCCCAAAACCACTGGTTCCTTAAAACGTTTGATTTTACTATCTATAACACGTTTAATGACTTTGGTGGAATATCCATTATTTTCAAAAATTTTCTGGATACTAACAAGTTCTCCATCTAACGAATTAAGAAAACAGATCATCAATGTATGATAAACCATGGTTGAGATTAGCTGAATCTTATGGGACTTGAGGACAAACGAAATGAATGTGGGTTTTTGAAAAATGCTGGTAAAGAAAATCCCATCCTTATGCTGAACAAGAACATCCAAAAAGGGTAGTGCCCCATCATTCTTTACCTCCATAGTAAACTGAAGGAATGGATGGAGAGAATTAAGTTCTGCCAAGAAATTAGTAGCATCAATGGTGGAATCAAAAATTGAGAAAGCGTCATCAACACACCTCATGTAAACACAGGGTTTATGGACCTTGTTGAATAAAAAGTCACTCATAATAGCCTACAAGAATATTGGCTAAAATAGGGCCCAAAGGACTACCCATAGCAACACCATCAGTCTGGGCATACATTGTATCATTAAAGCTAAATTCAACTCCTTCTGTAGCCAGACACATTCACTCCAGAAGTAGATCTTCAGGAATACTGGCAGGGCCCAAATTACCCCTAGAGAGAGAATCAGCACAAATGCTAATGATCTCATGAAGTGGGACATTAGTGAACAAATTGATATATATATATATATATATATATATATATATATATATATATATATATATATATATTTATATATAATGTGACTCATGGTGGGTAAGAGAATGCCAAACTGGAAAAACGCATGTAGTTCTACAGAAAGAGACTGAAAATTGACGAATCATGTGAGCAACAAAGAAGTTTAAAGGAAAATAGGAATGAAAAGACCCTTCTGTTCAAGATCAGAAAGAGAAAGTTCAAATTTCTGGGAAACATGAGGAAAGAGGGCTTGGAGAATCTGATACTCACTGGGCATACCGATGAGGAAGAGGGAAACCGTGAATAACCCACCTAATGACTTGTGTAAGAACAAAAACTAGAATGGACAGTAAGGAGATAAAAATTAATACCATGAAGGATAGAAAACTGTGGAGAGCCATGATCTCCAACATTAAAGGGGCCCAGCCATAAAAGAGGAAAGAACACATACAAATGGAGAGTTACTCCAATATAAAAGATTTGTACAAGATGGCTTGAATTCTCATCTGTCTTGTTCAGTACCAGTTTGGCTTCTTTCCAAATTCGTTTAAATATCGTCAGATTATTTTGTTAGAATGATTGTAAACTGTCATTTCCAATAAATAATGACTTCTGCTATGGTGTAAACCAGGTAACAAAGAGGCACATCTGTTTTTGTTATACAAGTTCATATTTTGAATTTATAATGCCTATTCCTTTTTTCCAACAGATAACTTCTTTTATGCACTGCGGCTCACAGGATATGTGCTATTATGGCTCTCCACAACTTCCTATATTTCATAGCTCTCTGCTTATGGCCATATCACATTGAAACACCAGTCCCCATATGATCACCGAAGTTAAGGAATGTCGAACCTGGTCAGTACCTAGATGGGTGACCACTTGGGAATGCTGTAAACGTGGATGTGTGCGTGGTGTAATGGATAATTGGAATTGTTAATTGGAGAGCCGAGTTTTGCTTCCAGTTGGGGTCACTTACACGTAAATACCCTTGTGAAAGGTATAAATCCACTATTTCTTTCCCAGCTATGGGTTAATTATTTAGACATGTATCACTAAATCATTAATATCTCAAAAAAAAAAAAAAATATTTCTACAATCTAAAAATATTTTCTGGCTTTAGATAACCAAAAAGAATAAGGAGACAAACATTGTTTAGAGTGATGTAGATTGATTTGTTTTTTTATGGCTTATGAACCATTTGCAGGTTATTTAAAGTAAGAATTTTTTTTTTAGATAATGATTTAGTGATACAAGTCTTACTAATTAACCCATAGCCGGAGGAGAAGAGGCAGATTTATACTTAATCAGAATTTGATAAAGAAATTATGTGAATATAAAATGGGGGGATCGTTTCTATATAACAACCGATATATAAATTGATCCCTCACTTTCTGGCCACGGTAGTTTCTGTGCATTTATATTTTGGAGAATGTAAATAAATCTAAAAACAATTCCATGATATTATCCATAATACCACACACATTCATGTTTGAATGCAATCTTTAAGTTTGAAAGAGACTCTTGCCAATCAGTGTTGGCCTCAGTGGGCACTTATATATATATATATATATATATATATATATATATAGATAGATAGATAGATATAGTTGTATATTTAGGCAGCAATCCTTCCTTTATGCATGTTTCATTAAAAACGACAGACAAGGTACTATGGTTAAATTCTTTATTTAATTTTTCTTGTCTTCAGACAAGAGCTTTCTTTTCTGGACAAAGGGTGTGTAATACTGTCCAAATGTTTTATATTTCCAAGCGCTTTCGGCTATACCTTTAGCCATTATCAAGAATGATTAGATTTTTCAGCTTACTTCAGTGTGTGCGTTCTGTGTATGTATTAGTGTGTGGTAGGGATGTTTTTAATTTCCGAATACGGTTAGCGCATTGTGGCTTTGTTTGTAGTTAATATTGTTAAGAGTTGGCTTTTTTTTTTTTTTATTATTAAAGCTTCCATTATTTTTAGTCTTTTTTTGCAGGTGAATGCAGTTAATATATTTGTGTTTTCTACTAGTATGTTTCTAATGGAGTTTGGTAAGTTTGTGTGTGTGTGTTTAAGTGGATTCTAATGGAGCTGTGATCAGATAGGTGTAACATAAGACGTCTGGATAAGCATGTGATTGTGTAATCGATGTAATTATTTATGAGTCCGGTTTGATCAGGAACACAGTTCTTTAAGGGGCATTTGAACTCATAAGAATGTTCATTCTTTGTAATTTTGACTTAGTTGGTGTGTTGTTATTTTTGAGGATAAGGTTGGCTGCCTTAATTTTTTTATGATAGATAACAAATTTGATTATTTTATTCGGGTCAATTGGAGTAGTATATTTCTTTATAATATGCCTTAGAGAAGATTCGTCTTGTTTGTAATTAATATGCATTTGGTTTTTGTAATAAATGTGTCTGTGATTTTTGACTGTGTGTTCGCTATCGTTATTACTTGCTTTGGGGAGAAATAAACTATTAACCGGGTATTGATCTAGTGACAGGACCCAAAGAGTGCGAGTTCAATACTCGGTTAAGGCAGTGGAGAACTTGGAGAGGGGAATTAACAGAAGATAACTGAGATCCATTAAACATGGCACGTGGAATGAGAACAGTCTACCCCAGTGAGTGAAATAAAAGGTTCAGTTCGATATTCCAACCACCTGAAGAAGGCCAGAGTGTACAACGGCTGAAACATTGTAATAAATATGGTGACAAAGATGAGGACAATAGTCCGAATAATGTAAATAGAGGGATCTTAGCCAAAATCTAAAATCCACCCAGCCTTAAGATTTTTCGTTAGCTAGCAAGATAGATTAGGCCAAAAGGGCTAAAATTTTAAGGAAACTTTACATAGTAATGGGTTATTCTTGTTATTAATATCTCTTTTGTTTTGTTCATTTCTTTCAGCTGAAATCAAAGAAGAAAACTGTTTTCCAGTATTAAAGCCATTAATCGGTAAGAATGGTGAGAATTTTCCAAAGATATTTGTATATAAGTGAATATAACGAACCTGACTGGAATTGGAACTTGGCTCTCTGATTATCCATTACACCCCGGACAAATTGAAGCTTACACAACCTGCTATTCCCCAAGCATAAAAGAGATAGCAAATGGTCAATAGTTACTTAGATCCACAAAAGCCTGGAAGTTGTGAAGAGCTGTGATCATCTACATCCTAATAGAACATGGCATATAAAAGAAGAATCAGATTGTTTAGGGACATTCCAGTTATCTGCCATGTTTATTTATCACCCAGTGGACACAAAGCTAAGATAATGACCTCATGAAATGACGAACATTAATATATCATAGGATAATGAAAGCTTTTTAATAAAATTTCATATTGACAGGGATTCGATACAATTAGATTCATTATTGCTTCCAAAGGAATTTTTTCCCAACATTCTACCATATTAATGGAAAGATTATTTGATTTTGTCAGCGTATTATGTTAAATATCAGTTTCAATGATAAGTTCTCATTGGTGTTGAGATCTGCTGATTGGACTGGCAATGACTTCAGTGGGGTATTTTTTGTGGGTGGGGGAGATGGTTATAACTCATCTGGTGGTGAGTCATGAGTCATGAGTCAGTTATCATACTCAAAAACCAAGGGCCAGTTTGATTTGGTGCATAACTCTATTTAATATTGGGAAAACTTGGAACTTTGTAAGAGAAAAATATCAAGTGTTAAAACATTTTTTCCATTGACACCATTATGATTTTAACAACCTTCACACCCAGGCAATGTTTATTGTTTTAAAAATCAAAATATGAATTGTAACAAAAGCTAAACATATAAAAGTGAATTTATATATCTTCTTTGTTCTTGAAAATTGACAACCAAAATAACAAACACTATTTATTAGGCTGTTTATTTACACTATTATAGTTTTTATTGGAATGGTTGCCAAAACAGTTAATTGCCAATTGTTTCGAACTTTACAAAATGGATAGCCATTACCAGAAGCCAAAATTGTTTCAAACATATTTTTCAAGTATTTTCTCCTTTTCTTTCACTCTCTTGTGTCTTAGTGACATTATTACCTTGCCTGGGGTGAAATGATTTAATATATCTCAGTGTTTCTGTAGTGAAAGAGATAATCAGTTACCCCCCCCCCAAAAAAAAAAAAGTTTGTGTTTTGTGTGTGATCTTCTGAAGAAAAATTACCAAAAAGTAGTTAGCAAAAATCTACATCAATGATTAGAAGCTATGCTAATGTTCTTCCCTCCCCTGAATGGCGTGACCAATCAGAAAATTCTCTCGGTGAACAGAAGTCCTCGTTTTTCGCTTATAAAAGGAGATGATTTTTTTGAGCTTGGTGGAACGAACACACGTTGTTGTTGGTGAGAAGTGAAGGTTGGATGTGCAACCCCATTTTGTCATTTCTACGTTGTGTGTTGGACTGTTATGTCGGACAATCATTTGAACTGCGATTTGGCTACAAGTGTTGCGGTTGAGAAACAGAAGAATTCTATTGCAGTTGCTACTATCAGTTGACAGTCTTTTCTTTGCTACAACAGTTTCTCATCTTTTTTAAGTAAGGTCACACCTAGAAGCAAATGAAAATATCATGGCACACTTAGCAAAATTTTAAAAAGATGTACATTTAAATGCTGTGAAATAAAACCATAATTTTTTAAAAAATACTCACACAAAAATGAACTTACTTTAAATATTTCTATTCAACTATTTGTGCAACTTCTTTAGTGGGAAACAAGTGCCTGTTGTTTTTTTATGATTTCTTCAAGGTTTTGTTGAATGTGCAATAAAAAAACCCGCATCTCTTTTCAGTAGAGCGTAGTCTTTCTCACTTCTTATTTTTGATGTTTATTTTATTCAAATACTAATATACTAATGCTGTACCATTACTAGTTCCACACACACACAAATATAAATGTATACCATGACAATATTGTGTGGCACACTAGTGAGTGTGACATGGTGGTTGAGAATCACCAATATATATATATATATATATATATATATATATGGTGGACTCTCCTGTCATATTCAACGTATGAGGGTCAAGCAGCTCAGTTTCTAGGAACTGACTGCCCAGACACCAGCACATATGATATGATTATAGTGGTGAAGATTTTGTGCAGTACCAACCACACTTTTTGAAGGGCTGAGAACAGAGACCTGGTGCACTACATGCCACAAGATCCCCAAAAAACCTTCTGCAGGTTTTGAATTCAGAGTTGTCCTTCTCCTAGCCCAGCTGCCATCCAAGGCTATAGAACCCAGTCTGTACTGCTATTTACCCATAGCTGGAGAGAGAATTCATACCTTTCCCAAAGGTATTAGCATGTAAGTGAATGTAATGGATTTGACTGGAATTCAAACTCGGCTCTCTGATTCGTCAATCCGAGCCACTATCTACTATTCCACCATGCCTATATATATATATATATATATACACACACACACATATATATATATGTATGTATATATATATATATATATATATATATGTGTGTGTGTGTGTGTGTATATATATATATATATACATACATACATTTATATAATTTTTAGATGGACTTTTAAAATCTGCTATTATTTCTTATTACTTGAAATAGTTTTTTTGGTGGTTACACATGTTTAAGTTAACTTCCCTGCCTTTTTTTTTTAAACAGTGAAATTAATGTCAATCAGCCTAGAACAAGAAACCCTGCTGAAGAAATATATGCCCCTTAACTGAAATTGAAGATGTATTCCCTCTCCTATAGCAATTTGGTATGTCAATTTAAACATGTACACACACTAGAAATAGCATTTAACTTTATATCCACATGCAAACATATGTTGCATATATGCATGTTTACATACATATCCACATATATGCACAGAAACATACATATGCATTGGAAGCAATTTACTAAAAAGAAATGTGCAGAAAGTGTATAGAAACTATCTCGCTTGTTGGCTATTATGGCACATGGGAGCTTCCTTACTTTGTTCAATTCAGCAGTAGCAGCAGTGATGAAAGTAATCAGCAAGGAACTATTGGAAGTACTACAGGTTATAAAAATGCTGACCAAACCTATTCAGCATCTTTTTATTTATTTATTTTTTTTTTAAATTGGCGTCATCCTAAGTACAGCCACTAACATGCAAGAGGTGACAGGGTGTGGACGAATTAGGAACAGAAACATTAATAATGAGGAGGAGGAGGAGGAGGAAAGAGCAATGAAATGGACAATAGATAACGACTGTCATTGCTTTTAGATTTTTGCAGATTAAAGTTGGCTAGAAAGCATGGAGCTAGGAAGGAGTTCCACAAGCAAGAAGTGTGAGGTAAGAAACTATTAGCTTAGAATTTATGGCTACATCTAGCCAGCTCAACTGTAAATTGATTAGAACTCAATGCCAGTCTAGTACAGCACCTAAATTCATGAAGCCTAGATACATAGCAAGTCACTCATCTGAATAATTACCATGAAAGTATTTATAAAAAAGGAACTGCAGTTGTTGGTGTTGTTGCAATCAGCGACGTCTGACCAAAGTTTCTGAACAAAATACAATATTTTCTTTATCCGCCTGGTGTAAAACAGCGTCGACTCATTCAAATCTCTCACTGCCCAGACGCCGGCATTCAGCGTTTTTTATGTTCTTTTCTGCCTTCTTTCATTTGCATGCATGAATCGACTTGCCGTCACTTTACGAGACTGTCTGCATGAGGATACGTGACCATTCGCAATATAAGCTTGCTGGGGGCGGCCATGTTTCTTTTCCCGGTCAAGAAGATAAATCTTGCGCGCGGAACATATACGCTGCCGTTTGCGATCAGGTGGGAGAATATTTTCGTTCCAATTATCACTACAGGAACAGAGAGGCAACCTTACAGCAGTGGGCTGAAGGCCATAATATTGCTGATTCTTAACAAGGAGCTCCAGGTAAATAACAGGAATACCGGACCATATATGGCAGTAATATTCTAAGCATGGATGAATAGTAGACTTATAGATATGCAAGATAGATTGAGGAGAGAAGAATTGTCTCGCCTGACACAGTGAACCGACTTTCTTAGCAGCAGACCTAGCAATGGCTGTCTTTTTTTTCTTGGCTTTAAGAAGAGCAGAAAATATCTCCTTCATATGACATCTTAACTTCTTCACACGTTATGCATGAGCGATTTCTCTTGTGATCCCTCCTCTTTCTTTGCTTCGGTTCTATCAGTAAAATATTTATATGAAAGTATTTATAAACAAGGCACAGAGAGGTAACTTTACGGTGGTGAGAAAATGACTAAAGCCAAGCTGCCAGACCAGGACCAATAATATTGCTGATTCTTCTTTGGATCTTATCAAGGAGCTCCAGGTAAATAGCAAGGCCACCAGACCATATATGGCAGCAATATTTTAAGCATGGATGAATGGTAGACTTACAGATATGTAAGAGAGATTCAGGAGAGAAGAATTGTCTTACCCGACACAATGAACTGACTTTCTTAACAGCTAACAGAGTAATAGATTTGATATAGTCTTTCCATTTCATGTCAGCTGAGGATGTTAACCCGAGAAGGCACAATGAGTCACTCTCCTGGAGGATAGCATCAGCCATGATGACGGAAGGCAGAGAGGGGTCTCTCACAGGATTAATAGAGAGAAGTTTAGTTTCAGAGGTGTTACAATTGACAAGCCATCTTTTGCCCCAGTTAACACCAGTCTTTGGGTTGTTTTGTACATCAGCTGCCATCCACTTTTCCTTTTCAGTGGCCGCTACCTTCAAGGCTCAGCTCAAAGGATTACTCACAACCCCTGCTGCAGAAGCCATGTGGCTTATCCTGGCAGCTTTACCAGAGATTTCTCATTCCTCGTGTGGACAAGTGGAGAAATATCCCTTCAAGATACTTACCCAAAGAAAAAACTACACACAACCATTGCTACAGAAGACCCATTCCTGTCCTAGCAATTTGACACACAGATTTCTCATTCTTTGTGGGAAAAAGCAAAGAAGTCTCTCTCTATGCAACATCTACTCAAGAGAACAACCTTGTTAACTTTTTTTTTTTTTTTTTTTATTAAATACCACTATTTCTCACTTTCTTTCAACCCCAAATAAAAGCTGTTACTTAGTTTCAGAGGTGTTAAAATTGACAAGCCATCTTTTGCCCCAGTTAACACCAGTCTTTGAGCCTTAGGTTTGTTCATTCCTCTCTATACATTGCCAAGTGTGCGCGCGCACACACACACACAAAACTGGGAAAAATTCTTACAAGCACTTTAACCACTAGGTCATCCATGATAAATATGTGTCAAGGTTCTTACAATGTTTCACCTTCCTTGGCAGATCTTCCATTATCACAATATGGCATACTTAATAAGAAAAGAAATGAAAGCATAAACAGAAAGAAAAAAAAAAAAACTAAATGTAATTGGCTAGACTATATACCCAAACACATCTTAAAAAGAAAGTTTTTCAAATTACATGAAGCCACACAAAATATTAAAAATGTGAATAAACATCTTCAAATCAACATTAGTTAATACATTTTCATAACAGGCATCTTTTCTGTTTTAAAGCACAGCATCTGATTTGGATTATTTGAGGTGGTTGAAGAATTTTGCTTGGACATTTTTTTCGCATCTTCAAAGCACCTTCAGAATGCTTACAAAAAATATGATAATTATGTGTGAAAATGCCTTTGTTATGGCCAAAATTTCATCTGTAGACAGGACAATAACAAGCATCTACTTATAAAATGGAATTATTAGAAATTTAGAATATTTCAAAATGGCCTAAGACTTTTACATGTTACTTATGTACTGTCTCTCTCTCTCTCAATATATATGATGATTCCGTATAGGATACAGGTTCGATTACTGTCGGAGGTTGCATATTTTCTATGACAATTTCTTGGACATTCAGGCCAGTAAATGTTGTTAATACTGTTTATTATAAACAGAGCATTTACTTAAATATTTGTATCTATAAAAAAGAATGTATAAACATAAAAATGTCTTAAAATAATTGTCGGACTTTGTCCATTTCATAATGTGTGACATCATTTGTTTACATTTGGATACGCATCCAGCAGATATGAATGTATGTGAGAAAATCATGGAAAATTGTAGTTTAAAAACAGTAAAATTGACCTTGCTAACCGAATGCTCCTCTGTGGTGAAATTAATAAAAGCATGTCAGACTATATGATGTTTCTGTATAGGATACGGGTTTGATTCCTGTTGGAGGATGCATATTTTCTTTGAAAATCTTTTGGACATTCAGGCCAGTAAATGTTGTTTAATACTGTTTATTATAAAACAGAGCATTTACTTAAATATTTATATCTATAAAAAAGAATATATAAACATAAAAATGTCTTTATGTATGTATGTATGTATGTATAACAAAAACATGATATCAAGTGGAACTCCCTTCTTCTTACTTGCTTCCCTGATAAATATGATCTTCAAAAATTTAAATGTAATGTCAAGTGACATCTTCTAATGCCTTGATCCCAGTTCTACTTTTTACCCTTTCCCTAATCCCCACTATACCCAATTTTTTCTCTTACATTCACTCTCTGTTACTACTTCCATACTAGTGGCACTCACACCCTGCTTGGGGTGAAATGCTTAAAAAAGAAAGAAAAAAAAAAAGGCAAGTGAAGAGATGGTCTTCTGCAAAAAAATGACAGTCATGTGCTTATTGTAGATATCCACCCACACACACACACACACACATGTATATACATGCATTTATGTATATATCTAAGTTCATATATATACCCACATAAATATGTATATTTACACCTTCATGTCTGTATACGCTATGTATATACATACAGTTATGTAAATATCCAAGTGCACACACATACATACATATATCTATAAAATGTAAGTTTGGATAATGACAAACAGAACTGGGGATCTAATTTGAAAATTTGGCTAAGGTGGCTCATGTTCAGTTTGCATGAATGCTCTTGTTTACCGCCTATCATGATAGTTGATTGACAAAAGAATGGGTAAGTGAGAATATTGGCAAACCATTGCCTGATAATGATATTACTTGGTTATGAAATAACAGCTAAAAGCTGTCATACACATTGTTTACTTGAAATGGAGCCATTTTCAAATTCAAGCACACACACATCTATTACCATAAAAAGGGAACATTTCCAAAAAGTTGCCCTGTGCATATATATATATATATATATATATAAAGAAAAATATACGGAAAAAACAAACAAAAATCCTTATATGCAATTATGCTGTTTTAATGTTAATATGTCAACATCAGACGTTTCGGTTTAATAAACCATCTTCATTTTTCATTCAAAATACTCAAATTTAGGAATACGTTTTCACAGCGCACCCACGTGACGACAACGTGACCATGTTTAAATCGGAACGCTGATCATATAAAACTTTCAGTTATCTGTTTGGATAAGTCTTGTTCTTATGTCCATCGTCTTTGTCATGTTCAATTGATAATGTTAATTATATTTTATGAATATGTCCTGAAGATGGTTTATTAAACCGAAACGTCCGACATTGACATTATATTAACACTAAAACAGCATAATTGCATATAAGGATTTTTGTTTGTTTTTTCCATATATTTTTCTTCATACTGTCGGATCTATATCCATATATTTGCTTACATATATATATATATATATATTTATATATATATGGTGTGTGTGAGAGAGATGGATTCTCCCACCGATTTCGATGTATGAGTATCTGACAAACTCATTCAATTTTTATTTTTGTTTTGTGTGTAACTCTTCAGTCCTTCTAGTGACCTGCATACAAGTTCACATATTGTGCAACAGGGAGAACCTTGGGACATAGCCACAGGAATATTTGCTGGTGTTTTTTGCCATTGTCTTTTGCCTCTTTACTGGTCAATACAATTGATTTCAAAATTTCTGATATCACCCTCGCACAAATATCTTATTTCTATCCAGAGCAACTTGCTCAAAGTTAGTATGAGGCACATTGACAGCTTTAATTTGCCTTTATACCCGAGTCACAATATATCTTGCATCTAAAAGGAGTTAGAGAATTCTTTCCATTTTATACAGAAAAAAGGTGACTCAGATTCTATCTGTTTAAAATGGAATCTGGTTGATTATGATCATGTGATCAGGCATAGTAATTTTTGCGCCAAAAATTGATGATCATAAAATTTTGTTGTCAAAAGTTGGGAGTGCCATGGCAACAAGGTGTTAAGTAGTTCAAGTGCCAGGTATTCAATTTTAATTGAACTTAGTGGCAATCCCTAAATGTAGGTTTAATGTAAAATAATTAAATTTGTGTTAAATGTATGTAGAAATAATTTTAGTGTTTTTATTATATATATATATATATATATATATATATATATATAAACAAAAGCATAATGATATATCCCAAACTTTCAACCCCTATACAAGACAAAGAAGTTAGGAATAAACCAGTGGAAAAACACAAAAGCAACTATTGACTGGCTCCACAGCATCAATAGCAAAGAAAATTGCCAATTCCTACAATTAGACATAAAAGAATTTTACCCATCTATAACAGAACCCATGCTAGACAAGGCCATCAACTTAGCTCAGGAACAAATAATAATAAAACCAAACGAAATTGACATCATTAAACACTCCCATATATCATTACTATTTCACAATGAAAAAGCATGGATAAAAAAAAAAATGGGATCTTTGACACTACAGTGAGAAGCTTTGATGGTGCTTCTTGCAAAATAATAGGTATATACTTACTACAGGAACTAAGCAAAATAATAGATAGAAATGACACAGGACTCTACATGGATGACAGTCTCATAACACACAAAACACAGACAAAACTAGAAAAGCAATAATAAAGATTTTCCAAAATAACGTATTCAACATAGATATAAAAGCTAACCTAAATGAAGTAGATTTTCTAGATGTTACCTTCAACCTAAGAAAAGGCACATATAAACCAAACAGAAAATCCAATCATAACCCACTCTATATACACACATCTTCCAATCACCTGCCTTCTATAATCAGATACCAAAACCTATTAACCGCAGGCTTTCCGACAATACCTCCAATGAACGCATATTTAACAAAGCTAAGAAAGACTACGAAACAGCCCTAAAAGATAGTGGATTCCCAGCAACACTCACATACTCAACACAGAACACAAAAAAGACCAACAGGAAAAGAAATATATGTTTCAACCCCACTCCCCCCGCCGTAGAGCAAAAATGTAAAAACAAACACAGGAAAAATATTCTTCAAACTCTTACATAAACACTTCCTAGAATCAAGTATGCTACACAAACTATTCAACAAAAACACAGTAAAAATCAGCTACAGTTGCACCAAGAAAATGTTAATAAATTTAAAAAAATAATTAAATTCATCATCTCCTTTTATTTAAAATATTTAATACATAAATTAATCCCAAACATAAATATATTAATTTCATAAAAAATTCAACATCATTAAACATTAAATTACATAAGTTAGCATTCTCCATAATTTAACTAGATTTTTAATTAGCCTGATTAATATTTATGAGTGTTTCTTAAATTTAAAACTTTGGAAATCTACCAACATTTTTACTTTTATTTACAAATACCTGTTGCAAAATAAAATCTTTTCACTTGCTTTAATAAAGTCAATAAGAGGATGAAATATCTTGGCAAGTTTTCATTTTGTCTATATATATATATATATATATATACACACATACATAAAGTGGACATTGAAATCAAGAACAGAGGTGACAGTCTATTTCATGCTAAACACAATCATCAGGCCTGACAATTATGTTTAGCATGAAACAGACTGTCACCTCTGTTCTTGACATCAATGCCTACTTTTATATTTACATACACTCTATCCCTGATATTGAGCAATTTAACCCATAAATATGGCATACATTCAAACTGTATTTCATCATATTTTATTGACTGCACAGTGTAGTAAAGTCAGCCGGCCACCATCTGTGAGAAAAAAAAAGCACCATGACGCAATTTACTCTGCCAGAAATTTGAAAATGGCATACTGTATTGCTTGGCATTTGCACCAGAAGCTCCGATACAAATATTTCAGAGTGTTTGGGTATCAATCTGAAGACAGTGCAGAAGATTTGGAAAAAGTTGGATGAGTCTAATGATGATTACAAAGGTGTTTGGAGTGATCACTAGTGATGGTGACATTAAGAAGATCGTTGCTGGAAGAAACTATATCAGGCAACAGGACTCTGCACCATACCACACAAGCAGGAAAACCTAGTCATGGCTGCCAGACAATTTCTGTGACCACATCACCCCATGGCCACCAAACCCCATGGACTGCACCCTCTCCCAATCATTATGTGTGGGGTGCAGTTGAGCAAGAGACCATCCAGAAGAGATGCAGGAGATTCCGATGTCATCTGGAGGATGTGGTTGAAGCCAATGACAATTTTATTGGATAAATCTACTCTTTAGTAATTCAAGATATTTTTGCTCAATTTTGGCAAATTGTTATATACCGTAGATATGAACACTAATGGGTATGTCCCAATCCTCATAAATGTTGGACACTATTGTAAGTGAGGGTAATATGCTAAGTCATCTACCACTAGCAGTGGGTTACCTACTTCACACCGCTGGAGAGTATTGTATTATTTTGTTGATCTTATAAATATTACCATTTCATTTACAACATTCGTTTCAGTTATTCCTCATTTAGTATCTCTTTTTGGTTACAACATAAATATTTCTGCTAAAATGAGTTGTCAGTGTTATTTTCATTTTTACCCAATTTACACAACAATTTATCTATGCCACTTTGTATATAGCTTTAAAAATTCATGTATAAATACATCTAGGTAAATAAGCCTCTATACAGAATGGCTTCCAGCCAATTCATATAAAACGGTCTCAAAGCAGAATGTATACAAAAGATTCAGACTGCTTAGAAATATATAAAAAAGATTATTTCATATTAAATATTCACCCCCTACCCAGCATTTATTGACAGATTGGTTTGCGGAAAATATTTATGATTAATTTCATTTTTCTTCAAATGGTTCATTCAACAAAAATGCCTAAATTTCCTATCATATTACAATGTTTATTCCACTGACAAATGTCTTTAGTTTCATACCCCCCCCCCTCTTTTAATAAAGCACTTTACATTTTTTTGTTCCCCTGCTCTTTAGTTCTTTTGTATATGAAATTATAGGCTGGAAATCTGAAGTTGAAGATTTTAGTTGATTGGTTGTTTTGTTTTATGGCATATCAACCTCAATGGGTCATTTAATGCCAACAAAATTTTGAAATAGATTCATAGCAATAGTTTGGTAAAAAAGGTGTGTAGTATACATATATATTTGAACCATTTTTCAGTTACTCATATTTTTGAGTACAATCCAACTTTTTTTAAGAAATTTACAATCTTGAATGGTTTTATTTTTGTAAAAAGTTTTTTTTTAAATTATCACTTGCTAATATTTTGTTCGCACTAGATCAAAATCTACAAACTTTAACAGTATATGTTTCACTGTAAATTTCTCTCAGCATGTAGTGCATATTGGGTTTGGTTTGGTTTGTTTTACGGCATATCAACCTCTTTAATGCTGACAACTTTTTTTTCTGGTAATATTTTGTTTTGTCAAAAATCTATTTCTGGTAATATTTTCTTCCTCAAAAATGTACAGCTGGTAATTTTTTTCTTTTTTTCAAAAATGTATTTCTGGTAATAGTTTTATTTCTTCAAAAATTATTTTCTGGTAATAATTTTTTACAAAGTATTTCTGGTATTAAAACCTCTTTTTACACTTTCATAATTCTTTTTACCTCAGTTTTGGGGTTAACTATTTGCCCATAGCTACCACCCCAGGTCAAGAGTGGACCTAGGAACACCAGCAATTAAGAGGTGGCTCCATGCTCCTCAAAACCTGCTGATCAGAAGCCTTGCTGTTGGACATAGTTTATCGTTTTACCCTGGACGCGGATTTAGTTTATCATCATACCCAGGATGACTGATGTTGAAGAATTGAAGAACAAGAAAGAATAAAAAATATGTTCTCTGCTGAGTACAAAACCTCTTATCATCAGTTTAAACTGACACCTTTTTTCCACATATTGTAGGTGGCCGGAAAGCAAGAAAACAGTTCCCCAGGGGAGAAGTGTGAGAAAAGAAGCTATTAGAATAGAACTTAAAGCTACATCTAGCTATTAGGTTGGTGCAAAAATAATGACGTAATAATGTCGTTTTTTGACGTTAAAAAATACGTCAAAAAACGACATTATTACGTCATTATTTTTGCACCACCCTAATAGTTAAACAGTAAAAAGACGTGCCCTAGTTACCAATCTGATAACATGCTTAAATTAATGCAGTCAAAGTACCAAGGAGAGAAGCAATATTTATATTGAGTTATATGAAAATATGGCACAAGGCTGGACTTGAATCTGTCTAATCTTAATCTTAGCTAGCCACAATTACTGACTCAAATACACCACAGTATTCTTTACACCAAAACCACCTACCATTCTTAGCCACAAAATACCTCAAAGTCTATGTAGTTCTAACTAGTTCCCATATGTACTATTTGTCTGTGGTAGTGGGGAATAAAAATAACAACATTTATTAGGTTGGTGCAAAAATAATGTCGTTTTCTCACATATGTTACTATGTGAGAAAACGACATTATTTTTGCACCAACCTAATAGAAATGAAAGCCTAACAGAACAGTTACCATGAAAGTATTTATAGAAAAGACAGAGGGAAGCCACATCATGGTGATAGGGCGAGATGCTAGGAATGGTTATATTATTAGGTTGGTGCAAAAATAATGACGTAATAATGTCGTTTTTTTGACGTTAAAAATACGTCAAAAAACGACATTATTACGTCATTATTTTTGCACCAACCTAATACATTGGATTTTGTTGAAAATTTCATATTTCACAGGAATACAAAACCAGATATGGCAGCACTATCCAATGCATGGATGAATGGTAGATCTATAAATTTGCAAGATGGATTCTGATGTGAAAACTTGTTTAGCGTGAAACAAAGAACCAATTTTCCTAGCAGTAGATCTAGCAAATGATTCAGTATTATCACTCCACTTCATGTCATCTTGTTATACTTTACCTAAAATTAATTACACAAGTAAGAAGATATTTTTAAGCCAACTGCTGATGCACTGATGATAATTGCTCTATATAAAAATGGTGAAGCTTGGGCTTTGAACATCTTGAAGGGCTTTGGACATCGTTTTGCATACAAAACTTCTTCACAAATTGAAAATTTATGGTGTCTCCACCCAAATTCTCAAACTGATCTCGTCTTTCTTATCAAATTGTGAAATAAATGTTACCCTGAATGGCTACTCTTCTAGATCCTTTTGTACTAATAAAGGTATCCCCCAGGGTTACATCCTTGGTCCTATTTTGTTTTTTTAATTTTCATTCACAATCTTTCTGATGGTATCAGCTCTCAACATGGTATCCACACTGATGGCACAACCATTTACTCCTGTCTCAATAGTAAATCTCACCAGTCTGATAAGGTGAAATTGGCAGCTGATGTCAGAAACAACCTTCAGTCTATTGTTAACTGGAGCAAAGGATGGATTTTTAATTTTAATGCTTCCAAAACTAAACTGCTCCCTATTAAACATCTGAGAGACTCCTTTCTGCCTTCCATCAGTATGGCTGATACTAACCTCCTGGAGAGTGACATTGCACCTTCTCAGGTTAATGTTCTTGGTAAACCTGAAGTGGAAACACTATATTGAATCCATTGCTACATCATCTAAGAAAGTTGGTTCACTGTGTTGTGCCAGATAATTTTTATCTCCAGAATCTATCCTAGTCTACCATTCTGCTGTGGCCTGTTAGGGGCCAGAAAGAAAGACACGGAAAGAAAAAGGTAGGTTAAACAAGTTTATTGAAATAACAGATATATACAAAGTAAGAATGTTATTAGTCAGAAGTGTCCGTCCAAACTGTCAGGTTACACTGCGTCTTGACTGTCTCCCCAGGAAGTCTTGCAGGTTAGTATTTATGCAGGAGGAAGAGTTCGTTCCCATGTAGGTAGGTTACCATAACACATTCGTCCTGCTTAGAATATTGCTGCCACATGTGATCTGGTGCTCCTGCTATATATCTAGAAATCTTAGAGAAAATCCAAAGTATCAGCAATATTATTGATCCTGATCTGGCATCCCAGCTTCAGTCACTTTTCCACTGCTGTAAAGTTGTCCCTCTGTGCCTTTTTTATAAATACTTTCATAGTAATTGTTCGGATGAGCTCTTCACTATGATACCTAGACTTTATGAATTTAAGTGCAGTACTAGATTGGCGATGAGGTCTCAACAGTTTAGAGTTGAGTTGGCTAGATGTAACTGTATGTTCTATGGTAACAGTTTCTTTTCTCACACTTCTCTCTTGTGGAACTCCCTTCTGGCTCTGTGCTTTCCCAGTCACCTTTACTCTTCAAAAGTTTATATGCAATGTCAATCGCTATCTACTGTTTTCCTAATTACTCTTCTTTTGTTTTTTTGTAATGTTTTTTTTTCTAATTCTTCTTCACCGAGTAACACTTGTGTCTTAGTAGCTTTATTGCCTTGTTTGAGGCTATTGTGGCCTGTTAGGAACCAGAAAGAAAGAAATGGAAAGAAAAAGGTAGGATTGAACAAGTGTATTGAAATAGTAGATATATACAAAGTAAGAGTGTGATTAGTCAGCAGATAGAAGTGTCCGTCCAAACTGCCAGGTTACACTGCGTCTCGACTGTCACCCCAGGAAGTCTCGCAGGTTGGTATTTATGAAGGAGGAAGAGTTCATTCCCATGTAGGTAGGTCACCATAGAGGTGAACTCGATTAAAAAAAGCATAAAAAATAAATAAAATAACATAGCTTCCCTATGCCATTTCCATAAATACTTTCTTGGTAAATTTTCTGATGAGCTTTCCTCTATGGTACCTAGACTTTATGAACTTAAGCACGGTACTAAATTGGTTCTATGGTTTCTTTATTTTACAGTTGAATTGGCTAGATGCAACTGTAAGTTCTATGCTAAGAGTTTCTTCTCTCACATTTCTTGCTTGGGGAATTCTCTTACATCTTTTTGCTTTCAAGTTAACTTTGATCTTCAAAAATTTAAATTCTGTGTCAATCGCTATCTACTTTATTTTTTATACCTGTCCTTTTATTGTCCTTTCTCCTTAATAGTATATTTTTCTTATATTCTCTAACACTCAGTAACCTCTTGTGCCTTAGTTGCTTTATTGCCTTGCTTGGTATGAAATGATTAAAAAAAAAACAAAAAAAAAAAAAACACAAAGGCTGCCAACCAGTAGCCAAAAAACTTGATAATTCCAATTTATTTCAATGCAGCCATTTTTTCCATGTCTATTAAAAAAACACACAGAATTTTTTAAATCTAAAATGTATGAAGATGGTGCATTAGCTGGAGACAAATTAATTAAAAAAAAACACTTTTAACGCATATAGCCAATGAATCAATATCTTAATGTTTGATTTGGAATAAAATGGAGCCTAGGACCAGTAAATGTTGGACAATTTCCTCATAGGAGATAAGAAAATAACATTTTTTATTTATTTAATCATTTACAGCCTGTTTCGTGCTCAGCAATCTTTCAAAATTGGTCTTTGTTCATTATTCAAAAAGGGATTCATCAGACTAAGCCAGTATTTGCACTCATCTGGCCATTTTCACTTTCTGCATCAATAGCTGTTACAAAAAAACTGCATGTCTGAAGGGGAAAAAAATTGGATATTGAGATTGCAAAGATCTATTATATCAATGAATCTTCTAACTATGATGGAACTTTTATTCCAGTATATTTTTATAATTATTCTGATTTATTATTAGTTATTATTGTTAATCTCTTATTGTGCCTAATAAGATCTACAGTAAGGATGAATCTCAAGGACACATGGCACAGTGGATAAAGGTGTTCATTAGATCCAGTGACAGGACCCAAAGAGTGTGATTTCAATACCTGGTTAAAGCATTGGAGAACTTTCAGAGGAAAATTAACAGGAGATAACTGATAACTGACATCCATTAGACATGGCATGTGGAACTAGAACAATCTACCCCAGTGAGCAAAATAAAGGGCTCAGTTTGACATTCTAACCACCTGAAGAAGGCTGGAGTTTACAATGGCCGAAATGTTGTAATAAATATGGTGACAAAGATGAGGAAAATAGTTTGAATAATGTAAATAATGTACATAATACCTCATCTCAGAAATATAGACAGATACTGAAGAATGAATCTTTTTTCTATGACGTAACTTCACAGTATATGATGCAAATTGCAAGAGAGACATTCAGATCCCCCAAAAAAATCTTAAGTCCAACATCATAATTCCAAGGGTCAAAAAACAATCTCACATGTCTAACATCAGAAAATACCAGGGATATAAATCAAAAGGAGAAATAAGAAGAGGGAGTTTCAAGTGCCAAAAAAAATCATTAGTTCAATTTCATAATTCCAATTGTCAAAAAGCAACCTGATGTGTCTAACATCAGAAAATATCAAAGGCACAGAGCTAAATCAAAAGGGTAAAAAAATTCATATTCATAACTCATAATGCATAACTCTTCACCAACAACAAGCCAAGCCATCCTGTTATCCAAAACAGAGTTCTTTTACTAGGGTTAAGAATGGTTGTGATTGGTTAAAAACTGTTACTGAAGTGCAAAAACTTACCATATTTCAAGACTAACTAAAGTCGACCTGATCTTGATTCTGATTTATTTACTTCTTCAACAAATAGCACAGAGAACATAAATTCTTTTTTTGAGGTAAGACATGATTTTCTCAATTTTTATTTAATTAGTATTTATTATTTTTAATCTCATATTGTAACTGATTTATAGATTCAAATTTATCATAGTGATGTACATGTTTAAACATAGTATATAAAATGTTTGGTTATCTGTAGTTTTAGACATTGTCTAGAACTTTTGGAACAGATAAATGTCGGACCATTGTGTTGCCTTCATTAACATTATATATTTAATAAAGTAAAACTGTCTGGTCCACGAGAGCATCTAACATTTGATTTATTATCATAGCAATTTTTCCCATGATAATAATGCCCTTCCATCATCAGGATTACTCATTATTGAGAGTCACGCCATTGGCTGATAATGTCTGTACAAAACATAAAACAATTGCTGAGGTGTGAATCAACAGATTATAATGATCAAAGTCCTGATCATAGTCGATTGCAAACAATTAATGCTTCCTTCTATCTGGCAGTTTAATAGCCTGTAGCCATGTACAAATGTGAAAATTGTCCAAAACCCTTTCTTTGATACAAATACATCTTTTCTGTCTATTAAACAAGAGTAGAAGTTTATCTCTCGTTTCTTGTTTAAGATTGAATTTCTAGTTCCTTCTCAAGTCTTCTCATACTTTTTTCACTCTCAGTCATCACTTGTATCTTAGTAGCATTATTGCCTTGCTCAGGATGAAATGATTATGTATATGTATGTATGTATCTATGTATGTAAGCAAATATGGATATAGATCTGACAGTATGAAGAAAAATATACGGAAAAAACAAACAAAAATCCTTATATGCAATAATGAAGATGGTTTATTGACCGAAACGTCCGACGTCGACATAACATTAAAACAGCATTATTGCATATGAGGATTTTTGTTTGTTTTTCCGTATATTTTTGTTCATATATATATATATATATATATATATATGTGTGTGTGTATATATATATATATATATATGGGTGTGTGTTTATATATATATATATATATGGGTGTGTGTCTATATATATATATATATATATATATATATATATGGGTGTGTGTATATATATATATATATATATATGGGTGTGTGTATATATATATATATATAATTGTAAGGTATGCTATATTCATGGGTAAAAGTGCTCTATATCATGGATAGAGCATATATAAATATAAAAGTGGATACTTCAGGCCTGAAGATTGTGTTCAAGCATGAAACAGACTGTTGCTGCTTAGTGTTTATTTTATAATATATATGTGTGTGTGTGTGTGTGTGTATGTATAAGAATATAAAAGTTATTGGCCAGACTGGAGTCAGACCAGATAATGGTTATTTTAAGAAAGTGCTCAATACACAACTCTAATAATTAAATGTGTGGAGCAGCTAATAATATTGTTAAAAGATTGAAAAATTCAATGTTAATATGACTTCATTTTTGTTAAGATATAAGTCCTGGTCCAAATGAAAAATAAATAACACAACTTTCAAATGAACAGAATTAATAATATTTGCAATAGAAAGAAAGAGGGGCAAAAATTAAATAGTATCAGGTGAGTAAGCAAATAATATAAATAAAACAAATCCATAAGTAAAAAATCAAAATGGTTTATGAACCACGGCTTAGCATCTACGCAGAAAAGCTAGGTCTAACAAGTGAATCCAATAATCTTCCATATAGACAAGGTAGATCTGAACCGAGTCAAGTCAAATTGTAAACTGATTTATTTTACTGACTAAGAAAAGTATCCCATCATGCATTTTGTGAATTTTTGCCTATAAAAGGGAAAGGGTGAAAACATTTTGTTGTAACTGGCTTATCAAAAACAACAGTAGAAACCTGGAATTGGTTTAACAACAAGGTTATTACTTTTTGCTACAGTGAAACATAATGTAGAATAGAGACTAGGGAAGAGAATGTTTAGCTGCGGATGACTG
Source organism: Acanthosepion lycidas (assembly GCA_963932145.1). Taxonomy (NCBI): domain Eukaryota; kingdom Metazoa; phylum Mollusca; class Cephalopoda; order Sepiida; family Sepiidae; genus Acanthosepion; species Acanthosepion lycidas. Next base: position 30,032,089 of record OZ010606.1, read on the forward strand.
TTTTCAGCAAAAGCTACTGCTGCTACTGCTACTCCTCTTGATGTAGGGGCATTTTTTATGTCTTTTGTCCAAAGGCTGAATCCAAACTTGTAGGGAAATATTCTCTCTCACAACACTTTTGTAGGCATTCCCAGCCAGATCAAAAATAAACAGGTTTCACCCTTACGATCACATCAGGTGGTTTTTGGTAAATAATTATGTATGTATGTATGTATTTATATAACTATTTTGAGAAGACTTCATGTACTGTCACTGACCAAAAAGATTGAATGAACAGGTAAGGTATTTTTCCTATATTTTAAAATATTTATTGTATATTTCATTGTATATTCTCTCTATTTAGGCAGCAAATGTTCCTTAAGGTAAATACTATTAAAACGACAGACATTTTGTGTCAATTAAAATTTCAGGTGATACTCATACAACAAAAACAACCATGAATAAATAAAAACAATTAAAACCTAAAAGTTCACATCCTTAAATGTGTGTGTGTGTATATATATATATATATAAAATAAACAAAAATACATGTCACACCTCACTTAGAAGAAATGGATTAATGCCATTATCAAAATTATTCATGCAAAAGTGGAACGCTAACAAACTAGATGGAGATCTGTATCAAATAACAGAAGCCACATCACTTGAGGACTATCAACAGCAGCAACAACAACGTAAGTGAATGTAATGGATTTGACTGAAATTCAAACTTGACTCTCTGATTCTGTTATAGAGTGATTTTCACAGTGGAGGCTTGTATTTGTACTAAGTTGGTCCTAAAATAGGTTTGACATACAAAACGTTAGGAACTGGATATAATAGGTATAACGCAGAGTGACCTAGTTGTGGTCGCTGATAGTTTAGTATTCGACTGTCGTCCGGCATCGACTGACTGACCGACTGAGCGACCCACTCGTTACTCTTACTACTCCTACTTATTATAGGTGGGAGGGTCTATTAATTATAGAATAGGTGTGTTCCACTATAACAGATTCCTCAATCAGTTATATGCCATGTGTAATACATGCTTAAGCAATCATGTATCTTTTGATACATGACTGATGAGGCAGGTTTTTTCCCACAGTAGGTTGCCATTTCTTTCTGCAACAGACCAGTTTCCATGCAAAGCAACAGAACCTGGTCTGTCCTGCTATTTACCCATAGCTAGGGGTGAGAAGAAGAGGATTCATATCTTTCCCAAGGGTATTAGAATGTAATGGATTTTTAACTTGGCTCTCCAATTCTTCAATTTGAGCCGCTATTGTCATATTTGGGCAGGAGATGCCCAGACCCCACTTTCTGACCTTGATAGAGTCCAAAAGCATCATGTAGCTGAAGAATTATTTTCAACCCTTCAATGTCTATCTCACAGATTGGATGTGGTTGGTCTATTGCTACTTCCACAGAAAATGCTTGGAAGAACAACATTCCCTGGTCCCACCAATTCAGACCATCATGGCAAAGACTCGCCATGCCACTTACATAGTTGAAAACCATCCATGTTCCCCTCAAACAGCTTCTTCCCATGAGCTACTGCTCCAAACTGTTTGTTAATGCTGAAATCTCTGCCTTGAGCAGAGAGGAACCCAGACGCAGCTTTGCCAAAGGGCAAAGTTTCGTCTGGGGAGGGAGACAGACCTGGACCCATTTATGCCGTTCTACTGGAATATTTTTGGTTGAGCCTACAGCTCGGAGAATCCGTGGTAAACTCAACCTTGTGCCACATACATCCCTTTTGGTGGGGGGGGGACTGTTAAATATTAACTACTGCTCTGTAGAACAGACTACTAACAGGATGCTTCTCCTGATCACTACAATCTTAACCTGTTCAAAGCTAGGGTTAACTGTCATCTTCCTTTATGCCCAAATGGCTTCCTAATATAACCCTCTATCTATCTTTTGTATCGTACAACCTTTTTCATTTTTGTAAATAAACGAAGAAATTAAAATATTAGTTTTAAAAATAAATAACTACAAAAAGAAATAAGTTAAAATTTACTGTAATTTTTACAAAAATCACTTTATTATTGTTATGGTCCAGTTCCTTGTACCACGGTGATAGTCCAAGGTAGAACCGATAAAGAAGAATTCGAACACAGGTATGGAATAACACAGATATATTACAAACAGGAATATATACAGAGAAGTAGAAAGGGTTAGTATGAACAATCAGGTTTAGTAGAGAGAACAATGTAGTCTTGACCAGTATCACTATTCCAATGTCTTGCAGTAATTGTCTGAACGCGACTGTTTCGGACTGCCTCTGACTCGACTCTTGACTCTACTTGAACTACTGACTCCTTGCCTACTCCTGAGGTGCAGTATTTATTAAGTATGGAATAGTCCATTATTATTATTATGGGTAAGATCCCATAACAATTATTATTTAAACACTTCAGTTAATTCACCTTGAATAATTTTTACACAGACATATTCTTAAATTTCATACTCACAGTAACTTTTATCATAATTTACTAAGTAATATCTTCATATTTGGGCAGAAGCTGCCCAAACCTCACTCCCCAGCCTTGTGGGTGACAAATTATACTCCACCCTCCAACCCCTCTCCCACAAGCGATGTGTGAAGAAGCCTTTTGCTGCTTTATCACTACTTCCAAGGAAAGTGCTTGAATGAACTACAATCCCTAGTCCTGACAAGCCAAACTTTCATGGCAAAAACACGCCATGACACTTACGTAGTAGCAAACCACCCACATCCCCTCCATATTCCATCGATGAGAAGTAAGTTCCACTCATGCAGCTTCTTCCTGCAAACTACTGCCCTGTGGAATTGACTCCCAACAGGATGTTTTCCCCTGATCATGACAATCTTAACCTGTTCAGGATTAGGGTTAACTGTTATGTTCCTTTATACAAAAATGGCTTCCTAATGTAACCCTCTATTTCGGGTGGTCCCCAGGCCTTGTAAAGGGTGAACCTAACCTTATTGTAAAAAAAATTTTAAAAAAAGATAATTTATTATTACTAATTTATTTAATTAGTATTTATTAATTAAAATAGTTATGATAATACAATTAAACATTATTAAATTAAAAGACCACTACACATTAATGAAATATTATTACAGAGTTGTTTTCATACTGATAATTTCGAAGGCACAATAACTAAAGTGCTGTCAATATAATAATTAATTGTTGTTGGTAGCGTTTATGTAAATATATTCAGATAAATATTTTCTTTATTGTTTTTTACTGAAATTACTTGACAATTTCAGAAGCATTATAGTTGTCATTCAAAATGTGACATGAAAGTCAAGGGTGATTTGGATGGAGTGTTTTTAAATGTGTCGATGCATTAATATGTTTGAATCTATTTGAATCCAGTAATCTTATTAAAAAAGAATCTATTTATATATTTTACTATCTATCAATCAATCCATCAGAGTATGTTCATTATCTATCTATCAGTCTATCTGTCAGAGTTTGTTCATTATTTATCACAATCTATTTACATCTATTTGTCTATCTCACTTTATTCATATATATTCCTATTCGTTATCTATCTATATTTATAACTCTTTATCTTTTTCATATCTGTTTTTCATCTACCTATCTCTGTCCATTATCTATGTTTATCCACATATATCTCTCTGTGTTTATGTCTCTCTGTGTTTATGTCTCTCTGTGTCTATCTATCTATGTGTCTACGTCTGTCTCTATCACTCTATGTGTCTGTCTCTATCACTCTATGTGTCTGTCTCTATCACTCTATGTGTCTGTCTCTATCACTCTATGTGTCTGTCTCTATCACTCTATGTGTCTGTCTCTATCACTCTATGTGTCTGTCTCTATCACTCTATGTGTCTGTCTCTATCACTCTATGTGTCTGTCTCTATCACTCTATGTGTCTGTCTCTATCACTCTATGTGTCTGTCTCTATCACTCTATGTGTCTGTCTCTATCACTCTATGTGTCTGTCTCTATCACTCTATGTGTCTGTCTCTATCACTATGTGTATTTCTCTGTATCTATCTATGTTTCTCTATGTATGTCTATCTATGTATCTATGTCTATCTATGTCTCTCTATGTATCTATCTATATCTATGTATGTATCTTTGTCTCTCTCTCTATGTATGTATGTATCTATGTCTCTCTATATCACTCTCTCTGTATCTATCTATGTCTCTCTATATCACTCTCTCTGTATCTATCTATGTCTCTCTATATCACTCTCTCTGTATCTATCTATGTCTCTCTATCTATGTATCTCTATCTATGTATCTATCTCTATATCTATATATCTATATCTCTGTATTTATCTATATATCTGCAGTGTGATTGAAAAGTAACTCCCCATTTTAAAATACTTATAATGTATTTATTAACTATAATTTTGTACAAGAAATGGACATAAGAGGAATCTGTTTAGCATGAGGTCTTATTTAAAATTTAATATGGGCACCAGATTTCACTACCAGCTTCTCAAGCTGCCCAGGAATCACATCAACTGATTTCACCAGGAACTCTTGTGTTATGGAAGACATAACTTCTTGTATTCTTCCTTCAAATTCTTCCAAAGTCTTGTTTTGGTATAGCAGACTTATTCCTTTAACCAACCCCAAAGAAAAAAAGTCACAGGGTGTTAAGTCAGAACTCCTGGCTGGCTACTCATACATAAAATGGGAAGCTACTTTTTAATCTATATGTATATCTATCTATCTATCTATCTATCTATCGAAATTCATATCAATCTTTAAGAGGTTAATGAGTGTGAAAGAATAAGAGAAAAAGAAAAACATAATTAAGGAGCAAGAACTATAATAATTAAACTAGAAGTTTAATATAGGATTTATCTGTATTTGTATAATTCTTTCTTATGTAATATATACAGCTTTCTTATTTCTTTTTATGTATTATTCCAGATGGATTCTTTGGAGTTAACATCTCTTGCAAGTTTATTTTTTTATATACAAATATTCATTCTATACAAGACCCAAAGAGCCACTCAATGTAGAAGGTTACTGAAGGTAATTGTTGTATCGGTGGTAAGAAGTACAGTTTACAGATCCTTTTAATCATTTCACCCCATGCAAGGCAGTAAAGCCACAAAGATTTACTGAGTGTGAAAGAAGAAGAAAAAAGAGAAACATTATTAAGGAGCAAAAAAAATAGAAGAGTAATCAAGAAGACTGTAGATAATGATTGACATTGCATTTAAATGTTTGAAGCTCAAAGTTGATTGGAAAGCAAGAAGCCAGAAAAGAGTTTCATAAGTGAGAAGTGTGATAGAAAAAAAAATATTAGCATAGAATGTATGGTTACATCTAGCCATTTTAACTATAAAATAATGAGATCTAGCTGCATTCAACAATGTATTTATTAAAACATTTCCTGCTATCAGAATTATTATTAACTATATAATTAATGCAAGCATTGAATACATGTTTTTGTATGTCATGTAGCCATTTTGAAACAAATGAAACATTTAATATACAGAGCAATCTCGGTTCTCGAATGTCTTATAAGTTGAACAAATCGGTTTTTGAACAGAAAATTTGAGATGAAAATGCCTTGCTATTGAACAAAATTTTAGTTCTCAAACAACATTATCGAACCGAATTAACCTGAACAGAATTATTTCTGAGTCAACTGCCATGTTGTATACATTTACATGTTGTGCTGTGCTTTTCTTTTCCAATTTTATTGTACTGTGACTTTCTTTCCTATACATTGATTCCGATTGGAGAAATAGTTTCGGTTTACAAACATTTTGAGTTACAAACGGCCTTCAAGAACAAAAGAAATTCATGAACCAAGGTTTGACTGTATGGAATATTAACCGTTTCATTTGCTTCAAAAATTACAAATAGGGTATAAATTCGACTAAATTTTTTTTCTAACTGTAATCATAACTGAGTCAATGCCAAGAAACCATACTTGTCAGAATGCATAAAACAGATTGGCTTTCAGACAAATTAGCAATGTTTTATTTGTTTTTTTTTTTATTTATTTTTTTTCAGTTTGGCATTTTCTGAAAATACTCCAAATTGCAGACAAAATAGGTGCCTTTCGATACCTGCGAAGATTTTTGACTCTACACAGGAATCTTTGACAACCATAATTACAGTCTTTATGAAATCTGTTTCATTGTCATTTTGCAACATAAACAAAAAGGGCATAATTTTATGATCATGTGTTCTGAATATAGGTACATGAATATTAAGTGAGTGACACTTGAGTTAGAATGTGCTTAAACAGGTTTAGGCTGAAGCTTTGTGGGTGTGGGGTCTGGTTAGAGGGGCTCAAGCTGGAACATGAGATTTGCATATATCGGATAGATAAAATTGAACAAACTGAGATACGTATATAGATAGATGTAAATGGAGAGATATATACAAATAGAAATATATATCTGTCTGTATATATATATATATATATATATATGTACAATAGATGCTAATGTTGGTATGTCACTGTGCAACACTTTTTCAACTTTACTCCTTTAGGCTGTAGCCCAATATGATAGCATTTTTGAATCAGGCCGACTCTGTGAGCAAATTAAAAACATCCTGGGCCAAATCCGGATCTGCAATCCTGAAATTTTGGATTCTCAAGTTTTCATTACTGCGATTGTTTTTCCGTGACCAAATTTTTATACAATTTTTATAACTTGGAAATAAATT
>OZ010606.1:30043732-30086232 GCA_963932145.1 Acanthosepion lycidas
TTCAGCATTTTACGTACCTTGGGAGTTGTATCTCAGATAACCGCAGCTTTGACGAAGAGATAACCAGTCGAATGGCTAAAGCCAGTTCTTTTAGTCGTTTGGGAAAAAGAGTGTGGTATGAGAAAGACCTGGTGCTGAGGACGAAAATAGCAGTGTACCGTGCGATGGTTTTTTCCCTCACTTTGTCTGTCAGTGAATCATGGACCACCTCCAGATGCCACGTTAAGGCACTGGAAAAATTCCACCACCGATACTGTAGACAAAATCATGGGTATAAAGTGGCAGGACATGATTACAAAAATATATATTCTGGATCGTGCCGGTCTGATAAAACAAAAGAAATGTTGAAACTATGGAAGTGGAAATTGAAATCACAGATGGAGGGGAAAGAACTGTTTTTAATTAATTTCTTAAGTATTTCGCTGTTTGGATCTTTTTCACCATGCAAAAAATTCAAAAGAACATATTGCATTGTTCCATATATACCACAAGCTACGTTAATACCTTAATAGTGAAATTTGGAATTTCTTACTTTTCTGTGAATTGATTTTGATAAAGCCTTTTACCAGCTGGTTTGCACAGTAGTGATTTTCTAAGCCTGGCTTAAATGTGGCACAAGGCCGAAAGTATGGGGCACCCAGTGATGATCGAACTCACTACTCAGTTCATAATTGATCTAGCAAGACAAACTTTCTAGCCATTACACCACGTCGAAGTGCCCAGCTGGTTTGCACAATATGACAACATTATTGTTAGATTTTCATTATTCTGTGTAACATCCTTTATTTTTTTTGTATTTCAGATTCGACAGTTTTGGAGTGAACCATGCTTAATGGTGTCTCCCTTCTCTGAGAACTATGGGACGTGGAAATCGCCTAAGCTATGAAGAAAAGTCTGTCATCGCCAAGAAAAGTGCTAAAGGCACCTCTCTTCATGCCAATAAAGAGATGTTAGGTCGTCATGCGGAAGCGGTTAGACGATTCCTGAGGGATCTTTTGCCAAGGAACAGATGATCCGTTTGTGGGATCTCCACGACTATGATAGCTACGGATTTAAGTAATATTATTCGAAGGTCACGCGGGAAACCCGGATAAACAAGCAAAGCCATTTTCACCACAGATTGACTTCCACATGTACCGCAAACCAGCAGAAATCACATCTTATGGTTTCCATGTGAGCTCCCTTGAAACTGCCTTCTTTAATGCCCCCGTCACAGGAATTTGAGGCTTCAATAGGCTCGGAAGTATATGACGTTGGCATGAGTTGTGTTCTGTTCATTGACGAGACCAGTGCGACTCTTGACAGCCCTGACGGTTGTTCAAATGGTTGGGTCCATTTCAGAGATCAGTGTCACCAATGTTTACAACATCGACAACAGGACGGAGAAGTTATGTTGTGGGCTGGTATCATTGGAGACAGACTTGTCGACCCAATCATGATATCTAAAGTCTTTAAAGTGATCGGAGATGCCTATTGCAATCTCCTAAAGGAAGTCTTGGATCCATGGCTAAATGAAATACCTCTGTCATTTACTAAAAACTAGTATTAATGCATGACACTCTGCCAGGGTCACCCAAGCATTCCTAGGCTCTTACGGCATACAAGGTGAAAAGTTGATGGTGTGGCTACCTGCCTCTCCAGATCTCACTCTATCGAAAATCTTTGGTCCATCATTAAAGAAGATGTTTATGCTGATGAACATTAATTTACATGGAAAGATATCATATGAGCTACTATGAAAAATGCAGCAGAGTTAGTCAAACTTGCTACGATAAAAAATTGACAGATTTCATGACTAATAAGGTTTTTGAAGTTGTCCGTCGAAATGGCGCTCATGTGGCAAAATAATCCATTATGTCAATTAATCATGAAATATTATTACGGTTTTCTGTTAATCATATACTATTATTATGGTTTTCTGTTAATCTTATTATATTATTATGATTTTGATATGAGTTAAATATCTACTCAAAGTATACTTAATATGTATCATTATCCTTCATTTTCTCCCAAAAATGTCTAGATGGTCTATTTTCTTTCAAAAGCTATTAACGTGGATCACCCAAAATCTGTCGTATCTGAAATAAAAAATAAAGGACGTAACACAGAATAATAAAAAGCTAAAAATGGTGTTGCCATATTGTGCAAACCAGCTGGAGAAAGATTTATCAAAATCAATTCACAGCAAACCGAAAAATCCTAAATTTGATTACCAAGCTATTAGCATGGTACAGGGTGTACTACAAAGTCAGATTGGTCAAACATGTCAGTAATTGATGTTGCGACAAAATCGCATGCTTCAAAGAACTTTGTTCTGTACATTTCTTTTGTGGAGGAAAAGTTCTGCTCATTTGCTTGCACATAGTCAAAGAATTCAGTCAGACGTTTTGGATGTTTCTGCTTTCTTAGAAGTTCCGCATTATTAATGTCAAGTTATTCTCTGATTTTAGAAATGTATTCCCCAAAACAAATTGAATGATGTATCATTACTTTCATGCTGCAAACTTTGTATCGCAACTACAGCTAACTGGTGGGCTTCAACCGCTGAAAGCCCAGGAGACTGAATCGCCCAAATAAGATTATCTGTCTGCATTAATATTTTCTCACCAAGTAGAGACAACCGAAAAGAAATGAAAACTTTATCATATTCATCTGCCTTTCATCTCAGTATCTTTTGCTCCCATAACGTCATCAACTCATTATGATGGAAAATGACGAAAGAGAGGGTGCTCTCACGCACTGTCCATCTTGTTGGGCAAAAGGCGTGGATGTTCTTTTCTTCATTTCCGCTTTCAAGTCTCAATTTTCTCAAGTACGTTCCTCTTTGTGGAGATTTTTTTTCACCAACTTACAAACCCTACCGTGCAGCATCAAAAGTGTCTTTCGAACATTGAACTTTTGTGCAGGCATCTTTAATGCATAGATTGAGTGCATGCCTATAGCAATAGGTGTGCAAACACTTTGAGTTAGAGGATTTGATTTGAGCGGCCACACCAGATTTCTCACCTGTCATTACTAGAGCCATCATAAAACTGTCCTCTTGCATTTTCCAATTTTAGATTCATTTGATTAATTGTGTCCTTTATCACTTGAACAAGCATATCAGCGGTACAACATTCCACGGATTTCATGGCAACAAATACTTCTCGTGCCATCAAGGTATCCTCGTCAATCCATCTCATGCATATCACTACCTGCTCTTGATTCGACATGTCTACTGTTTCATCAGCCATAATCGTAAAATATTTGGCTGAGTGTATGTGTCTAGAGATATTATGAAGGATCCCAAATACAATTACCTGAATCATCTCATTTTGAATTTCAGTACTGATATATTTCTTTGTTCTTCAGCTCAACCGATTGCTTAGCATTCTGTCATCTTCTCATCTTAGTAAAAACAGCTGGTGAAAGTTAGAATCAACTTCGCTTCCTGATTTGTTACTCCAACTGTCCTAAAGTGGCGGTGACTGTTGATATAGTCATCTAATATTTATGAGAATCATTAACAACATCTGGCGGTTTGGACTGTTTCATGGCGGACGCAGATGAGATCATTTAAACAGCATCGTTTGATTTGACAGCTTTAGTATATAATAAAACTTTAAAATTCTTGTTTTATTAATTCTCTTTCAATTGACATTAAAAAATGTTATTAAAATTTTCACATTTTATAAATAAATATATCTAAAATATATTAAAAATGGTAGAGTTGAAGAAAAGCGTCGTGACTTATTTTCAAGAAAATGAAGTTTGGCATTAATTCAAAGAAAACAATATCAGGAAAATAAATAAAAAAATTACGATTGTGTATCATTATTATTGGTCCTAGCGGGGCCCCCACTGTCTTTTTGATTTGTTTTTTTTTTTTGTTAATTTCTTTTGATTAATCCTTTTGCTACTTTCGGTTATCTCAACTGGTAACACTGCAACGACTAGCAGCAATCCTCTGCAACGACCAGCAGCGACCATCTGCAACGACCAACAACAATCATCAATTCCTGCACCGGAACGTCAGCGTCTCTACCTTTTCGACCATCTTTATTTCTTTCTAAAATAAATTAGCATATATCCTATATATCATCGTTCTGTCGTCTGTGTTGTTTCACCTTGTCGGATTTAACGTCTTCGAAATGTTCGCGGACCTCTTGTGACCCCATCACCCCTTTTGCGATACGGGGGTCCGCTACAACACTGTAGGATATCGTTGAATTGGTTATGAGAAAACTTTGGAAACAGAAACAAACGGACTGAAGTCAAGTGTATAAACAAATAAAGTATATTTATTTATTTTGATATGTAGGTGGCGAGTCCTTCGTATTCTGGGGTAACGAAAATTAGTTCCTGAGTCGGGCTGTTAGTAACCGTCAAAGTGATCAATTTCAGAAGTGGGATTGTTGGGTAGAAAACTGGGTTCGGTCCTAAACCTTCATGTCTTAATTACTTTATTGCCTTGCTTGGGTGTGAAATGATTAAAAAAAATTCAAGTAGAAACTTTTTTAAATGATCAGACTCTTTACAGAGAGAAAATTAATGCTTTGTATAAAGATAAAGTTTGAAAACTGATTTTAAGGAATAAAAATTTTAAAATTACCTGTGCATTTTCTATAAATACTTTTATGGTAATTCTACCGAGGAATTTTCGTCTATGGTACCTAGACTTTATGAATTTAAGCATGGTACTAGATTGTCAGGAAGGTATCACTATTTTACTGTTGAAATGGCTAGATGTAACCACCAGTTCAATGCTAACGACTTCTTTTCTGACACTTCTCATTTGTAGAACTCTCCTCTCCTCGCTTTCCAGTAAACTTTGATCTTTAAAAACTTAAATGCAATGTCAATCATTATGTTCTGTCTTAATTTTTGGTCTTTTGTTGTTCATAGTAAGTTATGTGCCATACGTGATACACGCTTAGGCGATCATATATCTTTCGATACATGACTGACGAGGCAGATTTTTTCCCGCAGTAGATTGCCATTTCTTTCTGCGGTAGACCAGTTGCCATCCAAGAATTACCGTGAAAGTATTTATAGAAAATGCACAGGTAATTTTAAATTTTTATTTCTTAAAATCAGCTTTCAAACTTTATCTTTATACAAAGCATTATTTTTCTCCCTGTAAAGAGTCTAATCATTTAAAAAAATTTCTACTTCAATTTTTTTTCACACCCAAGCAAGGCATCCAAGGATATAGAACCCGGTCTGTCCTGCTATTTATTCAAAGCTGGTGGGTGAAGAAGAGGATTCATACCATTCCCAAGGGTATTAGCACGTAAGTGAATGTAATGGATTCGACTGGAATTCGAACTTGGCCCTCCGATTCCTCAATCCGAGCCACTATCCATTACTCCACCGTTTTTTCTCATATTCTCTCACACTCAGTAATCCTCTGCAACTTAGTGGCTTTTTCTTTATCAAATTTTTTGATAATGAAGATGTAAACAAGGATTTGATAAAAATAACAAGGATGATGATATCAGTCTGAATATAGAGACAAAAAATGTCTGGGATCAAAACAAAAAAATACAGACACTATTATGAATATATAGAAGATGGAAATGTGGAATTAGCAAGCAGAATTCAACTTGTAACTCAGTCTGTTGCATTCACTTTCACTTCACAATGCCCTTAACACAGGCATGAACCCATCTTTTATTGAAAAGCAAAATGTTAAATGACAATGTAGACTGGTACCTCTAGACTCGAGTGACATCCAGTCTGGGAGAAGGACTATTCTTAAATCAAAACAATGGAGAAAGCATTGGAAACTACTCCACTATCTTTCCCAAGAATTCATGACAATTTCCAGATAATAAAGAAATAAATTCTGTGGAGAGCCTTGATCACCCATGTCCTAAAGAGAGAACATCAGCTCTAAATTCAAAACCATGAAGAAGACTTCTTAGGAAATCACTCTACAATCTTTTCCAAGAAGTCATGGTAAGGAAGCTGTGAAGAGACACGATCACCAAAATCCTAAAGAGAGAATGACGACTGAATTCAAAGTCATGAAGAAGGCAAAAGGAAGCCACTCTACTCTCCCAAGGAGTCATGGTAATTTTCAGATAATAAAGAAAAAGAATCTGTAGAGAGCCATGATTCGCTATGTCATGAAGAGACATGTCAAATAAAAAAAAGAAGCAAAAGAAAAATTAATGTGAGAAAATGATGACCTCATCATAATTTTAAACAATCATTTTTTTTTTTTTTTTTAATCATTGTAAGACATGAAAAATATATTGATTAATGTGGGCGGCCATTTTCTGTTTTTTTTTTTTTTGTTTTTTAACTTACTAACATGATCTGATCAAATGAAAGATATCAGTGAAAGAATAGAAACAGCATCTTTTCTGCGACAAAAAATATGACTTCTCTGACATAGAGAACTGTACATAATGATGGACGACTTATAGATATGAAATGTGTTTTTCTCTTTCTGTTTGTTGGTTATAAAAGACATAAATTCTTAGAATCATTGCTTCTTTTAATCTTCAACTTTCTTGGAGTGTATCATGGAATGGACAAAAATCTCTTTCCTGATTATGGGGATAGACAACAGTGACTGTTCTGGTTCCTGAATCTCTTACAAATTCCAAAAATAAACAAGTAAAATCATTACAGTTTTAACGTGGGTAACCATAATCAAGCAAGTTGAGATAGCGAAAATTGCCTTCTAAAAGCTAAGCAAAGTATTAAGAAACAAGAAAAAATTTGTTAGAAACAAAAAAAAAAAAAAAAAAAAAAAAAAAGAGTTATATAATATCAGTTCTCCTATATTGCAGTGAATGCAGGACAATCTCCTCACAAATGAAGAAACTTGAAGCAACAGAAATGTGGTTCTAAGAAGGATGCTGAGAATACCATGGACAGAACATGTGAGCAATGACAAAGTTTTAGGATAAAATGGAAACAGAAAGGATGCTTATACTTAACATCGGGAGTAGAGAGTTGAAATTTCTAGGGCACATAAGGAAAGTGGGTTTGGAAAATTTGATACTCACAAGGACAGAGTGAAGGCAAGAAGGACGGAGGAAAACAACAATGTATAACCAACCTATAGAGCTTGAGTAAAGGGATGGTGGAGCAAAGTTTAGGAAAGATAACAAAAGGACAAAATCTATTAATAGCTACAAAGGACAGGCAATTATGGAGAGTTGTTTTAATACTTGTAAGTTTTTTTTCAGATTCTGAGATTAAATAATTTTGTTGCTATAGATTTTTACCAGTCAGCTGAATATTCTGAAGAAAGAAATAACTTCAAGCAAGACTTGGATTCCAGATGTCAAATGACAGTCTTTCATGAATAATGCTTTACCAAAACTGGATTTTCTAAAAAAAAAAAAAAAAAAAAAAAAAAAAAAAAGTAAAAATTTTGGTTTGAATCCCTGGGATGAGGTGTTATCATTATTTACATTTGGACTATTGTCCTTATTGTTAGTGTTTTTATCACTACATTTCGGCCTTCATCAGGTTTATACTGAGCCAGATATCCTCCAGGGAATTCCAAACTTAACCCTTGTATAATAAAATTTCACAAAATCCATATCGCCATGTACACACATGCAGCCTCCTAACAAAATTTATCCTTAGTAGGAAAAGTCAGTTGCTTTTATAGCAGTTGGTTGGACCCTTTACAGTTTTCTATTTGTGGCGCAGAAAAATGGATTAGGATATTTTTTTATGCAATCCATTCTACTCAGTGAAACTTGCATCATGATTAGTTAACAGAGGCTACATTAACTTGCCAACCTCGTTCAGTGCTGAGGCATTTTTATTTCCTTTTTTGTTCTTCTGCAAAATCAGCATACGACATAACAGCATTTTGGCCTTAAGGGTATGTCACTATTTTCTTTTGTACAACACTTTATTTAATCTACAGGGTCAGACTATTCTTGTTCAACTTCCCATGTCTAGTAATTTTTTATTACTGCTCAGTTATTGCTCATCCTGTTTCCATTGAGTCCAAGTACACACTGCCTAGAGTCTTTACTCAATGAGGTTGTTGTATAGATTTAAGAGGAGAAAAGGGGAAGTAAATGAAGGTCGTAAGGATATATATGCACAACAGGGTGGGTCACTTTTGAAACTGTGATATTGCACTTAATTTGAAAGTTGGGGTCTAACATGATAAATAACAACACAATTTTCTAACTCTTCCAATGATCTATTGTTAATAATCTAGCTGTTTTGTTTCTTTTCTTATCTGTCATCTTCTGCTGCCATATTTTCTTATAATCTATGCTGTTTGTTGCCATATAATCATAAAAGTTGTTTTAATACTTGTAAGTTTTTTTTTTTCAGGCTCTGAGATTAAGTAATTTTGTTGCTATAGATTTTTACCAGTTAGCTGAATATTCTGAAGAAAGAAATAACTTCAAGCAAGACTTGAATTCCAGATCTCAAATGACAGTCTTTCATGAATAATGCTTTACCAAATATGCAACAAAAATTGGATTTTCTAATAAAAAGAAAGTCAAATCCATTTATTACTTTCTGTCTGAATTTCTGGGATGAGGTGTTGTTGTTTACAATATTTACATTTGGACTATTGTCCTTATCTTTGTTGTTTTTATCTTTACATTTCAGTCTTCATCTTCATTATATTGAACCACAGGGAATTCCAAACGTAACCCTTGTATAATAAAAGTTAACAAAATCCAAATCTCCATGTAGACACATGCAGCCTCCTCGCAAAAATTGTCCTTGTCAGGAAAACTCAGTTACTTTTATAGCAGTTTGTTGGACTATTCACATTTTTCCATTTGTGGAGACTATTGGCTTTATCTTTGTTGTTTTTATCACAGAAGAAGTATGATCAATGTCACAGTGAGGGTCAGCAACTAAACATACAGTAGCCTGTCCCTTATTTGTAGGAGATATGTTCCAATCGACTAAATCAAAGCCTGAAACACTAGATACTATTGTTATACTCATTTGCAAATTAGATCTCTTTTTTGATTTACTCTAAATATCAGCTGGATGTAAATGCTAACAAAGCAAAATTGTTCTCTGTGCAGGGGCTCTGAGCTTCACATCCAGCCCATGAAACAAATCCCTTCAAAAATCTAGAATACAACATAGACAAAGTCAATCATGAACCTTGCTGCTGCTGCTGCTGCTACAAAAAAAAAAAATTATAGATGAGTTCAGGAGCCACCAGATTTGCTTTTAAGAAAGCCGCTCATAAATGACTGGAACAGAAGCAAGGAAAATAGGCCAACTGTCTGGCAAGCTCTCTATGTTGCTTTGGTGACCTTGATCAACCAACCCAACACATGCTTCAAATCCAGGCCTTATCAAGTTTACTCTTCCTTCAAAGTCGTCTCCCATGCTTGCATCTGCTGTATCAGCAATACAAATTAATTTTACACCTACAATTCTTGTCTTCTTTTCCTTTTGCCCTCACTGGCGAAACTGTTGTTTTCATTTATTCTTCCGTACTGCCACATACATGTTTATGACAATACGAAACCATGCAGGTAATGAAATGGCTATCTCTGTAGTAATTAGAACCAGTGGATTCAAGTTCCATTCTAATCTGTTGCATTTACTTTCCCACTTGAGAAAGGCATGAAACAATTTCTTCTCCAGCTGTTGGTTAGAAAGCAAAGTGGACTAGGCATTTAGACTTTGATGATAGCCAGTCTAAGAGGGGAACAACGCTCAATTCAAAATCATAGAGAAGACAATAAGAGATTAGTAATAACAAAAAGAAATTAAATAGAATGATTATGACAGTATACTATAAATAATGCTGTGTGACAGAAGAGTTACTCTTACTGTAGATCATATTAGACAGAGTAAGAAGTTAACAACAATAACTGATAATAAAATAGAACTATTATAACAATTATGCCACAGAAAATATTTGTCAGGTTATCTCCTCCTAATTTTTGAAACCGCTACTAGGGGACGCTTTCAGGACTATAAATACTCTGCAATAATTTTTTTTATCACTCTCTTCTGATCTTTCCCTTTTGGGAAATGCATGAACAACACACACACACGTATGTACATACACACATTCACTCACTACACATACTTTCACATTCATTTGTTACACGTATTATTGTTTTTGCCACCTGTAACCTTTCTTGTTAATACATTATCTGTTGTGGCCTGTTTAGAGGCCAGAAAGAAAGACACGGAAGACGAAGGTCAGTTGAAAAAAAGTATATTGAAGATATATACAAAACAATAGTGTTAGTAATAAGTAGATTAACACTGCATCTACTACTCCACTTCACACTCTGCGCTCCCGTCCGACTCTCGCAGTTTGTATTTATGAGAGAAGGAAGAGTTCATTATACTGTAAGAGGGTTTACCACAACATTATCATTTGTTCGTACATATGTATTATTTCTTGTCATTTCTTTAAGTGGACTCACATCCTGAGTCTGCCATGTTTGTTGTGGGCATTTCAGAAGACACGTGTTTATTTCTCAACCCTAACACTGATATTATTAACACCTACAATAAGTTAGGAAATGCATACACAAGTCAGCAACAGGTTCATTCTAACTATAGATTTTATCAGACACAATTAAAGATTGACAACAATAACTAATAATAAAATCAAACAATTATAACAATATACTATAATAAAAGTTATGTGCTGGATAGAAAATTCATTCTTACCAGAGACCTCATTGGATACAATAAGCGATTACCAACAAGTAATAATAAAAATTGAACAATTTTAATAATATTCTATTATAAAAAGTTATATATTGTATAGAAGTTACAATATTATTGTAGATCTTATTAGGCACAATGGGAGATTAACAACAACAATAATTAATAATAAGAAATTAACAAAGATAATTAATAAAGATAATTAATAAAATAGAACAATTACAACAATATACTGTAATAAAAAGCTATGTGACAGACAGAAGAAGTGTTATTTATACGATTTACTTTCAGACTATTGTCCTCAACTGTGTTGTTGTTATCACAACCTTTTGCTTATTGTGTCATCCAGCCTTCGTCATGTGTATATCTAGCCGGCTAACCTACAGTGAATTCAGTTTGGAAGATGAGGATGTAGAGTGAAGACGAAAATAAACATCAAGGAAGTCAATCATCAAATGACAAAAAAATGCTTTCCGAGTTGGAGGATTCGCACATCTCTCTGTTTAATAAATTAATCTTTTGAAAATAAATACTTAAAATTTATCAACCAACAGGTTGTGTTCCTGCTGACAAGAAAAAAACATGCTTCGTAATCCCTTTGAAGAGTATACAATCAACGTCTGTAAACCATACAAGCCAATAAGGAGATAGAGATGGATACATACAACATCAGTTCATGATGGCAGCTTCAAAGATATTCCCTTACCCATTCATCCACCTTCTACACCAAGCTAAGTGACACTTACACTCTTCTTCCTCACTTTCACTCTTGCCTCTTTTTTTTCTCATACATTTCTTTTCATTTTAACAGACAACTACAAAACAAGGAACTTTAACACTTATACACGCTGAAAAAATTTAGTTGTAAAAACACAAAAATAAAAATATCTTATATTTTTATATTTCAAAAATCTTTCTTGCTTTTTTCTTGTGGGTTGATTCAAATCCATGACAAGGACAAGAATTTGAATGTAAATAGTGTTTAAATAAATCTCTACCAAGACTAGAAAGCTCACTCCATTCTATTTTGTTCCTAGCTCAGAAGAGGAGATGGATTAAGGCCTTACCAAAAGGCCATTAATGCAGACAGTCTCATTTTACATGCCAATAACCATTATATGAATTATTTCTAAGAGTTCTAACTAAATTTATTGCTATGACATTAAAAGGTAGTTAGGAAAACGTAACAATTACATTGATGAGTGGACATAATAAAAAACAAAACTCAAAATAAAACAAAGATATTTCAAAACAGCATATAAACAGCAAATAAATAAAATAATGTACATTATAAGGACAAATGGAAGATAGGAGCCTCATTTTGGATGCTGGCTTAATTCTTTCAAACATTTACGGACAATAAAGTCAAGAATGACAAGAATCTAAGAAGTAAGAAAAAGTGGAAAAGTTTAAATAAAGGGAAGAAGGTGAGATGGGGTCTTAAGAAAAAAATAAGAAAAAAATCTCTCCAATCAGAAAAAAAAAACTGTTACCATTTCTATTCAGAGAATGTTATTTCTTAAAGATTTAAAAGTGCAAACAGTCCTTTCGGAATTTCCGCTCAAGAAATCGCTCTTTGATACTTAGAGAAAGAAAATAACAGCTATTCTTTGGAGACATTTTGGAGCCAGAAAATTCTCAACATAGTTCTTCTACCTTTTTTATACTACTACCAGTGACCCATTGGGTCAAACTTGTTGGGTTACTGTTTACATTTAGTTTCATGAAGTGTTTGTGAAAGAAATATTTATATGCAGTCTTTAATATTATTTAGAATTGTTTATTCATATTCTACTCAGGCTTGAAATAAATTTTCAACAACCAACATTCTGATTTTCTTAAAAAATACAATGTGGAAAAAAAAATAATAGAAATCCTTTTCTTGCCATAATATAAAACTTATTAAAAAACAAACATAGAATTTCATTTTAAAAATAAGAAGCATATGTAACTGAATATATATTTACGTATATCATAATCTGTTCATAGTTATTTATCTATCTATACAGGGTGTAATTAGTAAATTGTTGCCATTTTATATTTTTAATTTTGCTCATGTGCATTTTTTGTTTTTTATTTTGTTGACTGCATATTATAGTAGAGTCAGTTGGGCACCCTCTGTAAGAAAAAGAGCACCATGATGCAATTCACTTTTGGAAACGGCATGCTATACTTCTTGTCATTCATCCCAGAAGCTCCAATATGAACATTTCAGACTGTTTTGGTGTCAATCTGAGGACAGTGCAAAAAATTCAGAAAGAGTTGGAAGAGTCTAATAGGGATTACGATGATACAGTTACTCAGAAAACTCAATCGGAATATTCTGATAAGAAAAGAATTTGTTGGCGAAGGCCTACATCAAGTGTCTTGAGGAGGTAGTGCCTCCCTAAGTCAAGAGGGTGGCTGCTAGAAGACCCTATGTCTGGCAAGAGAACTCTGCATCATGCCACACAAGCAGGAGAACCCAGTCAAGGCTGTCAGACAAATTTCTGTGATCACATCATCCCTTACATCTCTCTACCTAACTCCCCAGACTGCAATCCCCTTGATTATTGTGTGTGGGGGTGCAGTTGAGCAAGAGAACTTCTTGTAACACCAAAGATGAACTGAAGGCAAAGATTATGGCAACATTCACCAACTCAAACAAGAAGAACATCCAGAAGAGTTGCAGGAGGTTCTGAAGTTGTCAGGAGGTTGTACGTGAAGCCAATGGCGATGTTATTAAATAAATTTACTCTTTATTATTTCAAGATATTTTAGAGCAATTTTGGTAAAAATCTGTAAAAATGAGATTTCAGTGTTATTTTCATTTTTACGTAATTTATATGACAATTTATCCATTGCAAGTTGTATGTCAATTTCATTCCTTTTAGAATTATTTCTCTGTCTGTTCATTATTTATTAATTTTTATAAACATTTCACCCCAAGCAAGGTGGGAAGATGCTAGCACGCAAGGGGTTACAGTGAGTTGGAGCTAGAGCAAATAGGAGTGATAGAGGAAAGGATGAAGAGAAGGATAGGGGGATAGATCAAGGCATCTATGAGACGTCGATAGACATTACATTTGAATAGTTGGAGATTATAGCTATCAGGGAAACAGGAAGAGGGGAGGGAGTTCCACAGGTGAGAGGTGCGAGAGATGAAGCTATTGGAGTAGAAGAGACGGCTACATTTAACAGTTTTGACAGTGAAATGGTGTGAGCAAGATGCCAGCCTAGTAGAACGCTTAAATTCATGAAGTTTGGGAACCAGCGAAAGCAGCTCCTCAGAGCAGTTACAATGAAAGTATTTGTAAAAAAGACAGAGGGAGGTGACGGCATGTCTGTGAGAGAGCGACTGCAGACGAGATGCCAGATCAGGGCCAATTATGTTGCATATCTCTGGATCTTATCAAGAACCTTAAGACAAACATAAGGGGCACCAGACCATATATGGCAGCAATACTCCATGCAAGGGCGAATGGTTGATTTGTAGATTAGATTTATTTATTTATGCATCTCCATCTGTTCATTATCTATCGCAATCTTTTCATATCTATCAATTTATTTCCATTCATATCTATCTCAATTTTTTTTTACATGTTCCTATCAATATATATATCTCAATTTTTTTTTACATGTTCCTATCAATATATATATCTCAATTTTTTTTTACATGTTCCTATCAATATATATATCTCAATTTTTTTTTACATGTTCCTATCAATATATCTATCTCAATTTGTTTATCTATGATATATTCCTATTTTTTAAAATGCTCATCTGTTGTGTTCCTTTCATATCTGTTTATCAATTTATGTCTGATAATTCTGGCTATCGGTCAGCATATTCCTCTCAACATATCCATATTAGTCTATCTACCTTTTCAGATCTGTCTATGGAAATCTTAAGCATCTTTGAAGTTTACTTGGAATCGTTGCTGCTTCTGCAACTAGTTAACTGTTGCATGTCACAAGCCTCAGGAAATTTTCAGAAGTTAGGAAAAATGAGTTTTACAAAGAAATATTCACCAGTGCTTCACTACTTGTCTTGTTCAAACAACAAAGTAAAAATGTCACTTCTTCTAGACAATATAGTCATGCTAATAAAGAACAGGAGGCACAGTGGAGTAATGGATAGTGGCTCAGATTGAGAAATCGGAGAGCCGAGTTCAAATTCCAGTCAAATTCATTACATTCACTTACATGCTAATACCCTTGGGAAAGGTATGAATCCTCTTCTTCTCCCCACAGCTATGGGTAAATAGCAGGAGAGACCAGGTTCTATAGCCTTGGATGGCAACTGGTCTATCACAGAAAGAAATGGCAACCTACTGCGGGAAAAAATCTGCCTCGTCAGTCATGATTTCTTTAGCTTGTATTAAGTTGTGCAGTAATGCATAGTGGCTCGGATTAAGGAATCGGAGAGCAGAGTTCGAATTCCAATCGAAT
The DNA here is from genome assembly GCA_963932145.1 of Acanthosepion lycidas. Taxonomy (NCBI): domain Eukaryota; kingdom Metazoa; phylum Mollusca; class Cephalopoda; order Sepiida; family Sepiidae; genus Acanthosepion; species Acanthosepion lycidas. The sequence continues at coordinate 30,058,798 of OZ010606.1, forward strand.
CCATTACATTCACTTACCTGCTAATACCCTTGGTAAAGCTATGAATCCTCTTCCTCTCCCCCTCCCCTAGCTATGGGTAAATAGCAGGACAGACCGGGTTCTGTAGCCTTGGATGGCAACTAGTCTAGGAGAAAGACAACTCTTAACTCAAAACCTGATCCTCCAGGTTGGGAGTTGTGCAGTCACCTAACAACCTATTCACTTAAAAACTGGCTCATTATATGTCATGGTGCCTACCTAGACCGACAGGATGAACTCTTCCTAACGCTATATATACTATGCCTCTCAAGAGAGACGAACGGTATTGAGTTGGTAATGAATCAAGTCGAGCTGATAGTAGTTCACTCATAACCAGTCTGACAGTCATACTAACACCTTCCACTTCTTGTATTATTTTTCGTGTAATATATTCTTTCTTATTTCTACTCTTGTGTTTTGTGTTGTTCTTCCATGGTCCTAACCTTGGACCATAACGTTATCGAAACTGCAACAATATCTTGTGGTTCTATGTTCCTCAAAGAATTTAAAGATATAATACATTATAAAAACAACAGTGGTGTGATATTCTTCTAGGTGCCATGACCTTTCAGGACATTAATGATCAAGGCTCTCTACAACTTCCAGTACTTTGTAGCTCTTAATAAAATTTGTCTTTTTGTTATCTCTCCTAAACCTTGTTCTGCCATCCATTCGCTCAAGTTTACTAGGTAGGTTATACGTTATGTTCCACTGTCTCTCTTGTCTTCAATTTGTTCTGTCAGTAACAACATTTTCAAATCCTCTTTCCTGATTATGTGTCTGAGAAAATTCAGCTGCTTCTTCCTGATGTTAGGTATGAGTCTCCGTTTTGTTTCCATTTTTGCTAAAACTTTGTCATTCAAGGTAGAACAGTGCAAAGGCTTGCTAGTTCCTTTCGCGCAGGGGATGCTGAAGTTACTCTGTCTCTCTTCTCAAAAGTTTAAAAGGTGAAACCTACAAGACAACAGGCAGTTTGAATATCAGAGTTTTCTTTCAACTAGACTGATTGCCAACCAAGACTATATGGCCAAGTCTGCACTATTTTACCCATAGCTGGGGGAAGAGATGGATACATAGTTTTCTAAGGATATTAGCACATAAGTGAATGCAATGAATTCAAACTCAGCTCACCAATTCTTTAATCTGAGTCACTATCCATTACTCCACCATGCCTCCATCTGGTGTCACATAGGAGCATTATTATTATTATCATTATTATTATTATTATTATAGTCTCTGGCATGTGTTGTTGATTGTCAATAAAGAGAATAGGTGATTGAAATGACTCCCATAACTACCTTGTTGCCTAGGCAGAATTAAGTGTAAAATATAGTTGCATATATTCTCATGACACAGTCTGATCTCATACAGAAAATCAAGAAAGATGAAATGTGTTTTGATCACACATTTGCAAATAAAAGCAAACAGCAGAAACATTTATTTCAGGAACTCTAGCAGACCTTTTCACTTCTAATTCTTTGATTAATGAATGATAATCTTATTTGATTATTTCCAACAGTGTGATCAATCAAAGTGTGTTGTTTTCTTGTAGCAGAGTCAAACATTATGAATTTGAACACAACTCTTATGGCCAATGACATCTGCATGGGTCTTCAGTTCTAGTTTTTTATTAGAATATTAGTAAAAAGATGATGTTACAAATCAGTATCCAATTTTCTTTCATCACAAAGTCGAACAAGTGAAATTTTGGTAAGGAAGGTTCTGCAAGGGATAGTTTCACCCAGCACCACAAATTGCTACAAAACCAAAAGATTAATCTAAGAACTTGAGTCATGTCATTAAATAAGTCACATCAGATTTAGACTTTCATGTGGATATCATGAATGATGCCAAACTTGTTCAGAAATATCAAAACTGTCAGCTGCATGCAGCCACTATCAATGGTTTAAAATAGCTTTGAGCAAGTGAAGCCAGAGTGAGGACCATCATCTTTTTTAACCTTGTGGACTGGTACTACAGAATCACAAAGAACTGTATTAGATAACAGAAACCACATCATTCGAGGACTACCAAGAGCAGCAACAACTAAAATGGATAGCACATGTAACTCAAAGTGAAAATAATGACATAATCGAGATGTTAACTTTCCACCCCACTTCAAATAAAAAGTTAGGAAGTAAGGTACTCATTTATAAATTCCAACCAAAAGAGGCACTGGCTGTTTGGTCAATGAATATTGAATGTTTTCATATAAGGAAACAGTTAATATTAGCTGCATCATTGTGGTGATATGCAAAGTTTTCCTTATGGCCTCAGAGGATGCCACAAAAAATAAAGATCCATATTTACGTCATTCTGTTTCCTTATAATTAAACAGCTAAAATTGCCATTCAATGTGCCTGCTTTGAAAAATTTGCCTTCAAAATCTTGATTTTTAAGTAGGCTTGAACATCCACTTCAGGTGCCAGTAGAGTATCTTTAACTATACCAGCAAGCTTCTCTTCATCTTTCTCTCTCTCCCCCTCCTCCTTGCGCATACATTACCCAGCTAGTTACTACTACCAGAAAACTGATATGGAATTTACAATGGCCGAATGTTTTTGTGTAATCTGCCTCTCTACTTAGTTGTTGTATATTTTATTTCTGTTTCTTTTATTCTCTCATGTCCATTGTCCTTCCTATGGAATTTCAGAACTTGTAACCATCAATTCTTCCTCATAATGCTAATCTGCATCTCCACTGAGCTGGTGTATATATATATCTGTTCTTATTCCTTCACCTGCTGTGTCCATTTTCCTTTATAGGGAATTTCACAACTTATTATCATCAATAATCATTCTTTTCCTCTTCATGATACTGACCAACCCCTCTCCTAACCCAAAGTTCTTGAACTCCTTGTTTCCTGGGAACAGATTAGGTTTCTTTTTCCTGCACTTCTATCCCTGTGAGATGTTGTCAGGGACATGGGTAATGAATTTTTAAGCCCCGAATCTAGTATCTGGTCTTTCTTAATTAGTATATTAAAAGTGTAATCCCCAGTTCAAAGTTAGTTCTATCTTTGCTTGGTTTTCTTCTTAGCATTCACCACTGTTTTGTTAGATGCAAATAAATATTGATTTCTTCTCCGAAATGTTTATCCGTCTGCAGGAACCAAAATGGATGTAAGTTTTAAATATAGGAATCAGACAGAATGGTATCAAAACCATCTTATTATTTCTTTCTTGATTTCCTTGTGGAAGAAACTAAGATCATTACCTAACCTGAACCAATGATTTGACGCTGGTCATTGGTTGGTTATTTTGGATACTTCCTTTCTTTTGAAAAATCATTAGGCATTGTTTATAAATCTGAAATCTAGGATGATTATTTTTTTTTCATTCTCCACTGCTTTTGTTTACTTATTATTTTCCATTTGCAAATGTATATATGCATAAGATAGCCACACTATTTGTCATGGCCTCACTAATAAATGTCATGTTAATTCACTTAAAATCCTCCTCTGAGGATAATGTATATTTTTTCTATTTTTTATCACTATTTCTTGCAGTCTTTTCTTCTTTAATTATCACCTTGCATGTTTTATTCATTTCTTTCATTATTATCTTCCAAGTTTTATTTCTTTTCCCAATTTTTTTGAAGTTTTTTTTTTTTTTGTCTACTTAGTTCCCTTGAAAAGTCCTCCTTTTAGGATAATGTACACTATTATATTTTTATTTCTTTTGTTAGTAAATGTTGGAATTTTTCATTATTATTTCTGAAGATTTCTTTCTTTTGTCCATATTTCTTTAATTCTTTTTTCTTTCATTATTATATCTTTCAGGTTTTATTTTTCTTTCTTTTCTTGCTATTTCTTTCAATAATTCTTTCTTTCAATATTATTTTTGAAGTTTTCCTTTCTTTTCCTCTCCAATTCTTTCTTTTTTCTTTCTCCAACTCTCTCTTTTTCTAATTATCTCTTTTCCTTTCTCCAACTCTCTCTCTCTTTTTCTTTTCCTTTCTCCAACTCTCTCTCACTCTCCCTTTTCCTTTCTCCAATTCTCTCTTTCTTTTCCTTTCTCCAATTCTCTCTCCCTTTTCCTTTCTCCAATTCTCTCTTTCTTTTCCTTTCTCCAATTCTCTCTTTCTTTTCCTTTCTCCAATTCTCTTTCTTTTCCTTTCTCCAATTCTCTCTCTCACTCTCCCTTTCTCCAATTCTCTCTCTCACTCTCCCTTTCTCCAATTCTCTCTCTCACTCTCCCTTTCTCCAATTCTCTCTCCTTCTTTTCCTTTCTCCAATTCTCTCCCTTTTTCTTTTTCCAATTCTCTCTCTTTCCCTTTCTCCAATTCTCTCTCTTTCCCTTTCCCTTTCTCCAATTCTCTCCCTTTTTCTTTTTCCAATTCTCTCTCTTTCCCTTTCTCCAATTCTCTCCCTTTTTCTTTTTCCAATTCTCTCTCTTTCTCTTTCTTTAATTCTCTCTTTCTCTTTCTTTAATTCTCTCTTTCTCTTTCTTTAATTCTCTCTTTCTCTTTCTTTAATTCTCTCTTTCTCTTTCTTTAATTCTCTCTTTCTCTTTCTTTAATTCTCTCTTTCTCTTTCTTTAATTCTCTCTTTCTCTTTCTTTAATTCTCTCTTTCTCTTTCTTTAATTCTCTCTTTCTCTTTCTTTAATTCTCTCTTTCTCTTTCTTTAATTCTCTCTTTCTCTTTCTTTAATTCTCTCTTTCTCTTTCTTTAATTCTCTCTTTCTCTTTCTTTAATTCTCTCTTTCTCCAATTCTCTCTCTTTTTCTTTCTCCAATTCTCTTTCTTTCTCTAGTCCTTTCTTTCTTTCTCCAGTCCTCTCTCTCTAATACTCTTTCTTTTTCTTTCTCCAATCCTTTCTTTCATTATTATATTGTTCAAATTTGTTTCTGCCATTCTTTCTCCAAATTTTTCTTTCTTTTGTCACTATTTCCTTTTCCTCTGTCATTCTTTCAATCTTTCTTTTCCAAAATTGCATATCTTTTCTCATTATTTCTCTCTTTATTTCTATTGCCACCATACTCTCTCTCTTAACCTTTCTTCGTTTCTTCAGACATTTTCTGTCCCATGTTATCTTTTCTTTCAGTTTTCTAAAATTTCTTCTCCTCCTCACAAATAAAATTTGAAACGCATATTTTCTGAATCAGAGAATATCAATCATTCTTATTAATTATCGCTTGCTTGACAGCTTTTTTCATTTTCCTATTCCTTCCTCCGTGTATTTGAATAACAAGCATATTATTTGGAGGTCATTTTGCTTCATTCAAACTTTTTAAGTAGAACAAAAAATCAGTTATGTTTCTTTTTATCAAATTGATCAGCAATTTATATTTTTGTTTTCAATTAAAAAAGAATAACATTTTTTAGTGTAGTTAAAACATGAAACAGCCATAACAGTCATATGAAAAGAGGCCATTATTTTGTTCTTTCAAAGATTAAAATTTCTTTTGAGTAATTTGTAGTTTTGATGAATGATTTATGTTCAACATTCGTAGTTCAGTTCCAAAAAATGTTGATTTAATATCAACACAAATATCGATAATCAGCAGGTCCAGATTATCTTTTAAGCTAGTATCGGCTTAAGGTTTGGGGCCTTCAAGCTTTTATAAAAAAATAAATGATTTTAATATTCTAGATGTTATAAATTCTAAGTAGTTTCACAAACTGATATTTATTTGATTTTGCAGGAAGCAAAGTAAGATTGATTTAGTCTGTGTAATTGTGTTTTAAGTAGATAATATGTTTGATTTTAGTTCAGAATGTTTAAATCTTGGAAACTTTTACAAAGCAGTGATTTTAATTTAGTAGATGTTATAACTTTTAAATAGTTTCATAAACTGAAATGATATATTTATTTTGATTGTTTTATTGTTATAATACAGGTTTAAATTTTTTTCTTTTTTTACTACACTTGTGTTGGCGAATATAAATTATATAGACTTTTGTCCTTATTTCAGTGTGAGGAACCTGCCCTCAAAAGTTTATAAAAGTTTTTTTGATACCCCTTGGATAGATATATACATACATTCTCTCCGTCTTCTCTTTTACATTCATTTATCATTTTAATTTAATTATTTTATTATTTATTTCTATTTTCTTTTAGAATGCAGAAGATTTTTCATTTGTTGTCATTTTTAACTAATTTCTGATTATAGCCATTAGAATGAATGGCTCATCTCAATTGTTAGATTATCCTTTAGACTGGCATAGGCAACAGTCTAGGGATACTCAAGCTTTTATAAAGCAATGATTTTAATTTTCAATAACTTCTAAATAGGTTGATAAACTGAAATGATATCGGTTTGACAGACTCATAATTATTTTGATTGTTATAATACAGGCTATAAAAACACACCTTTTTTTTATTAGAGTTGTGTTGAAATCTGTGCTAATTTGTTTTACAATAAATAGTAAAATTGTGGTATTTCTTAATGCTTTGAACCGAGCTCCTGACAAGTATGACATATGCACTTTTACACAGTGGACAGTATATCAGAGGTTATGGTTCAAAGATTAAAGAATACATTTATTGATAACCAAAAGATGGCTATTCTATATTATTTAAAGGAATTTGCAATATGTTTTACTTCAAGCTATGTAAATCTTGCTAAAATATACCACAAGTAAAATATATTGAAGATGGGTGTGGCTGACTTGGAGAGTGGCTCTGTAAGGTTATAATCCGGCTCTGACAATCAGTAATAGTAAAATAGTACTTGCATTGTTACTAATAAGTTACATATTTACTACCAATATTAGGTGTTCAAGCCCAGTTATATAACGATTTTGAATTAAGGAAAATGCACACACATATTGCAGACTGATAGACATAAAATATATTTGTTCAATAAATAAAAGTGGGGCCATTAATTCAAATAAGAAGTATACACTATAATAACATCTGAAGTTAAAAAAAAAAATGATTATATATACATATATATATTTTTTTACAGCAAAAAAATAAAAAATACCTTAACATCTATTTCGAAGGGGGCTGATGATAGCCGCATACAGAGCAACTTGAAATAGACTATCTACATGTTGAGGTAATTTTTGTTTTTTTGCCGTAAAAAAATACAAATGCTCTGTTATAATAAGTACATTGAGTTCTCTGTGAATCAGTTTTAATAATTAATATTACTAGGATCCACCTGGATTATATGCTAATGAATTGGTTACCTGTAATATATAATTTAGTGAGTAGCTGTACTATATTGTATCTAGTTAGTTTCTTCTTTGTCACTGAGGCCAGTTGGTCCAGTGGTATGATGTTTGCATTGTATCATAACAGCCTGGGTTCAATTCTCAAAGGAATCCCAAAAAGGACGACACAGCCATTCAGTGATTTCTGCATTCTTCTAGAGTTGATTAATTACTATAAATGGTTATTTAAATACCCCACCCTTCACAAATTCTATCATATATATGTATGTGTGTGTGTGTGTGTGTGTGTGTGTGAATATATATATATATATATATCTGCTCTACTTTGTATTGAGCACTTTTTTTAAGAATAGTAATTGTTGGTTATTGGAATTCATTCCATATACACCAATCATATACTTGGAGATATATATATATATATATATATATATATATATATATACACACACACACACAACTGCATTCTAAGATCAATGATTAACAAAAAGGCTTTGAGTAAGTCAAGACTAAGGGTCTTGGCCAAGATCATCATTCTTTGAACATTGTGAACTGGTGCTACATAATCACAAAGAATTGTTCCAAATAATAGAAACCACATCACTCAAGGATTACCAAGAGCAGCAACAACTAAAATGAATAGCACATGTAACTCAAGGAGAAAATAAGGAGAAAATAATGACAAAATCAAAATGTTGATGTTCGACACTACTTCAAATCAAAGGTTAGGAAGGAAACCCACATTAATACTCGAAAGAGCCATAACACTAAGAAATAATAGAAACCATGTCATTTGAGGATTACCAACAGCAGTAACAACTAAAATGGATAGCACATGTAACTTGAAGAGAAAATAATGACAAAATCAAAATGTTGATGTTCCACACTACTTCAAACAAAAGGAAACTATCATCAATACACTTACTGGACTTGAGAAACATATTTTCCTGAAAAGTTGTTTTAAGAGAAAGATTTTATAAATTTCAACCAAAAACAATACTGGATTCTCAGTCAATGAATGCCAAATATTTCCTTGTAGGGAAATGGTTAATATTACCATTACAATATATAAAAAGTAATGACAAAATATATTCTTTGCATATTTTATATGTTTACTAATTGAGAGTAGACATGGAAAGGAAACTACAAAGCTCCTACAGAAGGTAGTGAAGGAAAGAGAGAAGAAAGGACTAAGCATCAACTGAAAGAAGACAGAATGTATGGTTGTTAGCAAAAGGATGAGCCCAAAATGCAAATTAAAAATCAGAGATACCAAAAATCAACCAAGCACAAAAATGTAAATATCTGGGAAGTATTCTAACAGAGAACAGAAAATGCGACAGATAGGCAAAGATGCCTTCCAAAAGTTAAACAAAGTATTAAGAGATAGAAAAACTTCACTAGAAAGAAAGAAAAAAGTACTGAACTGTTATGTGATATCTGTCCTCCTATATGGCATTGAAAGCTGAACAATTTCCCCACAGATGAAGAAGTGATTAAAGCAACAGAGATTTGGTTCTACAGAAATTGCTGAGGATACCATGGACTAAACAGATGAGTAACGACAAGATTTTAGAGAAAATGAAAATGAAAAGTAAACTGATATTTAAAATCAGGAAGAGGTAGTTGAAATTTCTGGGGCATATAATGAGGAAAGAGAGCTTGGAAAATCTAATACTAACAGGATTTATTAAGGGAAATAGAAACCAAGGAAAACAGTGCATAGCATATTTGACAAACTTGAGAAAATGGATGGCAGAAAAGGGATTTAGAAATAATGAAAAGATGGATTTTATTTAGAGTTGCAAGGGATAGGAAATTGTGGAGAGCCATGATCGCTGAGGAGACACAGCACATAAAGAGAGGGAAAATTTGGTGACATGTGGGAGCACAATAAAATTTTGGGGAAAATCACAAAATGATTTGGTTGCTTCTCTTGGGAGTTTGTTCTACAAAATGGAAGAAGCTATCCAAATATGAACTTCCTCCTGACTAATGGAATATAAAGGAACTGAGAATGATTCATTGAAGTGTATGTGGCATGGTGGTCTCCAGCTGTAAAGTCTGAACTGGTGGAACTAAAGAATGTTGCTCATCAAAACATTTGCCATGGAAAAAGGGACAGAGAGAGAGGATTAACTGTAAAGGTCTGAACTGGTGGAACTAAAAAATGGAGCGCTCATCTTAACATTTGCCATGGAAATAGCGATAGAGGAGAAAGAGGCTAAGCTGTAAAGGTCTGAACTGGTGGAACTAAAGAATGGATCGCTCATCTGAACATTTGCCATGGAAATAGCAATAGAATAGAGAGAGGCTTAGCTGTAAAGGTCTGAACTGGTGGAACTAAAGAATGGAGCTCTCATCTGAACATTTGCCAAGGAAATGGCAACAGAGTAAAAAGAGGCTTGCAATGTCTCATCTGTGGGAAAGGGATTGTAGAGTGGAAAATAATTCATCACCCACAAGGTTGTGCAAACTCTTTTGATCTTTACCAATGCTGGGAAGTGAGGATTGTGCAGCTCCTGTCCAGATATGGCAGCAATACTCTCTTTTCTGCCTGACCTGACTCTTGAAAAGATATAACATAGCAAAAGGATTCAGGTACTTCCTGGAATGGTGTAAGAAACTGACCATTTTACCAGCATCTTTAACCCTGGATTATATGTACTTGTTCCACTTTAGATTTGAGGTGAACTTGACTTCCAATAGGTGTTCAAAACAAGGAGCCCCCAGTTCATCATGATAGGTGAAAATTCAGGATCTGCTTGGTGGTGATGAAACATTATAAGCTTGGTTTTGGAGGTACTGAATATTACAAGCTCCTCATTGAGCTGTTTGAGCAAGTTCAGATGAGAGATCAGCTATCATGCTCTGGTCATTTACATTTTCTGAGGTGCTGTTCTCTCATCTACATAGATATTTATTGAGTATCTTAAGCAGATTATTTATATAAAGCCAGAAGAAAGTCTGACCAAGGAGAGAGCCGTAGGGGATGCCTACATTATGGGCTTCAAAAGAATGGCCATTAACAACTACCTTTATGGATCTACTTAATAGGAAGGAATTAATAATTCTGAAAACTTTTCCAGATATTCCATAGCTGGAAAGTTTGCATAGTAACCCCCCAATGATACACCTTGTCAAAGACAATAGAGATGTCTAAGGCAAACACTCTCATAATTAATTTTTTGTCAGGCACCTCATTGATTTGGCATGTTGTGCCAGTTAGGATATCTGAAATTTTAAGGGAAAATGAACCTGAGTGAAATTTCAAGGAAAAAATGGACCTGCATGAAATTTCAATGGGAAAGTGGACCTGCATAAAATTTCAATGGGAAAGTAGACCTGCATAAAATTTCAATGGGAAAGTGGACCTGCATAAAATTTAATTTGGGAAAATTAACCTGTGGGAAATTTCAATGGAAAATGGACCTATGTGAAATCTCAATGGGAAAATGTACCTGCATAAAATTTCAAAGAAAAATGGACCAGTGTGAAAATTTAGGGGAATAAATAACCTGCTTAATATTTCAGGGGAAATGGACCTGTGTGAAATTTCTAGTAGAAAGGAGCTTTCTGAAATTTCCAGGTAAATTGACTTGTCTGAAATGACTCGGGTGAAAAATGAACTGTCTGAAATTTCTATTGAAAATGACCTGTCTGAAATTTACCCTGCCCCTAAAATGACCTGTGTGATATTTCTTGAGAGAATTGCCTTTCTGAAATTTGTAGGCAAAAATGTCCTGACTTTAATTTCTCAGAGAAAATGTCTTGTCTGAAATTTTATCAAGAGTGATATCCATAGAGAAAATTCTATTTATACATCAGCCAAATGGAAAAGATTTAACAAATCTGCAACCCATTAATCCTAGACAAGATCACAGACAATCTCATTATCCTCAGGCTTCCACGCAGAAAAAAAAAAAGTGAAAATCAATTTTCTATTCAAACTATATTTAACGTCATGTTTAAATTTGCTTTAGTCAGTCAGCAGCGACAAGTAGATGAATTATTTTCGAAAGCAATAGAATTTATTTTCAAAGACAAAAATGTCTGCTTTAGTAACATCTACAGCCTAATCAAATGGCATCTTAGGCAAGGAGAAGTTCATAAATATTGTTTACAGCAAACCAGACGCTTACCTAATTATGCACTTGCTATAGTTAACTTCCTGCTTATTTTGCACACGATTAATTCGTTCAGCTTTATTCAATCATAATACTTGTTCAATCAATTAAGACAATGTGAGTGTTATTTTCTTGGATAAATTTTATTACAGAACAAAGTTTTTTGGGGGCGGAGGTCCTCATTCTTTCTTGCTTTTTATTTATTTATTTTTTTTTATTATATTTAAAAAAAAAAACAGTGAAATTTACATCTGCTGGCTCTGATTAATACATTATACATTTAGGCCAGTAGATGTTAATTTCGTTATAACCATGAAAACAGTTTCTTCCAAAGAACTGCTACTTTGTGGAACAAACTCCCAAGAAGATGCTTTCCTGATCACAGCAATTTTTGTCTATCCTGCATATCCTCATAATCTGCACTTACTTCCTGGTCTTATATTTATATAACAACCTCATTCTCCTCTACATTGAGTGGCTCTTGGGCAAAGAGATAGTAAAAAAAATGTGGTCAATGTCCAAATAGGCAGAGAATGCAATAAATAAAAGCATTATAAAAATCACAAATAAAAATTTCACACAAGTAATCTTCAGGCATTGTTTATGAAATATACACACACACACTATATATATATATATATATATATATATATATATATATATTAGTTGTAAACTATGGAACATTACGGAATAAAATAATCACATGAAGATTGGTAATGAATGATAATACTTAGTAAATGAACAACACATATAAGATTCACTAGTGGCACATAGAAGTAGTCAACTGCTATTATAGAAGTGAGTCAAGTGCATTCCACAATTCATCTGCAACTGCAGACCAACATACAGTATTTACTACTGTATTTAGGTGAATGGGGACATACCCATTATTGTCGATAGGTATGCTACAACATATATGAATATAAACAAAAGGAAACTTAGTTGACGTATTTTGTCCTCTGAGAGACTTTATCAAGGCAAATTTTATTTTGCAAGAGGCATTCACAAACAAAAGCAAATATTGGTTTGGTATAAGAGTAATTGCAGAAAGAAATGGCAACCTACTGCAGGAAAAAATCTGCCTCGTCAGTCATGTATTGAAAGATACATGATCTTCTAAGCATGTATCATGCCTGACACATAACTGACTGATAAGAGTAATTCTTTTAGGAATGGATTTACTTGAAAAAGTCTGGTATGCAGACTCATATATTCATAAGATTTGATAGCGATACTCTTGAGAATTTTACAGCTAAGTGACTTTCTCTTTTAATAAGTGTGAAAATAAAAATATTTATGAGTGTCTCTGAAATTTAAAAATTTTGAAAAACCAACATTTTTGCTTTTGGTGATTGCAAAATAAAATCCTCGCATTTGACTTGATTAAGTCTGTCAGAGGATAAAATATGTCTGCTATATTGTAGCTATAGCTGAAATTTTTACATACACACACACAAATATATATATATCATGGACTCTCCCATCATTGATCGATGCGAGCTGTTTACTTATGCTTACCGGGGAGCCTTTTATGATGTATGAGGTGCAGGCACCTCAGTTCCTAGGAACTGACAGCCTAGATAGACACCAGCAGATATGATTTGATTATAGTGGTGATGGCTTTGTACAGAACCAACCACACATTTTGAAGGGCTGAATAAAGAGACCTGTTGCACCATGTGCCAAAAGGTCCCCAAACAACCCACCACATGCTTTGAATTCAGAGTTGTCCTTCTCCTAGACCAGTGGCCATCCAAGGCTATAGAACCCAGTCTTTCCCAACGGTATTAGCACAGAAGTGAATGGATTGACTGGAATTTGAACTCAATCTGAGTCGCTATCCATTACTCCACCATGCCTCTCTCTCTCTCTCTCTATATATATATATATATATATATATATATATATATATATATATATATATATATTGGGAGTGCTGATGGTAATAAAAGTAGTAATAATTGCTTGATGTAAAATAAATTTATAAACATAGTGGAACATACGCAACATAGGAAATGGTGGCCAAAACTAAATCTTATAAGGAAGGCCTTTTAGAAAAATTAACCATTCTAAAGACACATATACATACATGTGCATATATATATATATATATATATATATATATATATATATATATATATACGCAAGATCCAAATTACTAAGAACCAATATTATTTATGGATAAGACTAGTTAATAGCAATATTTGTAGATTTGAATGCGGTTATTTGTAGTTATTTTATAATGTGTCTATATTTCTGAGATGAGGCATTATGTACATTATTTACATTATTCGGACTATTGTCCTCATCTTTGTCGCCATATCTATCACAACGTTTCGGGCGTTGTACGCTCCGGCCTTCTTCAGGTAGTTGGAATGTCGAACCGAACCCTTTATTTCGCTCACTGGGGTAGACTGTTCTAGTTCCACATGCCATGTTTAATGGATGTCAGTTATCAGATATCTCCTGTTAATTTTTCCTCTTCAAATTCTCCACTGCCTTAATCGGGTATTGAACTCACTCTTTGGGTCCTGTCATTGGATCTAACCAATGCCTTTATCTACTGTGCCATGTGTCCTTGATAACTGATAACTGACATCCATCAAACATGGCACATGGAACTAGAACAGTCTACCCCAGTGAGCGAAATAAAGGGTTCAGTTTGACATTCCAACCACCTGAAGAAGGCCGGAGCGTACAACGGCCGAAACGTTGTGATAGATATGGTGAAAAAGATGAGGACAATAGTCCGAATAATGTAAATAAAGTAAATTATTAAATTATTTTTTAGAATGTCGATTATTTTATTAAAATATAAACTACATTACGATTTACTTTATTAAAAAATAATTAAAACAAATGTGTTTTATTGAATTATTTTTTTCAATGTCAATTTACTTAATTAAAAAGTAAATTTCTTCACAATTTACTTTACTATCTGGTTTGGTAATAAGGTTTCATCAACTTACAGCCGAGTTGGCTAAATGTAACTCGAAGTTCTATGCTAGCAGTTTCTTTTATTGCACTTCTCGCTTGTGGAACTCTATACCAGCTTCTTTTTTTTCTCGTTAAGTCTGATCTTCAAAAATTTAAACGTCATGTCAATTGTTATTTTCTGTCTTCTTAATTTCTGTTCTTTTTATTTTTCTTGCTCCTTAATAATATTTCTCTTTTTCTTATATTCTTTGTTACTCAATAAACCCGTGCATCTTAGAGGCATTGTTGCCTTGCTTGGGGTGAAAGAATTAAAAAATAAAAATTTCAGCTGGCAACCTCGAAAGATGGACAGTTTAATCGTTGCATCTGCAAATGATCATGCATGGCTAAGGTCAAAGAGTCATATATATGCATCCTGTCATGTGGTAATCAATAAAGGAATGGCATTCTTCTGACAAGAGGTTGCAATCATCACACATGCATATATATATATATATATATATATATATATTTATTTATTTATTTTGGGTGTAACAGCAAAATTGTCCAAATCATGTAACAACATGGGATAATTGTCCATCCCACAAAATGTCTAATCAAATCAACCACTAAACTAATTGAGTTTCTTTTTTCCAGTTTTCAGATAAAACATTTAGTCATCTTGATACTAATTATCATAATAATCACTGAAAAACCCTTTAAGTTATTGAGCTAGAAAGAGAACAGGTTAAAATCATTTTGTGTTAGCCCCACTATGTTTTTCCAACTGAGCAATGGTGAAAGGAAAAAGATCATTCATGCCTTCAGTAATGGTACAAACTTTTATACTCTGGCTTCCATCTTCAAAGTCCATTCAAAAACCATCAAGATAACAGTGAATAAGTTTAAAAAAGAGGGAACAGTAGAGAGGAAACCTGGATCAGGAGGTCACAATAGGAAGAGGGGTCATCATTTCAACTTAGGGCTAAATACATTCTTATTGTTCAAAGTAGAGTCCTGCCAATAAATCACAAATTATGGACTATTCCATTGTGATCACAAGAAGGAAAAAGACACTACTTGGTTTCAGCGAGGAAAAGAAAGAAAGTTTTTAACGTCTTCTGTCAATACCTCATAAATAATGGACTATTCCATTTTGATCATGTGGAATTAGGAGAAATGCCATTACTTGGTTTCAGTGAAAGAAAGAAAGTAAAGATGAAAGTTTTTAATATCAGTTTCAGTGAAATAGAAGAAGTTGCCAATTTCAGATCTTTTCCTTTGTACCTGCTTACGTCTAAAAATAACGACCAACATTCATATTTATGATTGTTATTGCAATATTTTGTTAAAGTTGTTAAACTCAAATATTTAATAATGTAATAGGGAAAATTCTACATTTTATTGTTGCAAAACTTGCCATGAGCTTATTCAATCATTAACAGAAGAATTAAGATTCATCAGAATATTAAAATAGGAAAACTGTGAAATTTTCATGAGTTAAAAATAATAAAAATAATTTCTTTATCAAAAAACATTTCAGTTCCCTAAAATGACAAGAAAAGCACCTGAAGCACCTTTGCTAACAAAAATAAAATGAAATGATAGAATTATGATGTTGCCAGAGACGATGGAATTATGACGTTGCCAGAGACGATGGAATTATGACGTTGCCAGAGACGATGGAATTATGACGTTGCCAGAGACGATGGAATTATGACGTTGCCAGAATCGATGGAATTATGACGTTGCCAGAATCGATGGAATTATGACGTTGCCAGAGACGATGGAATTATGACGTTGCCAGAGACGATGGAATTATGACGTTGCCAGAGACGATGGAATTATGACGTTGCCAGAGACGATGGAATTATGACGTTGCCAGAATCGATGGAATTATGACGTTGCCAGAGACGATGGAATTATGACGTTGCCAGAATCGATGGAATTATGACGTTGCCAGAGACGATGGAATTATGACGTTGCCAGAGACGATGGAATTATGACCTTACCAAAATGATGGGAGAACACAGAAGACAACAGTAAATAGATTGTTCAGTCACTATCTATTTTGATCTGGAGGTATGCTGAACCATACCAACTGCTGCATATTTTCCCTGATGTACTGGACTGATTGATTTGTGACTTTAAGGTTTATCAACCCTTTGTATGTTATTTAAACCTAAACATATTTTAAGAATTTTGGAGATTTTTTACAGTACCCAGCATTCTCAAGCAGTCCCTCATTTAAATACTGATCAGGCTTGATTCTGCTTAACTTCAGCACTGATAGACTGGAATAAAACACTAAATAGAATATTCAGTCATAATAATAGTCCTGTTATCACCATAGTGTTCAAATGGTCATAAGAATGGATCCTTCAACAATCATCATCATCGCCAAGAGAAACAAGCTGTAATCTGAAGATCATCATCATTGATGCATTTGAGAATAAGAGACAAGTTTTTTTTTGTTTTCTTTAATCATTTCACCCCAAGCAAGGCAATAATGTGCAAGGGGTCACTGAGGGTCAAAGAAAATGAGAGGACTTTAGAAGGAACAGGAAACCCAATCCTAAATAGGGAACAAAGAATAAACCTCTACTCCTGTTCATAAAACTGTGGAGGAGTGTGAACTGGGCGATAGGGAACCTATCTATTTCTACTGAGGAAAAAAAATAAAAAAAATATTAATTTGTTTCTTTATGGCTTATCAACCCTTTTTGGGTTACTTAAAACCAAAACATTTGGAATTCTTGGTGGTTGGTTGTTTACAGTACCCGGCTTGCCAAATTGTGTCTCATCTAAGTACTGACCAGACTTGATGTTGCTTAACTTCAGTCCTGATATGCTGAAACAGTAAAGTGAATGTTCAGTCATGACACTTTGCTTATCACCATAATGTTAAAATAGGCATAAGAATGGTTTCTTTGGGCACCTCGAAATGGTGTAATGGTTAGCAAGCTTGCCTCAACTGAATAGAGAGTTTGATCCTCGCTGGGTGCTCCATACATTCGACCTTATGTCATATCTAAGCTATGCTTAGAAAATCACCAGAAGAATTGATCTTTTGATAATCATTATCATCATCGCCAAGAGAAACAAGCTGTAATCTGAAGACCATTATCATTAATGTATTCGAGAACAAGAGACAACAAGTCATTTTTTAAAATTCATTTCACCTCAAGCAAGGTGATAATGCCACTAAGATGGAAGGGGTTACTGGGAGTGAAAGAGAATTGGATGACTTTAGAAGGAACTGGAAACACAATCCTAAACAGGAGACAAGATATAAACTTATAGATTTTATAAGACTGAGGAGAAGAGGGAACCAGGGAATAGGTAAACTGATCTATTCATATTGAGGAAAAAAATAAATAAAATTTTAGATTTTCAGCAAAAACAGCAGAAGTATAGAGTTGAAGTAAACTTTAGAAGAAACAGAAGATAAGCAATAAACCTCTACTCCTGTTCAAAAGACCGTTAGGCAAATCTATCCTTAGATTACTATTTATGTTTATATGGAGAGATGCTGAGCCATACCATTTTGATGCTTTATTTATTTATTGCACACAAGGGAGTTCCACATGCAAGAGGTGCGAGACATTTTATTGGAGTAAAAGAGATGGCTACATTTAACAATTTTGACAGTTAAAGGGTGTGAGTGAGAAACCACCCTAGTAGAACACTTAAATTCATGAAATTTGGGAACCAGCAAAAGCAGCTCCCGGGAGCAGTTACCATGAAAGTATTTGTAAAAAAGACAGAGTGAGTAACTGCAGATGAGATGCTAGATCAATTGCCCAGAACTCCTTGTTATTTTCCCTGCTTTACTGTTTTTTATTTATTCTTTTAAGGTTTATCAACCCTTTGTATGTTATTTAGAGCTGAAACATATTTCGAATTGTATTAGGTTGTTTACTCTAACTGATGCTCCCATCTAAATACTGACCAGGCTTGATGCTGCTTAACTGCAATCTTGATATACTGGAATGAAACAGTCAATAGATTGCTCAGTCATTTTCCCTATTGCATCTTCAGGTTAATATTTATTCTCATCTGTTGAGATGTTGGGCCATAGTAGAAAATAGTGGATACAAATGGTAAATATTTCGTTCTGTAATAAACCAAACATCTTTCATTTTTACTTAATTGATGAAACAAATGTTTTCTTGTTATCCGATATATTTACCTTGAATCTCTATAACCTGTCCAAAAACAAAAAAATAAATTTTCTAAAATCAGAATAACCAATGAGATTTGTTCAAGTTGTCGTTATCTCAAAGCACAACCGATTAATATATTTCAGTGGCCTGGGTGTCACTTTGAAACAAAGTTATTAAAACCAATATGGAAAAGGTTGACATATGTAAACTTAAACTAATGAGTAAAAGAATTGGTAAGGCTTATCTCTGTTCACAGTTGTAGCAATTTCAACAGTTCCTAGTTGTAACAATTTCGACAGACAGTTCACAGTTGTGGCAATTTCGACAGTTCACAGTTGTAACAATTTCGACAGACAGTTCACAGTTGTGGCAATTTCGACAGACAGTTCACAGTTGTAACAATTTCGACAGACAGTTCACAGTTGTAACAATTTCGACAGACAGTTCACAGTTGTAACAATTTCGACAGACAGTTCCTAGTTGTAACAATTTCGACAGACAGTTCACAGTTGTGGCAATTTCGACAGTTCCTAGTTGTAACAATTTCGACAGACAGTTCACAGTTGTGGCAATTTCGACAGTTCCTAGTTGTAACAATTTCGACAGACAGTTCACAGTTGTGGCAATTTCGACAGTTCCTAGTTGTAACAATTTCGACAGACAGTTCACAGTTGTGGCAATTTCAACAGTTCCTAGTTGTAACAATTTCGACAGACAGTTCACAGTTGTGGCAATTTCAACAGTTCCTAGTTGTAACAATTTCGACAGACAGTTCACAGTTGTGGCAATTTCAACAGTTCCTAGTTGTAACAATTTCGACAGACAGTTCACAGTTGTGGCAATTTCAACAGTTCCTAGTTGTAACAATTTCGACAGACAGTTCACAGTTGTGGCAATTTCAACAGTTCCTAGTTGTAACAATTTCGACAGACAGTTCACAGTTGTGGCAATTTCGACAGACAGTTCACAGTTGTGGCAATTTCAACAGTTCCTAGTTGTAACAATTTCGACAGACAGTTCACAGTTGTGGCAATTTCAACAGTTCCTAGTTGTAACAATTTCGACAGACAGTTCACAGTTGTAGCAATTTCAACAGTTCCTAGTTGTAACAATTTCGACAGACAGTTCACAGTTGTGGCAATTTCAACAGTTCCTAGTTGTAACAATTTCGACAGACAGTTCACAGTTGTAGCAATTTCAACAGTTCCTAGTTGTAACAATTTCGACAGACAGTTCACAGTTGTGGCAATTTCAACAGTTCCTAGTTGTAACAATTTCGACAGACAGTTCACAGTTGTAGCAATTTCAACAGTTCCTAGTTGTAACAATTTCGACAGACAGTTCACAGTTGTGGCAATTTCAACAGTTCCTAGTTGTAACAATTTCGACAGACAGTTCACAGTTGTGGCAATTTCAACAGTTCCTAGTTGTAACAATTTCGACAGACAGTTCACAGTTGTGGCAATTTCAACAGTTCCTAGTTGTAACAATTTCGACAGACAGTTCACAGTTGTGGCAATTTCAACAGTTCCTAGTTGTAACAATTTCGACAGACAGTTCACAGTTGTGGCAATTTCAACAGTTCCTAGTTGTAACAATTTCGACAGACAGTTCACAGTTGTGGCAATTTCAACAGTTCCTAGTTGTAACAATTTCGACAGACAGTTCACAGTTGTAGCAATTTCAACAGTTCCTAGTTGTAACAATTTCGACAGACAGTTCACAGTTGTAGCAATTTCAACAGTTCCTAGTTGTAACAATTTCGACAGACAGTTCACAGTTGCAGCAATTTCAACAGTTCCTAGTTGTAACAATTTCGACAGACAGTTCACAGTTGTAGCAATTTCAACAGTTCCTAGTTGTAACAATTTCGACAGACAGTTCACAGTTGTAGCAATTTCAACAGTTCCTAGTTGTAACAATTTCGACAGACAGTTCACAGTTGTAGCAATTTCAACAGTTCCTAGTTGTAACAATTTCGACAGACAGTTCACAGTTGTAGCAATTTCAACAGTTCCTAGTTATGACAATTTCGACAGACAGTTGTGACAATTTCGACAGACAGTTGTGACAATTTCGACAGACAGTTGTGACAATTTCGACAGACAGTTGTGACAATTTCGACAGACAGTTCACAGTTGTGGCAATTTCGACAGACAGTTGTAGCAATTTCAACAGTTCCTAGTTGTAGCAATTTCGACAGACAGTTGACAGTTGTAGCAATTTCAACAGACAGTTCACAGTTGTAGCAATTTTGACAAACAGTTGCCAGTTGTAGCAATTTTGACCAGCTTTAAAAAAAGATACAAGTCTTACTAATTAACCCACAGCTAGGGCAAAATGTAATGGATTCATACCTTTCCTAAAGTGTGTAAGTGAATATAATGAACCCAACTGGAATTGGAACTTGGTTCTCTGATTAACAATTCCAAGTAATTATCCATTACACCACATATATATCCAAGTTTTTAGCACTGGCTATTCTGAAATCGTCACCCATCTAGGTACTAACCAGGATCAACTTTGCTTTAACTTCAATGATTGTTCTGGCACAGTGAATCTACTTTCCTAGCAGAACTGATTCAATATAATCATTCCACTTTTTGTTAGTGAAAACATGAGACCAAGAAGGTGCAAAGAGTTGCTCTTCTGAAGGTTAGCATCAGCCATGCCTATGGAAGGCAGAAAAGCTTCCCTCTGCAGATTAAATGCTAGCAGTTTTGTTTTGGAAGCATTGCTATTTACAAGCCATTCTTTGCTTGCCAGTTTTACTTTGTCGGAACTATCAGACTCGTTACTAAGAAAGGAGTAAATAGTTATGTCATCAGCATAAATATTGAGTCGAGAACTGATGATACCGAGATACCGTTACTAAAGAAATGTAATTTGGAATGAAAAGGAAACCAAAACAGAAATCAAGATTTCTTTGGGATACTGCCAATTTTTTATTCTGCTGAAACCCTTTAAGAAAAAAAAAAAAAATTTGGAAACATAAATAAGCAACAATATTTTTGCTTCTATACAATCGTATGTTCTTTGTAATTTTGCCAGCTCGACTTCAGCAAAATAAACTGTGATTGATATGAAAGAACCCGAGAGTAGACTAATGGTTAGTGAGCTGGCCTGATTGATTATCACTACTGTTGTGAATTTGATCTTCACTGGGTGCCCCCATATCTATAGTCTAGTGCCAATCTATCCACTGCCTTTCAGTCTCTTCAGGTATTGGGTCAATGTTGCTCTCCACACCTTCCTGTTTTTTGTCCCTCTTCTGCTATCCTTTCCTCTGCTTCTCTCTTTTTTTAACAATGAAATTCATCTCATACAAGGCTCAGGAGCCACTCAAACAAAAGAGTTACACAGAGGCACAACCGCAAGCAAGGTGATAATGCCGCTTAGATGCAATGAGCAACTGGAAATGAAAGAGTGAAAAGACTTCAGAAGAAATCATAAATAAAAGTCTACGTCTGTTCAAAAGACCAGGGAGAAGCATGAACAAAAGAATAGGTGAATCTATCTACACCTTGTCTTCAGTATATCCTCTGTGTGTTTTACTCTCCAGGCCTTCTTTCCTCATTATGTGCTTCAGAAGTGTTTTTCTGATTGTTAGTGTAAGTGTCCTAATTCCATTTTTTTTTCTTAAGACTTCCTCATTGGTCATATGTTCAGTCCATGTTATTCTCAGCATCTGTTAGTAGAACTATAATGCTGCTACTTGAAGTTTTTTCTTCATTTGTGAGAAGATTGTGCAGCATTCACTGACCTATAGGAGATTAGATATTACACAGCAGTTCAGTACTATTTTTTCTTGTCTAATGATATTTTCCTATCTCATAATTCTTTGCTTAGTTTATGAAACACATCTTTTGCTATTCCAATGTGTTTTTGTTCTTCATCAGTTATTACACTAACCAAATTTCTGTGCTTGATTGATGTTCTTCAATGTACCATGTCCCTTCAGAACATAGTGGATCATGGCTCTCCACATTTTAGCTATTAAAAAAGTTGTCCCTCCTAAACCTTGCTCAATCTTGCTAGGTTGTTAAGTGTCGTTTTTCTCTGTCCCTCTTGCCTTTTATCTGTACTGTGAGTATCAAATTTTCCAAGCCCTCTTTCCTCATTATGTGCCCTAGAAATTTCAACTATCTCTTCCTGATGTGTCCTTTTTGTTTATGTTTTCTCTAAAACTTTGTTGTTTGCTCACAAGTTTGGTCAACAGTATCCTCAGCATCCTTCTGTAGAACCATGTCTCTTCAAGACTTTTCCTCATCTGCAAGGGGTTTGTCCAGCATTCATTGTCATATAGGAGGACTGATATTACATAAGAGCTCAGTACTCTTCTTTGTTTCTGACAAAATTCAGTCCTCGGAATCCTCAACATCTGTTGGTAGAACAATATATCTTTGCCACTTGAAGTTTCTTTATTTGTTAGGAGATTGTGCAGAATTCCCTTGCCTATAGAAGACTAGCAGCATGGCATCGCGTTGCCCGTGCTTGATTCAAAAATCATACAACTCATATAGCAATCGCTATCACTTGACTTAAAATATTTTTGCCCTTCCTTGCCTTTAAAGGAGTGCCCTCTGCCGTGCTGATGTTGCTACATGCCTTACTTCTTGCCTATCTCACACTGCGAATTTTTTTCTAAGCTCTATACTAAACATTAAATCTGTTACAAAAAAAGAACTAAATAAAATGAACACAAAACGATCAGCTTTAAAAAAGGACTCGTAACTGGAAAAACCGAATGAAAAAAGAATGTTAACAACAAATACTTTTTCACACCCAACCCAGGTCTGCGGAATCAGAATCAATGTTGAGTTTAAGCAAGCGAATGAGCCAATTGGAGTAAAGTGCCATGCAGATTTAAATTTTTCCCACTAGTGATGAATGCAGCTATCGATTTTTTTTGCATGCTAGCATGCTAGTTAACATTCGTGTCAGTCAGCTGTTGGCTCTCACGCTGGCCAATAGAATCTTCCTGCCTATTTGTGGCAGCCAGCTATATGCTATCACTCTGGCCAGTAGAAAATGGTCGCAAACTACATGAAAACTGCCGTAGAAGCATGAAAAAATTGATTATTTCCACTATCGATGGGAGTTGGGAAAAGCAAAGTAAGTCTTGGCCTTCCAGCTAACTTGGAGCATGTGCATGTAAATTTTGGTGCAAATCTGTCGAAAATTGCGGCCGTGCATTCGTTACACACACGCCCTGCCTTTTATAGATAGAGATTAGATTTTACATAGCAGTTCTGTACTATTTTCTTTGTCTCTAAGGATTTTTTACAATTTCTTAATACTAGCATAGTTTCTGGAAGACATCTTTTGCTATTCCAATATACCTTTGCATTTCTGTGTCACATTTTTCTTCATCTGTTACTACACTATTCAAATTTCTGTACATGTATGGTGTTAACATCATCAATACATCTTAAGTATTCTTTTTTGTTGATAACTTTACATTCTGTCTTCTTACAGTTAACAGTTAATCCTTTCCTTTTGCTTTCCTTTACTACCTTATCAAATGGTTATTTCAGTTTTCTTACTGAATCTGCCATAAACACAATGCAATTTGTTTGTCTCGAAGCTTCAGTTTACCTGGATTTTAGGTGGAAGAATAAATTCCAAGTGTCATGTCCACAAATACAACACAAAATTATAAACAATATAAAGAAATTGTCTTATTAGCAGAAAAGGAACAAGACCAAACTAAATATGACAGTAACATTCAGTCAGATACATGTATTTACATATTAAAAAAAAAATCAATGTTCTTTGTTGAGTTCATGAAGAGACCAATACTTTGTTCGAAATGATGGGTCTGCAAAGTTTTGAAGTGTTTTTGTTTTAAGTGAAGAAACCAAGTGGAAACCAACATATATATATGTGACTGCTAGCCAATTGCGTGTGGCAGCAATAATATTAAATTTGGTGAATAAAAAGAGAGAAGAGACAGGACTTACTTTCACCACAGCTTTGTTTGTAGAAAAATCATTGCTGACAGATGCATGTATTTAAGCTGTTGATTGAGGCTGGGCCTTGTTTGTTGACTGTTCTTCACTGACTGCCATTCACTAACTGTCCATGTCTATTTCTGGCAATCTGTTTTTATCACTATGGGTTGGCTCTGAATCACTATCTGAGTTTTGCACAGGAATGTACTCAGTAACACAAGCCCTAACCTTTTTCAGGTCACTTGGAGTTCAACCACACAGACATCATAGAAAGCATATTACATGACTTGTCCTCCCCAATCAGGTATCAGAAACAACTTATTTCATTTGGAACCATGTCTGTACAGAATTGTAGAAAAAGTTTTTTGTATCTACTGAATTTAGTATGGTTTATTCGTAAGCCTCTCTTACTTGTTTGTGTTTCTGTTATTGGCCATAAAATATAGGAGTTTATATTCTATAATCTTGTGTTATTAAGACTGTATCTGCTAATAATAAATCCTGGTAGGACTTGTAGTTCTCTTAGAACCATTTTGCTGTTAAATAAATCCAGTAAGAAAATCCATCTTTGTCTTACTTCTTTCAAAAATAGAAATTTTTGTATTCACTGAAATTATTCTCAAATCCACATGTCAAATGTTTGTAATTAGTAAAGGTAATAGATTTTCACGTGTAAAATAAGCTTTTCTAGCACTTCAAGTAGGTCCTTAAGATGGGCATACTTCACCAAATTGACTGAGTTGTCTGTTTAATAGCATAGAAGCTTGGAAGTAATAAAAATATATGTCATTCTGCTTTCACAATTGAATATTTTTATTTTTATTTTAAAGAGTGTTTATTACAGCTATTTGCACATTCAAGAAAACTTAATGAAAAAATATGGTAAAACAAAATAAAGGAGAAAAATTGTGAAACTTAATAAAGAAAAAATTGTGAATAATATGTTCTCTAACATTTTCTTTTGTTAATTTTTCTCAATAGAAAATAATTAAAATAAAAATAAAAAAACATGAACTCTAAGCCCTACAGACCTGAATTCATTGGACTATTACATATGAAGTATAGTCGAGAAGGAAATCAGTAACCCCCCACCCCAATGCTATAAACTCTCTAAAATATGCCATAGCCAGCTCAATGTCTAAAATAAGTAAAGATCAGCTGATGCCAATGTTTGAACCTCATATTGAAACACTCATCGATGCTAATGGCCGATTCATTAAGGAGATGCGTCAAGAAGCGTCTGAAGATTATTCATGTAATTATTTTTTTTTTTCTAATAAAGCTCTTCTTTCTTTTTCCTTTTTCATCCAATTACTATTAGGTCGGTGCAAAAATAATGTCGTTTTCTCACATATTAGGTCGGTGCAAAAATAATGTCGTTTTCTCACATATGTTACTATGTGAGAAAACGACATCATTTTTGCACCAACCTAATATTACTGCTATGATGACTATTATCTTTGATATTACTTTACTATTTTTATTATTATTCCTATATTTTTTTTAATATTTACCATAAGGTTTCTTTATCATTTATTTGTTTTTAGATTTATTTTTACTTAAATATTGACTTATCTTTTTATTCTATAATTATATTTTAATCTGTGATGTTATTTCACGTTTTTTATTGTTTTTTTTTTTTTTTTTGTTTTTTTATCTAAATTATTTTCTTTATTTCTATTCTTAATTTATTCCCATTTGTTTATAAAACGTCTTTAAATAATTTTTCATTTGGTACTTTTCTTTTAAAGGGTTTTTTCTTTAAGAAGATATATTATTACATCCCTTTCTCTCATATTTGTTTATATATATATATATATATATATAGAATAATAGTATATAATGATATAGTATAGTGATTATATATTTGTTTAATAATTTGTATGTTATAATAATGTACTAAAAATACAATTATAATAGTATTAGTTGTAGTCGTGTAATAATAATATTTAATAAAGGTACTATTTAATATAGTAATTTTACTTAAAATAATAGTATTATTTAAGATTTGTTGATATAATTAAAATATGATAGTATTATTTAATATAATGCTATGTGGTGTATTGATGCTAATATATTGATATATAATATTAATATGTTGTATTGATGTGTGATATATATTGTATCATTTGATGTATCATTTAATAATTCATATTAATAATATTGTTTAATGAAATATTTATATTTTGTGTAATTTTACTTAATATAATCATATTTTAAAATTATTTTATTATATTATTTTATTTATGATTATTTTAATAGTATTTAATTATAATGATATTATTTAATCATATAATAATATTGTTATTTAATAATGCTATAATAATTCATATAATATAATAATGATATATATTATTTGTAATTATTATATCTCTCTTCTTTTTTATATTGCTTCCTTTGTTTTTTATCAGTACTTGTGACTTACTAAATTATAATTTATATAGTTTTTTTAAATAATTAACCTGATTTAATATTTTTTCTTATCCATTTTAAATGCACTGCTTTATACACATAATTTTCCTTTTGTAAATGTGATTTGTCCTTTTTATTTACTCTTCCTCTATTAATGGTTTGTTATAATAAATAAAAATAAAATCACTGAATTTTTATTCCCTTGTCAATGGTAATAGTTTAGTATATGTTAATAAATGTTCTTTTTAATTTAAAATGGAGAACATTAAATGATACATTTCCTAAAAAGAAAATAATTAAATCATTATATGTCTTTTGATATTTTAATATATTTTTAATTCTGAAATTTTTTGTCTCATTAATATAAACATATAATTATATCTCTTAATATTAAATTAATAGAAATTTGTTAATATATGATTAAAATATTTTTTCCTAATTTTCCACACCTATTTTACAGATTGAAACCTAAGTGAATATTCTATTATAAATCAGGTTAGTCTACATGTATCTATCTCCTTATACAATTCCCATGTCTAGACATAACTAGCCTCTTTCTTTTTTCTTCTTTCTCAATTTCTTCCCCCTTTTTATCTTGTATTTTTACTGTTTCTTTTACTCTTTCTTCCTTTTTTTTCTTTTTTCTTTGCTTCTTTCTGTTTCTTATTTGTTTTAAGCCAGTTTCATTTCATTTTTTTCTTATTAATCTAATGGGTTTGAAA